>JAUCMX010000025.1:102500-125000 GCA_033459395.1 Hemibagrus guttatus | reverse complement strand
TTTCTCAAATCCAGCACTGCAGTATGAAATAGTGAATAATACAGTGATCTGCTTCTTCTCATAAACTTTCTGAAATTCCCAGCACATTTTCCTTCACACACACGTCCGACGTTCTGCCATTATTTTTGCCCCGGTGTTGATGATTTTCCTGTAACTGCACCTCCCTGCGGGGTTAATTCCTCTCTCAGCTCGTTCAGTAGCCCTGTTTGCCCTGAGAGCTGACCGCTGGAGTGTCTGAGGTTCGGCAGAAGTGCTGACTGCGACAGAGACTGATTTTAAACTTTCACTTAATCCGCTTCCTAATCTTCAGATTCTTCATCCTGCTCCTGGAGGAACCTCTCCTCTGTTCTTCTGCTCTAACACACACACACACACACATACACACACTATAAATCAGTGCATACTGTAGTGTATTATCATGTAAGTTTGATGTTCTTCCTGGTCGTGTTCCTCTGCAGTTCCTCAGCTGATCCATGGCGGGAAGCTGGACTTTCTAGTGTTTGATTATCTGTCAGAGATCACCATGTCGCTCCTCACGGCAGCTAAAGCCAAGACTCCTGTAACTATTTACACTCTGAATCACATGGACTGTTAAGTGTGTGTGTGTGTGTGTGTGTGTGTGTGTGTGTGTGTGTGTGTGTGTGTGTGTGTGTGTGTAATATATTTACTATTTTGAATATATTTCCTGTTGAAAATGACATCTGCTATTGAAATGTTAATGCTGGCTACACAAAGCCCGTGTCTGATCACACACATGAAGATGTTTTGCCATGTCTGATCACACACATGAAGATGTTTTGCCATGTCTGATCACACACATGAAGATGTTTTGCCGTGTCTGATCATACATGAAGACGTTTTTCCATGTCTGATCACACACATGAAGATGTTTTGCCGTGTCTGATCATACATGAAGATGTTTTGCCGTGTCTGATCATGCATGAAGATGTTTTGCTGTGTCTGATCACACACATGAAGATGTTTTGCCGTGTCTGATCACACACATGAAGATGTTTTGCCGTGTCTGATCATACATGAAGACGTTTTTCCATGTCTGATCACACACATGAAGATGTTTTGCCGTGTCTGATCATACATGAAGATGTTTTGCTGTGTCTGATCACACATGAAGATGTTTTGCTGTGTCTGATCATACATGAAGATGTTTTGCTGTGTCTGATCATACATGAAGATGTTTTGCCGTGTCTGATCATACATGAAGATGTTTTGCCGTGTCTGATCATACATGAAGATGTTTTGCCGTGTCTGATCATACATGAAGATGTTTTGCCGTGTCTGATCATACATGAAGATGTTTTGCCGTGTCTGATCATACATGAAGATGTTTTGCCGTGTCTGATCATACATGAAGACGTTTTGCCGTGTCTGATCATACATGAAGATGTTTTGCTGTGTCTGATCATACATGAAGATGTTTTGCTGTGTCTGATCATACATGAAGACGTTTTGCCGTGTCTGATCATACATGAAGATGTTTTGCTGTGTCTGATCATACATGAAGATGTTTTGCTGTGTCTGATCATACATGAAGACGTTTTTCCATGTCTGATCACACACATGAAGATGTTTTTCCATGTCTGATCATACATGAAGACGTTTTGCCGTGTCTGATCACACACATGAAGACGCTTTGCCATGTCTGATCACACATGAAGACATTTTGCCGTGTCTGATCACACACATGAAGATGTTTTGCTGTGTCTGATCATACATGAAGACGTTTTTCCATGTCTGATCACACACATGATGTTTTGCCGTGTCTGATCACACACATGAAGACGTTTTGCTGTGTCTGATCACACACATGAAGATGTTTTGCCGTGTCTGATCACACACATGAAGATGTTTTGCTGTGTCTGATCATACATGAAGATGTTTTGCCGTGTCTGATCATACATGAAGATGTTTTGCCGTGTCTGATCATACATGAAGACGTTTTGCCGTGTCTGATCATACATGAAGACGTTTTGCCGTGTCTGATCATACATGAAGATGTTTTGCTGTGTCTGATCATACATGAAGATGTTTTGCTGTGTCTGATCATACATGAAGACGTTTTGCAGTGTCTGATCATACATGAAGACGTTTTGCCATGTCTGATCACACACATGAAGATGTTTTGCTGTGTCTGATCATACATGAAGACGTTTTGCCGTGTCTGATCACACACATGAAGACGCTTTGCTGTGTCTGCTCATACATGAAGACGTTTTTCCATGTCTGATCACACATATGATGTTTTGCCGTGTTTGATCACACACATGAAGATGTTTTGCCGTGTCTGATCACACACATGAAGATGTTTTGCTGTGTCTGATCATACATGAAGACGTTTTGCAGTGTCTGATCATGCATGAAGATGTTTTGCTGTGTCTGATCACACACATGAAGATGTTTTGCCGTGTCTGATCACACACATGAAGATGTTTTGCTGTGTCTGATCATACATGAAGACGTTTTGCAGTGTCTGATCATACATGAAGATGTTTTGCTGTGTCTGATCATACATGAAGATGTTTTGCCGTGTCTGATAAATACATGAAGACGTTTTTCCATGTCTGATCACACACATGATGTGTTGCTGTGTCTGATCATACATGAAGACGTTTTGCCGTGTCTGATCACACACATGAAGACGCTTTGCCATGTCTGATCACACATGAAGACATTTTGCCGTGTCTGATCACACACATGAAGATGTTTTGCTGTGTCTGATCATACATGAAGACGTTTTTCCATGTCTGATCACACACATGATGTTTTGCCGTGTCTGATCACACATGAAGCTGTTTTGCTGTGTCTGATCACACACATGAAGATGTTTTGCTGTGTCTGATCATACATGAAGACGTTTTGCCATGTCTGATCACACATGAAGACATTTTGCCGTGTCTGATCACACACATGAAGATGCTTTGCCGTGTCTGATCACACACATGAAGATGCTTTGCCGTGTCTGATCACACATGAAGACGTTTTGCTGTGTCTGATCATACATGAAGACGTTTTTCCATGTCTGATCACACACATGATGTTTTGCTGTGTCTGATCACACACATGAAGATGTTTTGCCGTGTCTGATCACACACATGAAGATGTTTTGCTGTGTCTGATCATACATGAAGATGTTTTGCCATGTCTGATCACACATGAAGACATTTTGCCGTGTCTGATCACACACATGAAGATGCTTTGCCGTGTCTGATCACACATGAAGACGTTTTGCTGTGTCTGATCATACATGAAGACGTTTTTCCATGTCTGATCACACACATGAAGATGCTTTGCCGTGTCTGATCACACACATGAAGATGCTTTGCCGTGTCTGATCACACATGAAGACGTTTTGCTGTGTCTGATCATACATGAAGACGTTTTGCCATGTCTGATCACACACATGATGTTTTGCCATGTCTGATCACACACATGATGTTTTGCCGTGTCTGATCACACACATGAAGATGTTTTGCTGTGTCTGATCACACACATGAAGATGTTTTGCTGTGTCTGATCATACATGAAGACGTTTTGCCATGTCTGATCACACACATGATGTTTTGCCATGTCTGATCACACACATGATGTTTTGCTGTGTCTGATCACACACATGAAGATGTTTTGCCGTGTCTGATCACACATGAAGACGTTTTGCTGTGTCTGATCATACATGAAGACGTTTTTCCATGTCTGATCACACACATGATGTTTTGCCGTGTCTGATCACACACATGAAGATGTTTTGCTGTGTCTGATCACACACATGAAGATGTTTTGCCGTGTCTGATCACACACATGAAGATGTTTTGCTGTGTCTGATCACACACATGAAGACGTTTTGCTGTGTCTGATCACACACATGAAGACGTTTTGCTGTGTCTGATCACACACATGAAGATGTTTTGCCGTGTCTGATCATACATGAAGATGTTTTGCCGTGTCTGATCATACATGAAGATGTTTTGCCGTGTCTGATCACACACATGAAGACGTTTTGCTGTGTCTGATCACACACATGAAGATGTTTTGCCGTGTCTGATCATACATGAAGATGTTTTGCTGTGTCTGATCATACATGAAGATGTTTTGCTGTGTCTGATCATACATGAAGATGTTTTGCCGTGTCTGATCATACATGAAGATGTTTTGCCGTGTCTGATCATACATGAAGACGTTTTGCCGTGTCTGATCATACATGAAGACGTTTTGCCGTGTCTGATCATACATGAAGATGTTTTGCCGTGTCTGATCATACATGAAGATGTTTTGCCGTGTCTGATCATACATGAAGACGTTTTGCAGTGTTTGATCATACATGAAGACGTTTTTCCATGTCTGATCACACACATGAAGATGTTTTGCTGTGTCTGATCATACATGAAGACGTTTTGCCATGTCTGATCACACATGAAGACATTTTGCCGTGTCTGATCACACACATGAAGATGCTTTGTCGTGTCTGATCACACATGAAGACGTTTTGCTGTGTCTGATCACACATGAAGACGTTTTGCTGTGTCTGATCACACATGAAGACGTTTTGCTGTGTCTGATCACACATGAAGACGTTTTGCTGTGTCTGAACTCACGCATGAAGACGTTTTGCCATGTCTGATCACACATGAAGACGTTTTGCTGTGTCTGATCTCACACATGAAGACGTTTTGTCGTGTCTGATCTAGTCAGTGTACTTATTGTGTAAGTAAGTGCACTTGTACAGTGTACTTGTAGCGTATATTTTTCAGTCCTCGACTCAGACCTAGTCGTGTTCTGATGTTTTTTGTGTCAGATATCAGATATCTGATCAGACCAGGTCATGCTTCCTCACTTTACACACGTTTCATCACACGTGACTCACATTTGATTTTTGATCTCTTCCAGAATATGGGATACGCTCCTGATTTTGTTCTTGCTGCCATTTCTCCATTTATCAAAGAAATCAGCCAAAAAGGTAGGAGCGCAGAGCCGAGAGCAGAGAGTGCTTTATTTATTTACACAGAAGTGACAGGTCTGGGAATAACGTCTAACATCAGACATTAAAGCAATCACGTCCTCAACTCTTTTAAGTTTAATTTAATAAGATCACATGCTTTAATAAGACCAGGATTTTCTACAGAAAAACATTAAGTGTAGTCCGAAACCTGCGAGACAAATTAGCCTCAGTTCATCAACTTACTGTCGGATAATTTGAATAAAAATAAAGAAATAAAGTCATTTTGTGGAAAATAATTTGAACATCCAAATTAAAATTCTATTAAGGGAAAGATTGAGAAAGAAGAAACGCACACACACACTATAATTAATAAGCTGTTGTGTTGAACAGGTATTCGTGTGGTCAGCAACGCCGGTGGTGTGAATCCTCTCGCATGTGCAGCTGCTATACAGGAAGTAGTGCAGAAAGCTGGGCTCAGTTTGAAGGTTGCCGTGGTAACTGGTGATGATCTTATGCCACAGGTGAGAAGAAGTACCTGCAGCTCTGAGGAGACAGTGTCTTTGTTTGTAGGAGTTTTCTGCATTAGATCAACACTCTGTGGCTTTACCTGTTATTGTGTGTGTGTGCTGCAGCACGCCGGAGTTGATGATGTGTATGAGCTTTAATTTGAGGGGTTTTACCTGAAATCAGGTGAATGCTGTAGGAATTACAGGAGTGTTTTTCTCTCTTTAGAAAGACTCTCTGAATATGTTGAAGATGGCTGATACACAAGAAACCAAACCACTTCCCAGAACCGTACACAGTATGAACGCGTACCTGGGGTGAGAGAATTTCTGAGATGAAGATGTTAGTGTTTTATATTTAACTCTTTTGCATGTCTCCAAAAACATGTTGAAACAAGCTCACCATCACCACTACCACCACCACCAGCACTGCCACCAACACCACCATCATCATCACCAGCCCCACCACCGTCACCCCCACCATCACCACCAACACTATATCCACCAACACCAACACCACATCCAACGCCACCATCACCACCTCCATCACCACCAGCTCCACCATCACCACCTCCACCATCACCATCACCACCTCCACCATCACCACCTCCACCATCACCACCTCCATCACCACCAGCTCCACCATCACCACCTCCACCATCACCATCACCACCTCCACCATCACCACCTCCACCATCACCACCTCCACCATCACCACCTCCATCATCACCACCTCCATCATCACCACCTCCATCATCACCAGCTCCACCACCACCACCTCCATCACCACCAGCTCCACCATCACCAGCTCCACCATCACCACCTCCACCATCACCAACACCACCTCCATCATCACCACCTCCATCACCACCAGCTCCACCATCACCACCTCCACCATCACCAACACCACCTCCATCATCACCACCTCCATCATCACCACCTCCATCACCACCAGCTCCACCATCACCAACACCACCTCCATCATCACCACCTCCATCACCACCAGCTCCACCATCACCACCTCCACCATCACCAACACCACCTCCATCATCACCACCTCCATCACCACCAGCTCCACCAACACCACCTCCATCATCACCACCTCCATCACCACCAGCTCCACCATCACCAACACCACCTCCATCATCACCACCTCCATCACCACCAGCTCCACCATCACCACCTCCACCATCACCAACACTACCTCCATCATCACCACCTCCATCACCACCAGCTCCACCATCACCACCTCCACCATCACCAACACCACCTCCATCATCACCACCTCCATCACCACCAGCTCCACCATCACCAACACCACCTCCATCATCACCACCTCCATCACCACCAGCTCCACCATCACCAGCTCCACCATCACCAACACCACCTCCATCATCACCACCTCCATCATCACCAGCTCCACCATCACCAGCTCCACCATCACCACCATCACCAGCTCCACCATCACCACTAGCACCATCACCACCACCACCAGCATTACTTCCACCACCTCCACCATCACCACCTACACTAACACCACCTCCACCTCCGCCACCACCACCACTAGCACCACCATCACCTTCACCACCACCACCTCCACCAATCTAATCCAGTCTTGTCCTCTGCCTGTTGCAGTGCGCTCCCCATAAAGCGCTGTTTGGATCTCGGGGCTGATATCGTGGTCACTGGCCGCTGTGTGGACAGTGCAGTGGTGCTCGGACCCCTGATGCATTCAGTACGGTTTGGTCCTCACGATTCTTTACTGCTACACATTAAGGCACTTTAAACTTAGCTGCTGTGTGGATTTATATGTTTATCTCCATTTCATTCTAAAATATTGTCTTTTTATGAGTTTTTATGTCATATATATAGAACAATTCTGACATGAAGTGTATTTTCATGTGTATTTGGTGTGTATTGTGACAGTTTGGCTGGAATCAGAATAACTTTGACCTCTTGGCTGCTGGAAGGTACAAACACACGACAGTCTTTACGTTCATACACTTTATTATAAATATTATAAATAAATCTTATTTAAAGCTCTACATCTAAACAGGCAGGGATTAAATTTAAGGTGAATTAAGAAGTATCTAGAGAACTGACACTAGATTAGCTTTAACACAGTGTTCTGGACGGGTCTGATGTTTTATAATCACATGACCGGACAGTGGTGATGAGTAACACACACGTCTGTGTTTGCTTTAGTCTCGCAGGTCACCTGATCGAGTGTGGAGCCCAAGTGACCGGTGGCATTTTCACTGACTGGCACACGGTTCCTGACTGGTACGAGGTCACCTGGTGACATTGGTGTTTGTTGACTTTCCTTAAGCGCCCCTTAGTTCTGACTCGGACTGTATTAAACACACACACACATCATTTTACGTAGTTTCAGCCACCGTCACTCATCTTTTAGCTTTATATAATCTATTTATTTATTTGTTTTGTGAAGGGAAAAAAAATATACAAAAGAGAAGGAAGATTTTAAAATGAAAAAAAGTGAAGGAGAGTAATGTTCTGCTCATGTGCTCATCAAACACTTCAATATAATTAGGTAATAAAAACAGCGCTGTCTTCCTCTGTGTTTCTTCCTTGTGTAGGGATAACATGGGGTTCCCCGTGATCGAGTGTTCCTCTGATGGCTCCTTCACGCTGTCCAAACCTCCCAGAACTGGTGGTCGGGTGTCGTTCGGTACCGTAGCAGAACAGTTAGTGTATGAAATAGGAGATCCACGTCATTACCTGCTGCCTGATGTCACGTGTGACTTCTCACACGTCACCATTACTGAGGTTCCAGGTGAGGAAAAATGGCAAAGAATCTTCACAGATTCATTCTGGGATCTTAATTTCGAACTCTTCCAATTAATTAATAAGTGTATTTCTCCCGAGCTTTGGTCAGAAACAACATTTCATGAAGAATTTTAACTTTATACTTCCATTATGTGTAACTGTGAACTTTAGAGTTTATAGGAATAATCATTCATAATTGAAGGTGTTGATGGAGGAGCAGTGAAAGTGGGTGGAGCCAAAGGATCACCACCATCAGGTGACTACAAGGTAACACTTCCAATAATAACAAAGAAAATCAATAAAAATAAAATAAATAAAACTCTGAATCCAGCAGCGGTTTTCTCAGCACTGAAGGAATTTACACACACATCAGTGTGACGCTGAGTCTGTGGCTCAGACATGAGGAAAAAGATCCGACGATCATCAGGAAATAAACTATTAGTTGTCAGTTTATTGTGTTTTGCAAGTCTGTGTTAATGAGTTAATGAGTCAGTGAGTCAGTGTGTTAGTGAGTTAGTGTATTAGTGTGTTAGAGTTTGTGAGTCAGTGTGTTAGTGTATTAATGAGTTTGTGAGTCAGTGTGTTAATGTGTTTGTGAGTCAGTGTGTTAATGAGTTTGTGAGTCAGTGTGTTAATGAGTTTGTGAGTCAGTGTGTTAATGAGTTTGTGAGTCAGTGTGTTAATGTGTTTGTGAGTCAGTGTGTTAATGAGTTTGTGAGTCAGTGTGTTAATGAGTTTGTGAGTCAGTGTGTTAATGAGTTTGTGAGTCAGTGTGTTAATGAGTTTGTGAGTCAGTGTGTTAATGAGTTTGTGAGTCAGTGTGTTAGAGTTAATGAGTCAGTGTGTTAGTGAGTTAGTGTATTAGTGTGTTAATGAGTTTGTGAGTCAGTGTGTTAATGAGTTAATGAGTCAGTGTGTTAGTGAGTTAGTGTATTAGTGTGTTA
Source organism: Hemibagrus guttatus (assembly GCA_033459395.1). NCBI lineage: Eukaryota > Metazoa > Chordata > Actinopteri > Siluriformes > Bagridae > Hemibagrus > Hemibagrus guttatus. Next base: position 115,815 of record JAUCMX010000025.1, on the reverse strand, counting down.
ATGAGTTTGTGAGTCAGTGTGTTAGTGTATTAATGAGTTTGTGAGTCAGTGTGTTAATGTGTTTGTGAGTCAGTGTGTTAATGAGTTTGTGAGTCAGTGTGTTAGTGTGTTAATGAGTTTGTGAGTCAGTGTGTTAATGTGTTTGTGAGTCAGTGTGTTAATGAGTTTGTGAGTCAGTGTGTTAATGAGTTTGTGAGTCAGTGTGTTAATGAGTTTGTGAGTCAGTGTGTTAATGAGTTTGTGAGTCAGTGTGTTAATGAGTTTGTGAGTCAGTGTGTTAGAGTTAATGAGTCAGTGTGTTAGTGAGTTAGTGTATTAGTGTGTTAATGAGTTTGTGAGTCAGTGTGTTAGTGTATTAATGAGTTTGTGAGTCAGTGTGTTAATGTGTTTGTGAGTCAGTGTGTTAATGAGTTTGTGAGTCAGTGTGTTGGTGTGTTAATGAGTTTGTGAGTCAGTGTGTTAATGAGTTTGTGAGTCAGTGTGTTAATGAGTTTGTGAGTCAGTGTGTTAATGTGTTTGTGAGTCAGTGTGTTAATGAGTTTGTGAGTCAGTGTGTTAATGAGTTTGTGAGTCAGTGTGTTAATGAGTTTGTGAGTCAGTGTGTTAATGAGTTTGTGAGTCAGTGTGTTAATGAGTTTGTGAGTCAGTGTGTTAGAGTTAATGAGTCAGTGTGTTAGTGAGTTAGTGTATTAGTGTGTTAATGAGTTTGTGAGTCAGTGTGTTAATGAGTTAATGAGTCAGTGTGTTAGTGAGTTAGTGTATTAGTGTGTTAATGAGTTTGTGAGTCAGTGTGTTAGTGTATTAATGAGTTTGTGAGTCAGTGTGTTAATGTGTTTGTGAGTCAGTGTGTTAATGAGTTTGTGAGTCAGTGTGTTAGTGTGTTAATGAGTTTGTGAGTCAGTGTGTTAATGTGTTTGTGAGTCAGTGTGTTAATGAGTTTGTGAGTCAGTGTGTTAATGAGTTTGTGAGTCAGTGTGTTAATGAGTTTGTGAGTCAGTGTGTTAATGAGTTTGTGAGTCAGTGTGTTAATGAGTTTGTGAGTCAGTGTGTTAGAGTTAATGAGTCAGTGTGTTAGTGAGTTAGTGTATTAGTGTGTTAATGAGTTTGTGAGTCAGTGTGTTAGTGTATTAATGAGTTTGTGAGTCAGTGTGTTAATGTGTTTGTGAGTCAGTGTGTTAATGAGTTTGTGAGTCAGTGTGTTGGTGTGTTAATGAGTTTGTGAGTCAGTGTGTTAATGAGTTTGTGAGTCAGTGTGTTAATGAGTTTGTGAGTCAGTGTGTTAATGTGTTTGTGAGTCAGTGTGTTAATGAGTTTGTGAGTCAGTGTGTTAATGAGTTTGTGAGTCAGTGTGTTGGTGTGTTAATGAGTTTGTGAGTCAGTGTGTTAATGAGTTTGTGAGTCAGTGTGTTAATGAGTTTGTGAGTCAGTGTGTTAATGAGTTTGTGAGTCAGTGTGTTAATGAGTTTGTGAGTCAGTGTGTTGGTGTGTTAATGAGTTTGTGAGTCAGTGTGTTAGTGTGTTAGTGAGTTAGTGTATTAGTGTGTTAATGAGTTTGTGAGTCAGTGTGTTAATGAGTTTGTGAGTCAGTGTGTTAATGAGTTTGTGAGTCAGTGTGTTGGTGTGTTAATGAGTTTGTGAGTCAGTGTGTTAATGAGTTTGTGAGTCAGTGTGTTAATGAGTTTGTGAGTCAGTGTGTTAATGAGTTTGTGAGTCAGTGTGTTGGTGTGTTAATGAGTTTGTGAGTCAGTGTGTTAATGAGTTTGTGAGTCAGTGTGTTAATGAGTTTGTGAGTCAGTGTGCTAATGAGTTTGTGAGTCAGTGTGTTAATGAGTTTGTGAGTCAGTGTGTTGGTGTGTTAATGAGTTTGTGAGTCGGTGTGTTAATGAGTTTGTGAGTCGGTGTGTTAATGAGTTTGTGAGTCAGTGTGTTAATGTGTTTGTGAGTCAGTGTGTTAATGAGTTTGTGAGTCAGTGTGTTAATGAGTTTGTGAGTCAGTGTGTTAATGAGTTTGTGAGTCAGTGTGTTAATGAGTTTGTGAGTTAGTGTGTTAATGAGTTTGTGAGTCAGTGTGTTGGTGTGTTAATGAGTTTGTGAGTCAGTGTGTTAATGAGTTTGTGAGTCAGTGTGTTAATGAGTTTGTGAGTCAGTGTGTTAATGAGTTTGTGAGTCAGTGTGTTGGTGTGTTAATGAGTTTGTGAGTCGGTGTGTTAATGAGTTTGTGAGTCAGTGTGTTAATGAGTTTGTGAGTCAGTGTGTTAATGAGTTTGTGAGTCAGTGTGTTGGTGTGTTAATGAGTTTGTGAGTCAGTGTGTTAATGAGTTTGAGTCAGTGTGTTAATGAGTTTGTGAGTCAGTGTGTTAATGTGTTTGTGAGTCAGTGTGTTAATGAGTTTGTGAGTCAGTGTGTTAATGAGTTTGTGAGTCAGTGTGTTAATGAGTTTGTGAGTCAGTGTGTTAATGAGTTTGTGAGTCAGTGTGTTAATGAGTTTGTGAGTCAGTGTGTTAATGAGTTTGTGAGTCAGTGTGTTAATGAGTTTGTGAGTCAGTGTGTTGGTGTGTTAATGAGTTTGTGAGTCAGTGTGTTAATGGGTTTGTGAGTCAGTGTGTTAATGAGTTTGTGAGTCAGTGTGTTAATGGGTTTGTGAGTCAGTGTGTTGGTGTGTTAATGAGTTTGTGAGTCAGTGTGTTAATGGGTTTGTGAGTCAGTGTGTTAATGAGTTTGTGAGTCAGTGTGTTAATGAGTTTGTGAGTCAGTGTGTTGGTGTGTTAATGAGTTTGTGAGTCAGTGTGTTAATGAGTTTGTGAGTCAGTGTGTTAATGAGTTTGTGAGTCAGTGTGTTAATGAGTTTGTGAGTCAGTGTGTTGGTGTGTTAATGAGTTTGTGAGTCAGTGTGTTAGTGTGTTAATGAGTTTGTGAGTCAGTGTGTTGGTGTGTTAATGAGTTTGTGAGTCAGTGTGTTAATGAGTTTGTGAGTCAGTGTGTTAATGAGTTTGTGAGTCAGTGTGTTAATGAGTTTGTGAGTCAGTGTGTTAATGAGTTTGTGAGTCAGTGTGTTGGTGTGTTAATGAGTTTGTGAGTCAGTGTGTTAATGAGTTTGTGAGTCAGTGTGTTAATGAGTTTGTGAGTCAGTGTGTTAATGAGTTTGTGAGTCAGTGTGTTAATGAGTTTGTGAGTCAGTGTGTTAATGAGTTTGTGAGTCAGTGTGTTGGTGTGTTAATGAGTTTGTGAGTCAGTGTGTTGTGTGTTAATGAGTTTGTGAGTCAGTGTGTTAATGAGTTTGTGAGTCAGTGTGTTAGTGTGTTAATGAGTTTGTGAGTCAGTGTGTTGGTGTGTTAATGAGTTTGTGAGTCAGTGTGTTAATGAGTTTGTGAGTCAGTGTGTTAATGAGTTTGTGAGTCAGTGTGTTAATGAGTTTGTGAGTCAGTGTGTTAGTGTGTTAATGAGTTTGTGAGTCAGTGTGTTGGTGTGTTAATGAGTTTGTGAGTCAGTGTGTTAATGAGTTTGTGAGTCAGTGTGTTAATGAGTTTGTGAGTCAGTGTGTTAATGAGTTTGTGAGTCAGTGTGTTAATGAGTTTGTGAGTCAGTGTGTTAATGAGTTTGTGAGTCAGTGTGTTAATGAGTTTGTGAGTCAGTGTGTTGGTGTGTTAATGAGTTTGTGAGTCAGTGTGTTAATGAGTTTGTGAGTCAGTGTGTTAATGAGTTTGTGAGTCAGTGTGTTAATGAGTTTGTGAGTCAGTGTGTTAGTGTGTTAATGAGTTTGTGAGTCAGTGTGTTAATGAGTTTGTGAGTCAGTGTGTTAGTGTGTTAATGAGTTTGTGAGTCAGTGTGTTAGTGTGTTAATGAGTTTGTGAGTCAGTGTGTTAGAGTTTGTGAGTCAGTGTGTTAGTGTGTTAATGAGTTTGTGAGTCAGTGTGTTAGTGTGTTAATGAGTTTGTGAGTCAGTGTGTTAATGAGTTTGTGAGTCAGTGTGTTAGTGGTGTTAATGAGTTTGTGAGTCAGTGTGTTAGTGTGTTAATGAGTTTGTGAGTCAGTGTGTTAGTGTGTTAATGAGTTTGTGAGTCAGTGTGTTATGGTTAGTGATTAATGAGTTTGTGAGTCAGTGTGTTAATGAGTTTGTGAGTCAGTGTGTTAATGAGTTTGTGAGTCAGTGTGTTAATGAGTTTGTGAGTCAGTGTGTTAATGAGTTTGTGAGTCAGTGTGTTGGTGTGTTAATGAGTTTGTGAGTCAGTGTGTTAATGAGTTTGTGAGTCAGTGTGTTAATGAGTTTGTGAGTCAGTGTGTTAATGAGTTTGTGAGTCAGTGTGTTAGTGTGTTAATGAGTTTGTGAGTCAGTGTGTTAATGAGTTTGTGAGTCAGTGTGTTAGTGTGTTAATGAGTTTGTGAGTCAGTGTGTTAGTGTGTTAATGAGTTTGTGAGTCAGTGTGTTAGAGTTTGTGAGTCAGTGTGTTAGTGTGTTAATGAGTTTGTGAGTCAGTGTGTTAGTGTGTTAATGAGTTTGTGAGTCAGTGTGTTAATGAGTTTGTGAGTCAGTGTGTTAGTGTGTTAATGAGTTTGTGAGTCAGTGTGTTAGTGTGTTAATGAGTTTGTGAGTCAGTGTGTTAGTGTGTTAATGAGTTTGTGAGTCAGTGTGTTAGTGTGTTAATGAGTTCAAGACAAGACCAGCTCTCAGGCCTGCTGTGAAATGCAGAGTCTGAGTTAAGACTATTTTTTTGGTGTTAGTGATCACGGTGCTCTTGTGAGTACCCGGATGTTCCAGAACCTGCTTACTTCTGTCATGAAGATGAAGATGAAGATGAAGATGAAGATGATGATCAGCATCACAAGTTTTAACTTCAGAGCGTCAGATTTCTGTAGTTTTATAACTCTACAGTGAATCTCTTCCTCAGGTCTGTGCCACGTACATGGACGGTTTCAGAGCCACTGCGGTTTGTCCTGTAGTCGGCCCTCGAGCCGCACAAAAAGCCAGAAGGACGGCGGAGAGCATTCTCAAGCGGTTTGTATTATTAATCATCAAACAGATCAGAGATCAGATCATCACAAAGATAAACAGAGCTTAAATATTTTTATACACTTACCGCTAATAGGAATGTTTTACTATTCCACTTTTATTCATTCTATAAGTAAAATTTTCTGTTCCTAATCTTCTCCATCTGAAGCCCAGATCAGGAGTGTGTCCTGCCTGATAAACCACCGTACTCTTCCTCTTTCTAACATGTGTAAGGTTTCTACTGTTGTTTTCAAGACATGAGCTGTGGATGTTCTCTGTAGGACCAGGAGAATGTTCAGACAGCTGGGACTGGACGATTACAGTGATGTGAACGTTCAGGTTCTGGGTGCTGAGGACACGTACGGGCCGCACGCAGTCAACAGCGTAGGTTCATCTTCACACAGATTTACTGTTTGTGGTAGTGGTGTTACACTTCACCCTCGGATTACCTGAGCAAAGCCAGCTAGCTGCACTAGTCACTCGTCCACGCTGGTCCAGACCGCGCGAGGGATTTTTGATTTGCTGCTTTATCACATTCTGGCTAATGTGTGAGTGAGAACATTTCAGCTCCGTGTTGTGACGCTTGATCTCCACAATGTTCTCCTTGTAGCTCTGTTATTAAATCTCGACTCGAGTGAATCGGACTCGTTGATGTATCTTGTGCAGGATCTTCGGGAAGCGGTGCTGTGGATGGCTGTCCATCACAAGCAGAAGAAAGCTCTTGAGTTTTTCTCCAGGGAAGTGGCTCCAGCAGGAACCGGCATGGGTACGTCTACTGTTCTGTGATGCGTTCTTCGTGTGTGTGTGTATGTGTGTGTATGTGTGCACACTGCTGAGCTCAGGATGATGTTTTTGTGTGAACCCCACAGCTCCTGGACTGACAGCAATTGTAGGAGGCAGACCTCGAGTGTGAGTATCTTTATAGAATTCGAAATGCATTAAATTGTTGCTGGCCCTGCAGTGCGGAATGAGCTTGTGTCCACTCCACATCCAGGTCTCCTGTACTGAAGCCTTTTTTCTTCCTGCATCCTAAAGCAGACCTGCAGGTGAAGCTCACTGACCTTACATTCTCTAACAGATTGTGACGTTTTCACGGTTCAGTGTTATGGTCGGAAAATGTAGTCCATGTCACTGGAGTGTCGGCGTTTACGATGATCTCAGCTCGGACAGCGATACGTAAAACGTCAGAAAACTCGCTGTAGGACGGTCGTGATGGACGGTCCTGCTTCTGGGAGCGTTTCCTCTGTTTATGTGACGGATTTGTTATTACTCAGTAGATAGCATGCGGACTGTGGTCTCTTCAGATGGTAAAAAAATGGAGGAAATTGTGTTTTAGGTTTTTTTCCCTTTTGTTTTTCACACATCTGATAAAACTGCAGCTACATCGGGACACACTACTGTGTTTACGTCCTTTTTTTGGTGTATGCTAGAACTGTTAGCATTTCTGTGTTTTTTAATAAATGGTACAGCCATTGATGTAGCTGGGTCTGGGCCTGGGTCTAGGTCTGGTTATGGGTCTGGGTCTGGGCCTGGATTAAAATTACACAGTGAAATGTACAGTGTGTATTTGACCTGTCCACTAATCCTGACCGTCAGGTGCATGTGCAGGTCAGAGCGTGGTGTGGACAGGAGGAGAGTCCAGCTGCCTCACAGTACAGTCAGTATTTTGTGTTTCTTCACCTACTGATAAACTGGACCTTTCACTGATATGTGACTGATTTTAGGTCAACATCTATCTTAATGGAGAGCTGATGGAGACGTTCAGAGAGACGGAGTGTTCTTCACCTGAAGGACTTTACGCTTCCTCTCAGCTCCTGGAGCAAAATTACATCCCTACAGGTTTGTGGGATTCGAATAGAAATGTTCTGTGAAATTATGCATTCATGTGATCATACACCAGTTCCTTTCCCAGTTCTGGGAACATGAGGGACTGAACTGGTTTCAAACAGAACTAAACCAGTACGGCTTTCCAGAAACACTCGCGGCTTTCTTCTTCTTTAAATTCCCACTAATTAAGCACACACACTCTTAAATCTTTATATATTCACGTCCTGTTGTCAGATTAAAGGATGCGTTAAAAAGGTGGAATGTGTTTAAACACGGACGCGAAGAGAAACTCCACTAAAACCCAGTCTTTATAGAGTTCAGAGCTCAAAGCACAAGACCAGCCACGTAAAGACGCTTATATAAGAGCGCTGCTCATTCTACTGAGCTCATTCTACACACTGTGTTTCCCAGGAGGCTTTTGTGTGTGTGTGTGTGTGTGTGTGTGTGCACATGCTTAAGCCAGTGAGAAACAAACTTTTCAGTGTTTTCTTTTGGCACGACGTCATGAGCACTTGATCCTTCAGTCACTGTGTGCTTCAGTTTATTGGGCAGCAGGAACGGAGTGAGTGATGACCAGAGCCTCTCATTAGAGAATACATTTATGACATGTTCAACACACACACACACACACACACACATACACACACAGAGAAATCAACTTAATCTTGACAAAACTTTATTTTAAAAAGGTTTTAAAATAATTAAAATAGCTTTGAATTATTTATTCCTTTTTAACCGGAGAACTAACCAAAGGACTAACCAAAGGACTAACCAGAGAACTAACCAAAGGACTAACCAAAGGACTAACCAAAGGACTAACCAGAGAACTAACCAAAGGACTAACCAAAGGACTAACCAGAGAACTAACCAGAGAACTAACCAGAGAACTAACCAGAGAACTAACCAAAGGACTAACCAGAGAACTAACCAAAGGACTAACCAGAGAACTAACCAAAGAACTAACCAGAGAACTAACCAAAGGACTAACCAGAGAACTAACCAGAGAACTAACCAAAGGACTAACCAGAGAACTAACCAAAGGACTAACCAGAGAACTAACCAAGGAAATAACCAGAAGACTAACCAAAGAACTAACCAAAGAACTAACCAGAGGGCTAACCAAGGAAATAACCAGAAGACTAACCAGGGAAATAACCAGAAGACTAACCAGAGACCTAACCAAGGAAATAACCAGAGGACTAACCAAAGAACTAACCAGAGGACTAACCAAGGAAATAACCAGAAGACTAACCAGAGAACTAACCAGAGGACTAACCAGAGAACTAACCAAGGAAATAACCAGAGGACTAACCAAAGAACTAACCAGAGGACTAACCAAGGAAATAACCAGAAGACTAACCAGAGGACTAACCAGAGACCTAACCAAGGCAATAACCAGAGGACTAACCAAAGAACTAACCAAAGAACTAACCAAGGAAATAACCAGAAGACTAACCAGAGAACTAACCAGAGGACTAACCAGAGGACTTGCCCAGCCTCTCTGAGAAAAAAACACAAATGTATTGTAGAGTTTTCCTTCACTGCATGTTTGTATAAAAAACTGTTAGTTTGGTTGTCAGGACAGCAAATGAAATGCAAAACCCTTTCATTACTACACACACACAGACACACACACACACACACACACACACACACACACTGAGTAACTGTCTTGGGTTCTGCTGTTTTGTCTCTCACACAAATAGCTCACATTTTTCAGCTTCCATTTTGTTTAGTGAACACATTTCCTTCCTGCTGTAGAGTTTTATCCTGGTTTTTGGCTCAGATCAGCTTCATGTTTTTGTTTGTTTGTTTGTTTGTTTGTTTGTTTATTGAGAATTATTCATTGTTGTTTATGATGAAAAAGTGATAAATAATTCCACAGGAAGCAGGAAGTGTCCAGTGTTTCTGTGGTGGTCATCAGCAGACTGAGCAGCAACTTGGTCCAGAGTGTGTGTGTGTGTGTGTGTGTGTGTGTGTGTGTGTGTGTGTGTGTGTGCGTGCGCGCGCACTCGGTGGTGTGTTTATTTACATTTCACACTCATTGTAGATATAAAAATTTTTTGTGTGCAGAGAAAAACACAGACACACACACATGTTACACACTGCCCTGGCGGTGGGTCAGAGCAGGAGGTAGCAGTGTGTGTGTGTGTGTGTGTGTGTGTGTGTGTGGATGAAGCATGTTGTGGTCTGTGATGTTCTCAGATCTCCCCAGCGGTCCTCACACCTACAGACTTGAAGACTTGGCTTTTACACGAAGTGGAGATAAAGGAGACTCTGCGAATATCGGTGAGGTGTTCATCAGCCTCCACCTTCACGCCTTTCACTCCTCTCCTTATTTACTGGAAATGTTTCAGATTAGCGCTCAGGTTGCTGATGTCGCTGCAATTTAGTTTTCAGTGGAATTGAATCTCACGTTTATTTCTGCTGCTTTAAATGAAAAGCTTTTACAGTAAATTCTGCGTTCTTTTATTTAAGAAGTTCAGTGAAATGTCTAGAGTTAAACATAGAAATATTTTATTTCTCTTATTTATCTACAGCCGGATTTTTTTATTTTTTGCTTTATTTATTTTTGCGTGAAGCGCGACGACGATGTGTTCTGGATAGAAGAAGTGAAACATAATACAATAGTTCAGAGAATTTACTGGACTGTTAGTTTAGGTTGTTTTATCTAACATGGACCTTACACTATATAGCCAAAAGTTTTGGGACACCTCTCCAGATCATTCAGGTGTTGTTTTTCAATGGGTTGGGCTCAGTCTCTTATTTCCAGTGAAAGGAACTCTTAATGCTTCAGCATACCAAGACATTTTGGACAATTTCATGCTCCCAACTTTGTGGGAACAGTTTGGGGATGACCCCTTCCTGTTCCAACATGACTGCACACCAGTGACCAAAGCAAGGTCCATAAAGACATGGATGAGTGAGTTTGGTGTGGAGGAACTTGACTGGCCTGCACAGAGTCCTGACCTCAACCCCATAGAACACCTTTGGTATGAATTAGAGCGGAGACTGCGAGCCAGACCTTCTCGTCCAACATCAGTGCCTGACCTCACAAATGCGCTTCTAGAGGAACGGTCAAAAATTCCCATAAACACACTCCTAAACCTTGTGGAAAGCCTTCCCAGAAGAGTTGAAGCTGTTCTAGCTGCAAAGGGCGGGACAACTCCATATTACATTCATGTGCATGTTAAGGCAGATGTCCCAAAACTTTTGGCTTGGCTCACAGTCTCCGCTCGAATTCATCCCAAAGGTGTTCTATGGGGTTGAGGTCAGGACTCTGTGCAGGTCAGTCAAGTTCCTCCACACCAAACTCACTCATCCATGTCTTTATGGAGCTTGCTTTGGTCACTGGTGTGCAGTCATGTTGGAACAGGAAGGGGTCATCCCCAAACTGTTCCCACAAAGTTGGGAGCATGAAATTGTCCAAAATGTCTTGGTATGCTGAAGCATTAAGAGTTCCTTTCACTGGAACTAAGGGGCCGAGCCCAACCCCTGAAAAACAACACCTGAACTCAATGATGTGGAGGGGTGTCCCAAAACTTTTGGCTATACAGTGTACATCATGATCAGCTGAGAGACTTTTCTGTATTTCCCTGCAGTATCCAGTGTTAATGTCTCCTTACACAGTAAACAGGTAGAGCTTATCTCAGTGCAGAGATGTGTGGGCTGGGATAAAGAGGGAGATGGTGTAAAGCTGATGTTCAGGGAGAAAACTGCACGTTTGCACCATAAATAAAGGAACGAGCAACATCTTGATGTTTTGATTTCATCTGTTTCAGGAGTTATAGCGAGACATCCACTGTACTTCCCGTACCTGAAGAAGCTTTTGACCGCGGAAGTGGTGGAGAAATTCTTTCAGCACCTGATTAAGAAGGAAGCCGGCGATCTGCCCTCCGTGACCCGGTGAGAGGAACACGGAGACCTGAACGTCACACTTCTTTATTAATACTGTGTCTGTTATCAGGTTAATAACTTTAATAACAATAACGTAAAACTGTGTTGACAGAAAAGCACGAAAAATGAACAATAATACACACACGCGCACACACACACACACACACTTTAATAACAGAGGTGTTTTCTTCCAGGTTCGAGTTGCCCGGTGTTTGTGGTTTAAATTTTCTGATTCACAATTCACTTGGAGGAGGAGGAGTGGCTTCTTTAAGAAGTGACCCTCAGGTAACACACACACACACACACACACACACACACACAGTTGGAGTTGAACCCTGGGGTGTTCTTTAATTAGAGAGACTGTAGTGATGGAGCATCTGGGTGAGGTGTTCTCCCTGAGACTGAGACTCAACACACAGATTTACACACACAGGCACACGTTATAAAATAATGAACATAAAGTAAGGTTTGTAAAACATTTTACAAATGTAAAAAAAAAAAAGTGTGCATGTAAATCTGTAGTGTCTGCATCTGGTGCTTTGGTCTTTACTATAAGACCCTGACCACACATGCAGGACACCCCCGAGGTCTGGACCGTAGTGTCCTTCAGCTGGTCACAGCCTCGGCCCTGTGCCCTAGCGTTCCTGTGTTCTCTTCTCTGATGGTAAGGATCTAGTAGACAGCTGTGTGTTATATTTTCTCTCTTTCAGGGAAAAGCTTATGGACAGATGTTGCTGGACTACAGACTGAGCGGACTTCCTGACCTCACCTCACTGGTAGACTGAGGAAACACGATGATCTGAGGAAATCTACACAAACATTATAACTAAAAACTGGATTTCATGTGACTCACCACGAGAACAAGACACTAATCATTTTCTTATTCTTATTGTGTGTGTGTGTGTGTGTGTGTTTAAACAACATTAACTGCCTTCACTCTTCCTACTAATACAGAATTCTTGCACAGAATCGGGCGTGTACAGTTAAACTCCTCCCTGAATCACATTAAACATCTTCATACTGAGCTGATTGTTATTACTGCTATTGTTCCTAGCGCAGTTACGCTGCAGTAACGGTCAGCTTTCACTGCTAGCTTTCACTGCTAGCTTTCACTGCTAGCTTCTAGAAACAGAACGTTTTCCTCATCTTTCATTTCCAGCATCATTTTAGTGAGAAATCCAACACAGGAGCGCACTCTGGACTCAAACTCCCAGAATGCAGTGCGGCTATACAGTGGAGACTGGACTTGGCCAGTTAGGTCCTAGATTTCCTCTCGGAGGTCAGTGTGTTCATCTGTATCTCGTTGGTGGAGGCTTTGGACTCTGATGCGTACAGGGTGAGAGAGCTGGACAGACGAAAGCACTAAAGCTCTGCCGCATGTCACTGTTTAGGTAGAGATGAAGTGCGGCATTCTGGGTAATTTAGGAAACTGAAAAAAGTGAAAAACGACAGACATGCTAATAAAAAAATGAAATTCTCGGACACGTTTATAGTAATAATGTTTGGTCAGTGAGATCATTAAATGAAATAAAAACTACATGAATGTCTCTTATCTGTGTTATAGTACATGAGTGCGCATGATTTATTTCTCTTTTTCTAAGCACCTGAATCTCTTATCTTCTTTCTTTCTTTAAATAAATCAACAACAAACCTACCTGGTGACCGCAGCACCACGCCCGTCTCTCTAACCCCTGTTACACATTCCTTTTTGCTGTCTGGATTCGGAGGCCGGTGTGTCTGGAAGTGATTAGTGTGTTCCTCCAGTAAAAGGTGGAGCACACACACACACACACTGCTGCTCGGGGGTTTGTTTTTGTTTGAAAACTTGCTGGGAAACATGCGCTGTGTTCAGGACATGTGATTGGCTGGAGGTGAATTCTTCTTCTGAAGATCAGGAGGCGTTATCAGAGTGTAGTCAGGGTCTGTTATCAGGTTCCTGAAGATGCTGAAGCAGACGACTTCCTGCAGCAGACCGCGAGCTCTGCCCTTGCACCAGAGGTGATGCTAAAGCCATAAACCTTTTGAAGTTTCAGCCTCTTAGATGATCTAGCTGTTCACACAGGAAGTAAGGAACCAAAGACAGAGCGAGAGACCGAGAAGACGGAGAGAGAGAAAGTGTCTGTACTCAACCTTTAACTGTTGCACACATGAATAAGTCATTTATCAGGATGCCTGCAAACAGACTGTGTGTGTGTAGAAGGTGTCTTGGCCTCATTTTCATGCCTCCCATGTTCACACACTCCAATAGAATCCAGATTCATCTTTCAGAAGTCACACATTTATCACAGAGCCTTGTTGAGCAGCTCCACACAGACACTGGCTCACTGACAGATGAGAAGAAACTCAGACAAATATCCTGTAATTTATCACCAGCTGTCGGTCAGAGCTCTGTGTGTGCTCCACCCCGAGGGTCCAGCACTAAATCCCCGTAAAGAATCGGCTCTAACCCTCACTGGGGCGTCTTTGTTATGGCTCACACACAGTGGCGGTGGGGGAGGAGCTGCACAACATGGCTGCTTTAACTGGCTTAGTCACCAAACCTCACATTTATCTTCTGTTAACAATACAGTTTTCCCCACAGCCTTCTCCTGGGTTTTTTTTCCT
>JAUCMX010000025.1:0-97500 GCA_033459395.1 Hemibagrus guttatus | reverse complement strand
ATCAGATTAGATCAGATCACTTCATTAATCCAAGAGGGAGATTCACGCATTACAGCAGCAGCAGAATAATGTGAAGAAGAGTAATAAAATGAATGGCAGTAAGAGCAGGAGCTACAAACAACAACAACAGCGAGAATCAAACACACTGATGCACTCTCGTGAGAAAAACACCGCCGTGTGTGGTCATGCCTTCACTCGTGCTGGTATGTAACGGCACTGTGCGTGTTCCTGTGTGTGTGTGTGTGTGTGTGTGTGTGTGTGCGCTTAAAGCTATTACTCCTTCTGCATAAGTTTAATCTTGATTAAGTTCAAACTTTTTTCCTTTACATTCAGATAAAATTGTCAGGACACACTTGGGAGAAGCAGTAGAGTTCTGTAACCGAGTTGTTCAGCCTCCACAGAGAACTCCCAATTGTGTAAAGTTGTGTAACTGGACGTTTTTAGATGTGGAGAGGGATTGGAGAGAATTAAAAGTTCACGGTTGCACCACGCTGACCTGACCTTGACCAAAAATAAAAACTTCTTCCAGTTTTTGCATTTCACCTTGTTTTTTTTGTCCCCTCTAGTGCGCAGTGGAGTGAAGCTGAAGTTGTGTAACTCATTGTGTATTGTGTTGCACTGAACATGTGACATTCTTTTCAGTAAATCTGGATGAGAATTAGGTCCAGGTCTGTAATCCCCACGCCCCTCCTCAGCCTCTGTGTGGAGGATAAAACCTTCCTCAGCCTCTCAGGAAGGCAGCTTCTCTCTGAGACCATGTTTCTCCTGCGGTTCCTCCTGCGGTTCCTCAGCAGCTTTTTCACAGCGTTGATTGCGGACAAAAAGAACAGAAAGAAGGACAAAAAGAAACTGAACACGGACACGTATGACATCACTGGGTTTAAGCGGGGGGATCTCCTGGAGGTTCCCCGAACACTCTTCACACATTTTGGGATCTATCTGGGCAACAACTGTGTGGCTCACCTCATTCCTGACATCCTTCCCCTTATCTCGGCTGATGACGGCGCTATCTCCAAGATGGTGACCAACAACCGGCTGATTCTAGGCGTGATCGCCAAAAAGGCCAGTGTTCGTGTGGACTCTGTGGAGGACTTTGCGTACGGAGCCGAGATTCTGGTGAACAGCATGGACAGGGTGTGCAGTCGGTCACCGCTCCACGGTGAAGAAGTGGCCAGGCGAGCGGAGAAGCTGATGGGATTCATAGACTACAGTCTACTCTGGTTCAACTGTGAACATTACGTCATGTTCTGCAGATACGGAACCAGCATGAGCTTTCAGACCTACCAGGTACATTAGCATACAACCTCATGCACCATTATGCTACATTATACACCCTTGTACTACATTATACATCATTATACATCATTATACTACATTATACACCCTTATACTACATTATACACCCTTATACATTCATTGTCTACCGCTTATCAGAACTATTCTTGGGTCACGGGGAGCCTGTGCCTATCTCAGGCGTCATTGGGCATCAAGGCAGGATACACCCTGGACAGAGTGCCAACCCATCGCAGGGCACACACACACTCACTACGGACAATTTAGAGATTTGGAGAACATGCAAACTCCACACACACAGCGGAGGCGAGAATCGAACCCCCAACCCTGGAAGTGTGAGGCAAACGTGCTAACCACTAAGCCACCGTGCCTTATACTACATTATACACCATTATACACCATTAAACTACATTATACACCATTATACTACATTATCCATTAAACTACATTATACACCATTATATTACATTATACACCATTATACTACATTATACACCATTATACTACATTATACAACATTATACTACATTATACACCATTATACTACATTATACACCATTATACTACATTATACACCATTAAACTACATTATACACCATTATACTACATTATACAACATTATACTACATTATACATTAAACTACATTATACACCATTATACTACATTATACACCATTAAACTACATTATACACCATTATTCTACATTATACACCATTAAACTACATTATACACCATTATACTACATTATACACCATTATACTACATTATACACCATTATACTACATTATACACCATTATACTACATTATACTCCATTAAACTACATTATACACCATTAAACTACATTATACACCATTATACTACATTATACACCATTAAACTACATTATACACCATTAAACTACATTATACACCATTAAACTACATTATACACCATTATACTACATTATACACCATTATACTACATTATACACCATTAAACTACATTATACACCATTAAACTACATTATACACCATTATACTACATTATACAACATTAAACTACATTATACACCATTACACTTATCAAACTTTAAAAACTCATTTCAACATTCTCTTTCACCAAACACAAAAAACTTAAACTACATTAAAAAATTAAACACATTATAAAATTAATTACATTATAAAAATTAACACATTATACACATTAACACATTAAAACCCCATTAAACACATTAAACACCATTATACACCATTATACTACATTATACACCATTAACTACATTATACAAAAAACAATTATACACCATTAACACATTATACACATTAAACTACATTATAAAATTAAACTACATTAACACCTTTTCTCATTATCCCTTATCTCAAAACCTTTCATTAAAAATTAACCCAATACTCTTAACCCAAAAATTTATTCCAAAAACCTTTTCCCTAAAACCTTTCCCAATTTTTCACCATTCCTTTCCCCCCAAAACAAACACCAAAACACTTTAACATTAACTACATTATACACCTTTAACTACATTATACACCATTAAACTACTTATAAAATTATACTACATTATACACCATTAAACTACATTATACCCATTAAACTACATTATACACATTTAAAACTACATTATACACCATTAACTACATTATACCCCATTAACTACATTATACACCATTAAACTACATTATACACCATTAACACATTATACACCATTAACTACATTATACACCATTAAACTACATTATACACCATTAACTACATTATAACCATTAAACTACATTATACACCATTAAACTACATTATACACCAATTAAACTACATTATACACCTTTAAAATATTTTCCATTAAACTACATTATACACCATTTACTACATTATAAAAAACCATTATACACAATTACACTACATTATACACCATTAAACTACATTATACACCATTATACTACATTATACACCATTAAACTACATTATACACAATTACACTACATTATACAACATTAAACTACATTATACACCATTAAACTACATTATACACAATTACACTACATTATACAACATTAAACTACATTATACACCATTATACTACATTATACACCATTAAACTACATTATACACAATTACACTACATTATACACCATTAAACTACATTATACACCATTATACAACATTATACACCATTAAACTACATTATACACAATTAAACTACATTATACTACATTATACAACATTAAACTACATTATACACAATAAAACTACATTATACTACATTATACACCATTAAACTACATTATACACCATTAAACTACATTATACATTAAACTACATTATACACCATCATACTACATTATACACCATTATACTACATTATACACCATTATACTACATTATACACCATTATACTACATTATACAACATTAAACTACATTATACTACATTAAACTACATTATACTACATTATACAACATTAAACTACATTATACACAATAAAACTACATTATACTACATTATACACCATTATACTACATTATACACCATTAAACTACATTATACATTAAACTACATTATACACCATCATACTACATTATACACCATTATACTACATTATACACCATTATACTACATTATACACCATTATACAACATTATACACCATTAAACTACATTATACACAATTAAACTACATTATACTACATTATACAACATTAAACTACATTATACACAATAAAACTACATTATACTACATTATACACCATTATACTACATTATACACCATTAAACTACATTATACATTAAACTACATTATACACCATCATACTACATTATACACCATTATACTACATTATACACCATTATACTACATTATACACCATTATACTACATTATACAACATTAAACTACATTATACTACATTAAACTACATTAACTACATTATACACCATTATACTACATTATACACCATTAAACTACATTATACACCATTATACTCCATTAAACTACATTATACACCATTATACTACATTATACACCATTATACACCATTATACTACATTATACACCATTAAACTACATTATACATCATTATACTGCATTATACACCATTAAACTACATTATACACCATTATACACCATTATACACCATTATACTACATTATACTACATTATACACCATTAAACTACATTATACACCATTATACTCCATTAAACTACATTATACACCATTAAACTACATTATACAACATTATACACCATTATACAACATTATACACCATTATACAACATTATACACCATTATACAACATTATACACCATTATACTACATTATACTACATTATACACCATTATACTACATTAAACTACATTATACACCATTATACTACATTATACACCATTATACTACATTATACACCATTATACACCATTATACACCATTATACTACATTATACTACATTATACAACATTATACAACATTAA
Organism: Hemibagrus guttatus; assembly: GCA_033459395.1. NCBI lineage: Eukaryota > Metazoa > Chordata > Actinopteri > Siluriformes > Bagridae > Hemibagrus > Hemibagrus guttatus. The sequence goes on along the minus strand of JAUCMX010000025.1, from coordinate 92,745 downwards.
ACCACATTATACACCATTATACTACATTATACACCATTATACACCATTATACTACATTATACTACATTATACAACATTATACACCATTAAACTACATTATACACCATTATACTACATTATACACAATTAAACTACATTATACACCATTATACACCATTATACTACATTATACACCATTAAACTACATTATACACCATTATACACCATTATACACCATTATACTACATTATACTACATTATACAACATTATACACCATTAAACTACATTATACACCATTATACTACATTATACACAATTAAACTACATTATACACCATTATACACCATTATACTACATTATACACCATTAAACTACATTATACACCATTATACACCTTTAAAACTACATTATACACCATTATACACCATTATACTACATTATACTACATTATACACCATTAAACTACATTATACACCATTAAACTACATTATACAACATTAAACTACATTATACACCATTATACTACATTATACACCATTATACTACATTATACAACATTAAACTACATTATACAACATTAAACTACATTATACACCATTATACTACATTATACAACATTAAACTACATTATACACCATTATACTACAGTAAGGTTACAGGGTGAAGAGGTGAAGAAGGTACAGGAGTTTAAGTACTTGGGGTCAACAGTCCAGAGTAATGGAGAGTGTGGGAAAGAGGTAAAGAAGCGAGTGCAGGCAGGTTGGAATGGGTGGAGAAAGGTGTCGGGAGTTCTGTGTGATCAGAAAATATCAGCGAGAATCAAGGGGAAGGTGTACAGGACAGTGGTGAGACCGGCCATGCTGTATGGTTTAGAGACAGTGTCACTGAGGAAGAGACAGGAGTCAGAGCTAGAGGTAGCAGAGCTGAAGATGTTGAGGTTCTCTTTGGGAGTGACAAGATTGGACAGGATTAGGAACGAGTACATCAGGGGGACAGCTCATGTTGGACGTTTGGGGGACAAAGTTAGGGAGGCCAGATTAAGATGGTTTGGACATGTTCAGAGGAGGGAGAGTGAGTATATTGGTAGGAGAATGTTGGACATGAAGCTGCCAGGCAGGAGGCAAAGAGGAAGGCCAAAGAGGAGGTATATGGATGGAATTAATGAGGATATGAAGCTAGTGGGTGCAAGGGTTGAGGATGCAGAAGATAGGGATAGGTGGAGAGAGATGATTCGCTGTGGCGACCCCTGAAGGGAGAAGCCGAAAGAAGAAGAAGATACACCATTATACTACATTATACACCATTAAACTACATTATACACAATTACACTACATTATACACCATTAAACTACATTATACACCATTATACAACATTATACCCATTATACACCATTATACTACATTATACTACATTATACAACATTATACAACATTAAACTACATTATACACCATTATACTACATTATACACCATTAAACTACATTATACACAATTACACTACATTATACACCATTAAACTACATTATACACCATTATACAACATTATACACCATTAAAATACATTATACACAATTAAACTACATTATACTACATTATACAACATTAAACTACATTATACACAATAAAACTACATTATACTACATTATACACCATTATACTACATTATACACCATTAAACTACATTATACATTAAACTACATTATACACCATCATACTACATTATACACCATTATACTACATTATACACCATTATACTACATTATACACCATTATACTACATTATACAACATTAAACTACATTATACTACATTAAACTACATTATACTACATTATACACCATTATACAATTATACACCATTAAACTACATTATACACCATTATACAACATTATATACCATTATACACCATTATACACCTTTATACTACATTATACACCATTACACTACATTATACACCATTATACTACATTATACACCATTAAACTACATTATACACAATTACACTACATTATACACCATTAAACTACATTATACACCATTATACAACATTATACACCATTAAACTACATTATACAAAATTTAAAACTACATTATACACCATTAACACATTATACACCATTATACTACATTATACAACATTAAACTACATTATACACCATAAAACTACATTATACACCTTTAAAACTACATTATACACAATAAAAACTAGCTGAGGCATTGGTGGCTCAGTGGTAGGTTGCTCGCCTATCATGCGGAAGGCCCGGGTTCGATTCCCAGCCAATGCCTCAACCCCAGCCACTGGTTGCAGTGCCGGTCCCAAGCCCGGAAAAATGGGGGGTTGCGGCAGGAAGGGCATCCGGCGTAAAACCTGTGCCAAGTTGTTGTGCGGACCAGTTGGTACGCTGTGGCGACCCCGAACAGGGAGCAGCCGAAAGCAACTTCTTCTATACACAATAAAACTACATTATACTACATTATACACCATTAAACTACATTATACATTAAACTACATTATACATTAAACTACATTATACACCATCATACTACATTATACACCATTATACTACATTATACACCATTATACTACATTATACACCATTAAACTACATTATACATTAAACTACATTATACACCATCATACTACATTATACACCATTATACTACATTATACACCATTATACTACATTATACACCATTATACTACATTATACAACATTAAACTACATTATACTACATTAAACTACATTATACTACATTATACACCATTATACTACATTATACACCATTAAACTACATTATACACCATTATACAACATTATACACCATTATACAACATTAAACTACATTATACACCATTATACTACATTATACACCATTAAACTACATTATACACAATTAAACTACATTATACACCATTAAACTACATTATACACCATTATACATCTTCATACACCATTATACACCATTATACATCATTATACACCATTATACATCATTATACACCATTATACATTATTATACACCATTATACACCATTATACATCTTCATACACCATTATAAACCATTATCCATCATTATACACCATTATACATTATTATACACCATTATACATCCTCATACAACATTATACACCATTATACATCTCCATACATCATTATACACCATTATACATTATTATACACCATTATACACCATTATACATCTTCATACACCATTATAAACCATTATCCATCATTATACACCATTATACATTATTATACACCATTATACATCCTCATACAACATTATACACCATTATACATCTCCATACATCTTTATACACCATTATACACCATTATACATCCTCACACCATTACACACCATTATACATCTTCATACACTATTATACATCCTCATACAACATTATACACCATTATACATCCTCATACAACATTATGCATCTTCATACATCATTATACACCATTATACACTATTATACATCCTCATACAACATTATACACCATTATACATCCTCATACATCTTCATACACCATTATACATCTCCATACATCTTCATACACCATTATACCCCATTACACATCCTCATACACCATTACACATCGTCATACAACATTATACATCATTATACACCATTATACACCATTACACATCGTCATACAACATTATACATCATTATACACCATTATACACCATTACACATCGTCATACACCATTACACATCCTCATACAACATTATACATCTTCATACATCATTATACACCATTACACACCATTATACATCTTCATACAACATTATGCATCTTCATACATCATTATACACCATTACACATCCTCATACACCATTACACATCATCATACAACATTATACATCATTACACACCATTAAACTACATTATACACCATTATACAACATTATACACCATTATACTACATTATACATTAAACTACATTATACACCATTATACTACATTATACACCATTATAATACATTATACACCATTATACTACATTATACACCATTACACTACATTATACACCATTAAACTACATTATACAACATTAAACTACATTATACAACATTAAACTACATTATACACCATTATAATACATTATACACCATTATACTACATTATACACCATTATACTACATTATATACCATTACACTACATTATACACCATTATACTACATTATATACCATTAAACTACATTATACACCATTATAATACATTATACACCATTATACTACATTATACACCAAGATGTTGAGGTTCTCTTTGGGAGTGACAAGATTGGACAGGATTAGGAACGAGTACATCAGAGGGACAGCTCATGTTGGACGTTTGGGGGACAAAGTTAGGGAGGCCAGATTAAGATGGTTTGGACATGTTCAGAGGAGGGAGAGTGAGTATATTGGTAGGAGAATGTTGGACATTGAGCTGCCAGGCAGGAGGCAAAGAGGAAGGCCAAAGAGGAGGTATATGGATGTAATTAATGAGGATATGAAGCTAGTGGGTGCAAGGGTTGAGGATGCAGAAGATAGGGATAGGTGGAGAGAGATGATTCGCTGTGGCGACCCCTGAAGGGAGAAGCCGAAAGAAGAAGAAGAAGATACTACATTATACACCATAAAACTACATTATACATTAAACTACATTATACACCATTAAACTACATTCACAAGTGAGGAGAGTGTACAGAGGAGATGGAAGGAATACTTTGAGGAGCTGATGAATGAGGAAAATGAGAGGGAAAAAAGAGTAGAAGGGGTGAACTCTGTGGAACAGAAAGTAGATAAGATTAGAAAGGATGAAGTCAGGAAGGCTTTGAAGAGCATGAAAAGTGGGAAGGCAGTTGGTCCTGATGACATCCCGGTGGAGGTCTGGAAGTGTCTGGGGGAGGCAGCAGTGGAATTTTTAGCTAGTTTGTTCAACAGGGTTTTAGAGAGTGAGAGGATGCCTGAGGAATGGAGAAGAAGTGTGTTAGTGCCGATCTTTAAGAATAAGGGTGACGTGCAGAGTTGCAGTAACTATAGGGGGATAAAGTTGATGAGCCATACAATGAAGCTATGGGAAAGAGTAGTGGAAGCTAGGTTAAGGAAGGTAGTGGAAATTTGTGAGCAGCAGTATGGCTTCATGCCCAGAAAGAGCACAACGGATGCAATTTTTGCTCTGAGGATTTTGATGGAGAAGTATAGGGATGGTCAGAGGGAGTTGCACTGTGTGTTTGTAGACTTGGAGAAAGCGTATGACAGGGTGCCAAGAGAAGAGCTTTGGTACTGTATGAGGAAGTCGGGAGTAGCAGAGAAGTATGTCAGAGTGGTGCAGGACATGTATGAGAGGAGCAGGACAGTGGTGAGGTGTGATGTAGGTCAGACAGGGGAGTTCAAAGTGGAGGTGGGACTGCATCGGGGATCGGCTCTGAGCCCCTTCCTGTTTGCTATAGTGATGGACCAGTTGTCAGAGGAGGTCAGACAGGAGTCTCCTTGGACAATGATGTTTGCAGATGACATTGTGATCTGTAGTGAGAGCAGGGAGCAGGTGGAGGAAAACCTGGAGAGGTGGAGGTTTGCGCTGGAGAGAAGAGGAATGAAAGTCAGTGGTAGTAAGACTGAGTACATGTGTGTGAATGAAAGGGAGGGAAGTGGAACAGAAAGGGTTTACAGGGTGAAGAGGTGAAGAAGGTACAGGAGTTTAAGTACTTGGGGTCAACAGTCCAGAGTAATGGAGAGTGTGGGAAAGAGGTAAAGAAGCGAGTGCAGGCAGGTTGGAATGGCTGGAGAAAGGTGTCGGGAGTTCTGTGTGATAGGAAAATATCAGCGAGAATCAAGGGGAAGGTGTACAGGACAGTGGTGAGACCGGCCATGCTGTATGGTTTAGAGACAGTGTCACTGAGGAAGAGACAGGAGTCAGAGCTAGAGGTAGCAGAGCTGAAGATGTTGAGGTTCTCTTTGGGAGTGACAAGATTGGACAGGATTAGGAATAAGTACATCAGAGGGGCAGCTCATGTTGGACGTTTGGGGGACAAAGTTAGGGAGGCCAGATTAAGATGGTTTGGACATGTTCAGAGGAGGGAGAGTGAGTATATTGGTAGGAGAATGTTGGACATGGAGCTGCCAGGCAGGAGGCAAAGAGGAAGGCCAAAGAGGAGGTATATGGATGGAATTAATGAGGATATGAAGCTAGTGGGGGCAAGTGTTGAGGATGCAGAAGATAGGGATAGGTGGAGAGAGATGATTCGCTGTGGCGACCCCTGAAGGGGAAAAGCCGAAAGAAGAAGAAGAAGAAGAAGAAGATACACCATTAAACTACATCATACACCATTATACATCCTCATACAACATTATACATCTTCATACATCATTATACACCATTACACACCATTATACATCTTCATACAACATTATGCATCTTCATACACCATTATACACCATTATACATCATTATACACCATTATACATCATTATACACCATTATACATCATTATACATTATTATACACCATTATACATCATTATACATCATTATACACCATTATACACCATTATACATATTATACATTATACATATTATACATTATTATACATTATTATACATCATCATACAACATTATACATCGTCTTACAACATTATACATCATTATACATCATACACTATTATACATCATTATACACCATTATACATCATTATACATTATTATACATCATTATACACCATTATACATATTATACATCATTATACACCATTATACATCATTATACATCATTATACATCATTATACACCATTATACATCATTATACACCATTATACATCATTATACACCATTATACACCATTATACATCATTATACACCATTATACATTATACATCATTATACATCATTATACACCATTATACATCATTATACACCATTATACACCATTATACATCATTAAACATCATTATACACCATTATACATCATTATACACCATTATACATCATTATACACCATTATACACCATTATACATCATTAAACATCATTATACATCATTATACACCATTATACACCATTATACATCATTATACACCATTATACATTATACATCATTATACATCATTATACACCATTATACATCATTATACACCATTATACACCATTATACATCATTATACATCATTATACACCATTATACATCATTATACATCATTATACACCATTATACACCATTATACATCATTATACACCATTATACATATTATACATTATACACTATTATACATTATTATACATCATCATACAACATTATACATCGTCTTACATCATTATACATCATTATACATCATTATACATCATACACTATTATACATCATTATACACCATTACACATTATTATACATCATTATACACCATTATACATATTATACATTATTATACATTATTATACATCATCATACAACATTATACATTGTCTTACAACATTATACATCATTATACATCATACACTATTATACATCATTATACACCATTATACATCATTATACATTATTATACAGCATTATACACCATTATACATATTATACATCATTATACATTATTATACACCATTATACACCATTATACATCATTATACATTATACACCATTATACATCATTATACACCATTATACATCATTATACATCATTATACATCATTATACATTATACATCATTATACATCATTATACACCATTATACATCATTATACATTATACACTATTATACATCCTCATACAACATTATACACCATTATACAACATTATACACCATTTCTCAGTTTCTAGTTAACTTAAATAAAAAGCAAAAGATTTAACTACTGCACATTTCTGCTAATGTTCTCCCCGTGCCTCGGGGGTTTCCTCCGGGTACTCCGGTTTCCTCCCCCAGTCCAAAAACATGTGTGGTAGGCTGATTGGCATCTCTAAATTGTCCGTAGTGTGTGATTGCGTGAGTGAATGAGAGTGTGTGTGTGCCCTGCGATGGGTTGGCACTCCGTCCAGGTTGTATCCTGCCTTGATGCCCAATGATGCCTGAGATAGGCACAGGCTCCCCGTGACCCGAGAATAGATCGAATAAGCGGTAGACATTTCTGCTATGGTTAAGGCACATCTGTGTGTGTGTGTGTGTGTGCTACATCAGCATTTCTCAGCGTTTTGTCTCGGACATTTACACTGAGACGACACATGAGGATCAACTTTACATTACATACAGCTGACTTGTTTTATTTATTCATTCATTCATTCATTTATTTATTTATTTATTTATTTATTTATTTATTTTTTTTAAGCATGTTTGGTTTCAGTGAGCAGGCAAACAGATGAATAATGATAAGAAATTAATGATAAACTGAATAAATGTGTGTGATGACATGTTGCAGTTCTTTATCCCCACCTTGTGTTCAGTCAGAATTAAAACCCAGTCCACTTACTGGGAAACTAAACTGGGAATTTCAGTGAGAGATAAACTCATTTGAATTGTCTAATCTTCCTCTGCATCATCAGTGAATTAAATCTCCTGTATTCCTGCGTAACAGCTGACTGCAACCCTGCCATCTGAAACACACCATTTCAACCACTTCCTGTTTACAGTCTGTTTAAACAGGACCCAGCTCTCAGATCAGCACAGTACAGGAGACAGACAGAATTCATGCACATAATGAATGCACATAAACGCGCAAAATCAATATTAAATGCTTGTATAATTATCAGGAAGAAAGTTATCTGAATGTGACTGTACACAGTCATGAGGCAGAATCAGTTGTAGATTTGGCATTACACACTGCTATAAGAGTGCCTGATCCAGACTGTAGACACACACACACACACACACACACACACACACACACACACACACACAGACTACTGCATTTACTGTATGTGAAATATAACTCAGTAGTCATTGAAAACTCTTTTCTTTTTGCAGTTCTGTAAAAGTGTGAGGAAGATGGTGTTCAGTAGGACCAGCTCGTTCCTGAGTCTGGTGTTGTGTTTGTTCATCACGGGGTTTCTGGGCAGCGTGTCTGTGTGTGGAGTGTTACCCACGCTGATCGTTCCCTTCACCATATGGATGGCTTCATGAGTTGGCACTGTGTTCCTCTCACTACTGAGCTCCAATAGAAATGTAATGTGGAGTTTAAAATCTACATCATGTTGACAAAAAAAGTTCAGCAACTGTACAATAAACACAACTGGGCAGCACTGTAGTGTTCCTTCAGCTGGTGGCAGCTCAAGTGGTTAAGGCTCTGGGTCATTGACAAATAAAGGCAACTTAACTTGCTCAGTTCCTGTTCTGACCCAAGGCTCTGGTTCTTCTGGGGTTCTCCTGGTTTCCTCCCACCTTCTAATACCATGCCAGTGTGTGCACCGGTTAAGACTCTGGATTCACCTCCACGTTGACCTGGATAAAGTCCATGAATGAATCCAATGTTTCTGAAGAGTAATATTTTACTGTCTCTGTCTCAGTACACTGTACATTATACTCCACACAGTCTTTACGGTCTACTGAGCAAACCATCACATATTTGGAAATAAATGATTAGATCAGTGTGCAAATAAATAGAATTAATTTCTTTACATATAAAGATCGATTTTTGGACTCCACTGTATTTATGATTTTCAAAATTTTTAATAAATAAATTTAAAATGTAAATCCCAAAAAGAGTGAAAGTGCTTTCGGTGAAATGTCAGATAAATATCCATGTTAATAAAGTGGTGCCGAGAGTAGTAAAGCAGAGTAATAAGTCCTCTCTTGTGGTTATGTGTGGATAAATCCTGAGTCTTTTACTATTAAAGGGCTTCAGTAATTCTCTTTCTATATTTATATATCGCTAAACTCTGTAAATCCTACAGAAAGGAGTAGAGCACTACAGTAGAGTAGTAGTGCGCTAGTGTAGTGCGCAGTAGACGCTGCGGTTGTGTACTATTTCTCCGTGTGTACTACGTAGTGCGCTAGTGTAGTGCGCAGTAGACGCTGCGGTTGTGTACTATTTCTCCGTGTGTACTACGTAGTGCGCTAGTGTGTGAGTGTAACTGCCGCTGTCGGTATCGTGTGCGTGGCGAATTACAGAAACAAACCGAGGTTTTTATTCACTTTCCTCTACACAAACTTAGTTTTTTTCTTTCTTCATGTTATTAAACGACTTATTTAATTAAAACTACCACAGAATATTACAAATTTGAGATGAATAACTTTAAGATAAATAAGGGGTTCTTAACAGTCGTTTCAGTTGGCTAATTTCTGTAACGTACACACCCAAGTGTTTTAAGAGTTTATTGTTTGTTAATTAGGTTTCATTTCATTCTGTTCATCTGTACAAATGTAGGTTTTTGTGATAAGTTTTCAGTTGTTAGCTCCGTTTGCATAGTTAAGTGCTTAATGAAGTTGAACGTCGCGCTAACTGGCTAGCCGCTTTGAAGCTAACAACCCGCGGTTAGCATGTTAGCATCAGTGTTTCCCTCAGAGCAGTTGCAGCAAGCAGATCTCTGAGGTGATCGCATTTATCCAGTCTTTAGATGACGTTAGAATTCGTCTTCTAATTTAATAAGTCGATTAATAATTGGTAAGTCCACGTATTTTTCTTCATGCTGCTCTCTTCTGTATAAACCGGTTGAGGTGTTCAGGCACAGCTCAGGATCAGCCTGAGACTCAGTCTAAAAGAAAAGTGCAGAAAACTTTAAGCTGAGGAAAACATTCCACTGTGATCATGATGATTTAATATCAATTATTATTCACTAGGAACGATTCCAAAAATAATTGTGATTATGGTTGAGTTTAGTTGCTCTAATATTGGTCTGTGTCTACAGAATATTATAGCTATATGTTTCTGGGTTAAAATCATATCCTTTGATGAAAACACAGCTTCATTGCTGTTTCTGTGAGTAATGTGAGTACACACTGCTGTGGTGTTGTGTAAGGTGAAGATGAGTGACGGTCAGTCGGTCAGCACCGAAGCCGCTCTGCTGGAGCTGATGAAGAAATCCGGTTATGACATGATTCAGGAAAACGGACAAAGGAGATATGGTGGTCCTCCACCAGGTAAGGTATTAAGTAGGCTTTAAGAGAATAGAAAAAACATATTATTTATAAAAAAGGTTTAAAAAATACGAAAATGTTTGAAGTGTTATTGTTTGGAGTTTTCAGAGGATGAGAACCAAGTCTAAAAAGATCACAGTACTGATCATTCAGGTCTTTTAAACACAAGACCCATGACCGTCAATCCTTGAAGGTCATGCGTCTTGCTCAAACGCCCAACTCTGTGTGTGTGTGTGTGTGTGTGTGTGTGTGTGTGTAGTTCAGATGTTGGACTATTGACTGTGGAAGGTTGTGAGTTCAAATCCCAGGAAGAACCATCAAGCTGGCTCTGTCAGTAGTCCAATGTCTTAACCTCTGAGCTACCAACTCTCAGCTGTCTAAACAAGGCACAAGGATCGACAGCAGTAATGTCTGGGCCGATTCCAAGCCCAGATAAAATGGGAGGATTGTGTCAGGACATGGATGAGTGAGTTTGGTGTGGAGGAACTTGACTGTCCTGCACAGAGTCCTGACCTCAACCCCATAGAACACCTTTGGTATGAATTAGAGCGGAGACTGCGAGCCAGACCTTCTCGTCCAACATCAGTGCCTGACCTCACAAATGTGCTTCTAGAGGAACGGTCAAAAACTCCCATAAACACACTCCTAAACCTTGTGGAAAGCCTTCCCAGAAGAGTTGAAGCTGTTATAGCTGCAAAGGGCGGGACAACTCCATATTACATTCATGTGCATGTAAAGGCAGACGTCCCAAAACGTTTGGTCTGGGCTCCGCTCGAATTCATCCCAAAGGTGTTCTATGGGGTTGAGGTCAGGACTCTGTGCAGGTCAGTCAAGTTCCTCCACACCAAACTCACTCATCCATGTCTTTATGGACCTTGCTTTGGTCACTGGTGTGCAGCCATGTTGGAACAGGAAGGGGTCATCCCCAAACTGTTCCCACAAAGTTTGGAGCATGAAATTGTCCAAAATGTCTTGGTATGCTGAAGCATTAAGAGTTTTCACTGTAACTAAGGGGCCGAGCACAACCCCTGATAAACAACACCTGAATTCAATGATGTGGAGGGGTGTCCCAAAACTTTTGGCTATATAGTGTAGATGTAAATAAATTTTAATCTTTATATTAACCATGTTAGCGGTAAGTTCAACATCAGATCATACACTGTGAATAACTGTGTAACCATGACAACCCTTTACCACATCCATGCAGTGAAACATGGTCTTACCATCAGCTTGCGTTACGCATGTAGTTCTTTCTTACACAAAGTAGGTTCCTTTGTTTTTGAAGGCATGCATTGACTGTTTATATTCTTTGTTGTTATAGACATTATTAATATTTCTCCATCTACTAGGAACTGATTTGTATTAGAAGATTACAGACAGATGTGATGTGATGTGATGTTTGACGCTGTGATTTGCTGATGTTGTGTTTGTGGTCTAGGGTGGGAAGGCCCTCCTCCTCCCCGAGGCTGTGAGGTATTTGTCGGAAAAATACCTAGAGATGTATACGAGGACAAGCTGGTGCCCCTCTTCGAGCGTGCGGGGAGCATCTATGAGTTCCGCTTGATGATGGAGTTCAGCGGTGAGAACCGTGGCTATGGTTTTGTGATGTACACCACAAGAGAAGAAGCGCAGCGAGCCATTACCCTCCTCGACAACTTTGAAATCTGTCCAGGGAAGTTTATCGGAGTTTGCGTAAGTCTGAACAACTGTCGTCTCTTCATCGGCTCGATCCCTAAAGAAATGAAGAAGGAGGAGATCCTAGAAGAGATGATGAACGTCAGTGTTTCAGTTAACTTTTAGAGAATGCAATTACATTAGTCCTGATTCCACTGTGAGTTTTATCTGTGTTGAATTTGACTGTGTTCAGGTAACAGATGGAGTGGTGGATGTCATTGTGTACCCCAGTGCCATAGACAAAACTAAAAACCGTGGTTTTGCGTTCGTGGAGTACGAGTCTCACAAGGCCGCTGCCCTGGCTCGCAGGAATCTCGTACCAGGTATTTATAAAGACCAGAAAGGACAAAAAGTTGTATTAAACTTTATGATCTCTGAAAAATCACTTACTCATCACCAAAGAACACAAAAAGTACACGTCATGATATAATGATTTCTGAGTTCTGTTTCAGTTCTACACGGAGTAATTTAGTGTATCGGGCGCTCTCAGTGTGCCGTGTGTTAGGGATTAGTAACTGATCGGTTTGGAGTATGAAGTTGTGTGGAATTAGACTGTAGTTCATAATGGCTTTTAATTTCACTCTTAACACTGGACAACAAATCTGTTTATGAAAGTGTTGCTACCACAGGAACTTGCTGATCACCACAGATCTCCTCGACTGAATACACATTTCATTTCAGATTGATTGTATTATGTGGGAGGGGTGCACGGTGGCTTAGTGGTTAGCACGTTTGCCTCACACCTCCAGGGTTGGGGGTTCGATTCCCACCTCCACCATGTGTGTGTGGAGTTTGCATGTTCTCCCCGTGCCTCGGGGGTTTGCTCTGGGTACTCCGGTTTCCTCCCCCGGTCCAAAGACATGTATTGTAGGTTGATTGGCATCTCTAAATTGTCCGTAGTGTGTGATTGTGTGAGTGAATGAGAGTGTGTGTGTGCCCTGCAATGGGTTGGCACTCCGTCCAGGGTGTATCCTGCCTTGATGCCCAATGACACCTGAGATAGGCACAGGCTCCCCGTGACCCGAGAATAGATCGGATAAGCGGCAGACAATGAATGAATTATGTAGGAATTGCGTCAGAACATGGATGAGTGAGTTTGGTGTGGAGGAACTTGACTGACCTGCACAGAGTCCTGACCTCAACCCCATAGAACACCTTTGGGATGAATTAGAGCGGAGACTGCGAGCCAGACCTTCTCGTCCAACATCAGTGCCTGACCTCACAAATGCGCTTCTAGAGGAACGGTCAAAAATTCCCATAAACACACTCCTAAACCTTGTGGAAAGCCTTCCCAGAAGAGTTGAAGCTGTTCTAGCTGAAAAGGGCGGGACAACTCCATAGTAAACCCTACGGATTAAGAATGGGATGTCTTTAAAGTCCCAAAACCTTTGGCAATGTAGTGTAGCACTAAGAATCTGAAATTACATTCTAGTTGTAGTACTAAAGTGTCTTTATCGTCACAATGTCTCTAGACCTTTCACTGTCTTCATCACCAGGTGTCCGCACCAAGATTTGACCAGAACAGGTCTAAATGTGAACACTTTTCTGTCCTGGAATCATACGCTTACGGTGTGGTCAGCCCTTTTTAAAGTGACTGTTTTATTCACAAATGAAATAAGAGAATTTGGTTTATCTAAGCTGTGTGTCATGTGATCTACATGCCCATGTCTGGAAAACATTCTTTGCTTGGACTGTGGGCAGCATTGAAGTTAATGATTGAAAACACTAAATAGGTTTGGCTTAGAAACTCTTAACTACACTAATGTGTTGATGGTCAACAAGTACTAGTTATTATTAATGAAAACACTCTACTACATTTAGTTTTGATGGACAATTGAGTAAACTTTTTGTATGTATTGATTCTTCTGTTACTTCACTAGGAACGTTCCAGTTGTGGGGTCAAACGGTTAAGGTGAACTGGGCGAAGCCAGAGAAAGATGTTGATGAGGAGACGATGGAGCGTGTTCGGGTTCTCTACGTACGCAATCTCATGCTGCACACGACCGAGGAGACGCTTTGCTTAGAGTTCAGTCGCCTGAAGCCCGGTTCTGTGGATCGCGTTAAGAAACTGACAGACTATGCCTTTATTCACTTCTATTGCCGTGAAGATGCGCTCGCTGCACAACAGTCCATGGATGGCAAACTCATCGACGGCTCTCCGATCGAAGTCACGCTCGCAAAGCCGGCCAGCAAAGACACGGGTCGAAGATACAGATCCCGGTTCGGACATGACGAAACGGCACCAATGCTCTACAGCCACTCCAACTTCCTCATACAGAGCAAAGATGACTCGGGAATCATCATGGGTTCAGGAGTGCTAAATGATGGTTTTTCTGCACGTCCCCTCAGTTCGTCTCCTCGTGCGAGTTGCTCATATTCTGTGGAGTTAGAGCGGTGTGTGTATCCTGGATCCAGTCTGGTACCGATCGGTCTGCAGAGCCTGAAGCCGAGTCAGCTGGGCTCTGCTGTGGCTCTGCTGGAATATTACTGCCAGAAGAACGGCTGGTCTCTACCGGAGTATTACCTTTACACCATTACACCGCCGACCTACTTCACCACAGGCCATGAAGAAGTAACACCGCTAGTGTGTAAAGTAGTGATCAGCAGCAGTCAGAGCAGCTACATGTCCAGTAAAGTCTGCACCGTTCTCAACGAAGCCAAGGAGCTCGCAGCTCACACTGCTCTCCTGAACCTTGGTGAGTTTCTTCATGTGCCAAGCTGATTACAGTTAGTACACATCACAATAATACACAATAAATACACAATACAGATGGGTGACAAATTAAAGGAAAACCTCTCTGCTTCAGTGTACACTAGTACTAAAAATGTCTTGTTTTCCCCCTAATAGAAACTGCAGATAAAACATTTGTTGTGTAAATGTTTTCAAAATCAATCTTACAGGAAGGGTAAAAGGATAATATCTTTAAAGTTCGTGTGTGTGTGTGTGTGTGTGTGTGTGTGTGTGTGTGATCATATAGATCTCTCATTCTATGCCCCAGGTTCTCCTGGCAGTTTCTCTCCTCCAGCAGTATCCTGTCGAGCGGTACCATACACAGCATACCCCATATCTCCCATCTCACCCCCGCTGTCCATCTCCAGTTCCAGGGGCTCGCGGTTCTACATCCCCAACCAGCCTCCATTCTGACTGAGCCACAGAGTGTGAGCAGAACTGTTGTTGTTTGTTCTTGCTCTGTCGTTTGTGTTCCATGTTGTCGAAATATTTTTTATCCATAGATTTTTTAGGTTGTTCCACCTGTTCTGTTTTAGTGTTTTTTTTAAAACCCTTTCTCTTTTTGTGTACACATTAAGTTAATTATCTGATTAAATATCTGATCCACACTCTGTACTCTGTATGAAATGTTCGCCTAACAATATCAGTTTATTAAATGATCTTTTAGTGATAGTTACTGAGTTGTTGGTCTTCTTTCCTACCATACAATTAAACCTCTTCTATTCCTCCCCTTCGTCATGTACACAGAAATGCTCTTAAATGCTCAAAGGACCCAAAAAATCTTTAGCTCTGTTTACATTTAGACAGAATAACATCATTTTATTTAGACAGTCTAATATTCGGATAGGCGGTAGACAATGAATGAATGAATATTTCCCCAGATGAAGATAAGATAAACCTTTATTTGTCCCACAGTGGGGAAATTTTCATGTTTCAGCAGCAAGAAAAAAGGGGAAGAAAGTGCAAATATGAAGCAAAAATTAAAAATCTGTAAAAATTCACACACACCAATGTGTATTATGATTGCGGAAAAACCAACGCTTTGTTTTTTCCGCAATTTATCTGGAGGCTGTTCCGTTAGCGCCAGTCCACAAAGTCCTGGTTCAGAGGTTTGTGTAAGAATTTGGCTGATATTGTTTCTCCTTCCAGGAAGTTTGTGTGGACTCCAGAGTGCATGGAAGCATTTAATGCTGAAAATGATCTTCTCTGTACAGCACCTGTTCTTTCTGCTCTAAATTTCTCTCGGCAGTTCACACTGCAGGTTGATGTCAGTGCTGCAGGATGCTGCATCCTGATACAAGACTGATGTTTTTAAATGGTATGTCTAACACTAATCAACGATTAATGCGTTGGTCTTTAATTGTACAGGAATACCATCTTGACATCCGTTACAAGAAAGGAGCTGACATCACTGCTGATGCCCTGTCTAGAGTTCGTGCCTCGGACAGTTAATGAGTGTATTGTGATTTTGTACTTTAGCTTATAACCGATGTGTGGTTATAATCCTTGGTGGTGGGGATGTTACGTCCAGAGCCGTAAGGTTCAGTTCTGTCAAACTGCTTTGTTTTTTTTCTCTCTCTCGCTCTCTCCCCACAGAACCAGTATCCTCACCCGAGGTTAATTAGAGCTCTGCTGTGATTGGTTGATGGAGAGGAGAGAGAGTCAAGGCAATAGTCATACACTAATCCGGGAATAAAGCCAGCAATGCAGAACGGCTCGGTATGTTACAAAGGAACGATACTTCACATTAAAACGTAGCGTGCACGCTGCTTAAATGGCCGAGAACCCGGAAGCGTTCCTTCCGCTAAAACTCGGTGGGTGGCGCTAAAACTCGGGCGTGGGCTCCCTCTGGCAGCCTGACGCCGGTGATGAGGTTACAGACCTGGAGACGGCATTGTCTCGAGTGAGGAGCAGGATTAATCCGAGTTCTCTTACACTTTGATGGAACCGCAATATGAAACTCCTGCTTTAGCCTTAATTACACTCAGACATGCTGTGGATTCTTATTCAAGGACAATATTAAATACCTACATTTCACAATAATAATAATAATGATAATAATAATAAGAGCTTTATCCACACAGAGTAGATCAGAGTACACTCCTCTCTATCAGGGACACGGCTTATCTGGAACAGTGAATATTTTCTGGATAAAATGATGAAAGAAGTTTCTCTGGTTCTGAAGCGAGCATAAAAATCGGTGAGCATAAGGAGCCGAGTGACTTTGACAAGGGCCGGACTGTGATGTCTCAATGAGTCGGTGAGTGCATCTCCAAAGCAGCAGGTCTGGTGATGTGTTCCCAGTATGCAGTAGTTAATACCTAACAAAAGTGCTCCAAGGGAGGACAATCGCTGAACCGGCAACAGGCTAGTCCGTCTGGTCCGATCTCACAGAAGAGCTACTGTAGCACAAAGTGCTGAAAAAGTGAATGCTGGCTCTGATAGAAAGGCGTCAGATCACAGAGCATCACAGCTTGCTGCGTATGGAGTGACCATGCTGACTCCTGACCACCACCCAGAGCTCCTACCCATGGACAGGTGAGCAACAGAACTGGACCATGAACCAACATAAGAGGAGGCCTGGTCTGATGAATCACGTTTTCTTTAACATCATGTGGACAGCCGTGTGTGTGTGTGTGTGTGTGTGTGTGTGTGTGTGTGTGTGTGTGTGTGTGTGTGTGTATTTGCTAACCTGGGAAAGAGATGGCACTAGATGCACTATGGGAAGAAGGTGAGCTAGCAGAGGCCGAGCGATGCTCTGGGGAACTTTCACATCTACCACCTACCTAAACACTGCTGTAGACCAAGTTCACCTCTTCATGTTAGTGATGTTCCCTAACAGCAGTGTCCTCTTTCAGCAGGAGGATGCTCCCTGACACACTGCAGACATTCTTCAGGAACGGTTTGACAACGTGACAAGGAGTTAGTGTTGACTTGGCCTCAACTTTCCCCAGATCCCGGTCTGACCGAGCATCTGTGGGATGTGCTGGACAAACAAGTCTGATCCACAGAGGCCTCAGTTGTGTTCATGAGGCATGAGAAATAATTTTAAAATATGAGCTAGCAGGACACGTGATAGAAGGGGGACATAAAGCTTCTGTGCAGATTTTCCTCACAGTCTGTTTATCTGGTGATATTTCCTGAATCTAACGGCATGATTAGAACTAGAGTACCTGGACTAGGGAAGAGAATATAGATGGAAAAGCTTCCTTGGGTCAGTGACTTCAGTTTACAGATGACCGGTCTACCGTTAGCTGCAGCATCCTTTCTGTTTCGCGGCTTTTGGACAGTGTTAAAGAGGACCTTTATTACTGAATATCTGATTAAAACAGACACAGTTTTAAAATCATCAGGAATGTCGAACTGTCACATGAAGCAGGTGTGCTTCGTAAACTTCGGACAGAAAACAGTCTAGTGATAAAGTTACTGCTATTAAATTCCTCCTTAAGAAATCCCCTGCCTGTAGAGGGCAGTACTCTTTAAAGTCAGGTCTCTGACCGTGGAAGCACTTCACTGTGGCATGCTTTCTATTTTTACTCCATATTTTTAATATCGGACACGACGTAAACTAAAAATCTTCCGATTAAATGAATCATTCTGATCAGCTGATCCGAGCGGACTTCCACATGAAGTCAAATATTCTACACTCTTTTACTTCCAAAATGTCATTTATTTTATTTTTAGAGCACTTTAAGGAGCACTAGAATCATGAATCATGAAGGAATCAATAAACAGCTGTGGAAACAGCAGCGAGTGATGGACCGTTGTGTCTTCTGGTTGTCCGTCTGTCCATCTTTCTGAAATTGTCGTTAGTGTGATATATGAAGGTTTGTAGGATGTCTCTGGAGCTGTTGCTGTAACCTGCAGGTGAAGTGACTCAGTACAGGGTAAAGGTCACTGCAAGGTCAGCTGTCTAAAACAGTTAGCTGATGGCTAAATCTGTCATTCGGACAAAAAGGACTAGGGTTCTTGTTGGAAGAGACGTTACTGTCCATGCTGCTGACCTCAGCTTTAAGTTGTTTGTCTTCTTAAGCTGAAGAGAAAGGTTTTTAGTTGCTATCATGAAAGTGAGAAGAGGAATGAACTTGTTTTTTTAATTTAAATCGCAATCATTTCGCTGTGTAATAATAGGAATAAAGCCCATGAGGTGTTGGGCTGTGGTCAGGTGTTTAATCAGTGAGGGTCAATAATAACGCGGATATTTCTGTCCATTCACACAGGAGATACAGTAACAATCTTTATTCAGTTCGTGTCCAGTGTGTCCCTTTCTGATGTCGTGTAAACACTAGCTGCAGTATTTCTGACCGCTGAGTCTCTTCATCACCTGTCTCCGTCTGAGTGATTCAGACAGAGCTCGGGTCATATTTTTCATTTCCTTTCCAATTCTTCTAACAGCACATGCAGCTCTCTGCTCGGAATAAATTATTCACACAGCTCAATCTCCCTGCTGCATGAAATCATAAAAAAACAAAGCCATCTTCACACCAAAATGAAATATTAATTCGATATTACTCTTATTTTAAATGCTATTTCTGAACTTATTGTATATTAAAACTTTTAATGATTTAATTATCTTAATTTCCTGTCATTGCTGTCTAACTCCAAACCTTTCCCCTTTTCTGCAGTGATCAGGGACGAGCTTCATCCTGTGCTGTGAGGGAGGGGTTTAATCGGCTCATTTCACTGGGCACTGACCTGAGATCTGAGGGTCACTAGATCTGGAGATGGCTCGTGGAGTTATGTCTCAGTAATGACCAAATGTCCCCACAGTGACGGGGACAAAAAAATAAAACCTGCAGCTTTTATTAAGAAATGTAAAAGAGGATCAGTTTTTCCTTCTGGTTGTTGACGTTAACATCAGTTAGATGAAATGTCTTCACAAGTGTAGTACGGTGTGTGTGTGTGTGTGTGTGTGTGTTTGCTAACGTTTATTAGTTTTCAATCATCTACCTTGCTGTGTGTTTTTCCGTCACTCTCGGAGGCAATATTTCATTCTTTTTTTGTCTGACACATTTTTATTTCACTCTCTGATTATTCTCTGTTCATGCCATACTGTCACTCTCTAATGAGATGCTTGTGTGTGTGTGTGTGTGTGTGTGTGTGTGTGTGTCACAAGCTCAGGCAGCTATGTTGAACTCTCTTTCCTTCACCTAACCCTAACTCTGAGTGAGCTGAGGTAAAAGACACAGGTGAGAACACAGTGACATTCTCACTGATTCTAAACACTTCACATTGTGATTAGAACTAGGTGAAGGTGAGGGTTAGGGTTAATGGTGCATGTGACATCAGGTGAAATGTCTAAAAATGAAGTAATCGTGTGAGAGAATCGCCTCTGAAAAGAGGAAAGCACACAAACCTGTGAAAATGAATAAATCAAGTGTAACAAGCAGAACTGGACCCCTGCAGAGTGGACAGAGATGCCTTGGCTACGAACACAAGTCCAGTCCAGCTCTGGTTATTCATTTGTAGACCAGAAACTCTCTTAAAATACACTTCAAAACAGAAAGAAAACTCTTTCTGACCTTTGAGCCTGCTGTGACCTTGAGTCTGTTTGGGTCAGAATCAGTTCATCTGCAGGTTACAGAGATGAGTCCATTAAACTCGGTCCACTTTGTTCCGGAGATATCGAGCTAACGAGAAACTCATTACTCTTCATTATTCTCTCAGTAATCTGGAAGGCTTCGAGTAAATCCCTCAGCGGTGTCCACATGTGAACTGTCCTCTACATTTAACCGCTTTTAGAGTTGATTTCAAGAGTTTTTCAGACTTCATTATGTTTTAAGCACAAGACTCAGCGCACTATAAACAAAAAAACTCTACAATAAACAGGATGTGGTGAAATTCTGAGGATTTAAAATAAACTAACTGTGTTAATAAACTTAAATGTCTGTCTGTCTGTCTTTCTCTCTCTGTCTCTCTCTCTCTCTCTCTCTCTGTCTGTTGCATGCTGGGAGTGAGTGTGTGTGTGTGAGAGTGAGTGTGTGTGTGAGAGTGAGGTGCTTCGGCACGAGTGAGCAGAGAAAGTAGTGTTTTCTTTAGTGGTGTTTTGTTGATAAGAGTTAGTTCAGTGTGTGTGTGTGTGTGTGTATGTGTGTGTGTGTGTGTGTGTGTGTGTGTGTGTGTGTGTGTGTGTGTGTGTGTGTGTGTGTGTAAAGGTTTCTCGGCGTGTGACGCGGTGTTGTAGACGTACCAGAGCCCGGTGTCAGTGTGGAAGAGACGTACGCCTGCTGAAAGTTAGCACTGGTTTGATCTCTGCTGTACATTTGGACTGGTTCAGTGATCTCAGAACATGAGAAACAGGTTTCCAAACACAGCTGTGGTTCCGGTACCACTTTTTATCTTCATACTCCTCACAGTCATATGGACTTTGGATAAAGAGCTATGGATGGAGCGTAAAGCTGCACGCGCAAAAACACACCTACAGTCTAAGGGACAGAAATGGACGTATGACCTTTGACCCCGCAGAGAGGCGCAGACCGGCTGTGGACTTTTACTCTGCCCTCTACACTGCTGAGAACTCAGGGGAATGGTGCAGAGCGAGTCCATGGAGCTGGGACTCAGACCTGAGACCTTTAAGTACAGGTGAGATAGAAACAATCACGCTGTGAGGATGACGATGACGCCGTTGTCACGCCCTCTGTGTGACGATGAGTTGTGTGTGAAACGAGACTGCTGTTTGTTTTGTGTTCATCTTTTGAACCGTCTCTGTATGATATTACGTTTGGACTTTTTAATCTTTCTTTGCTTTCTGTTTATCTTTCTTTTCTTTCTTTCCGTCCTTCTTTCTCATTTATTTTCTTTACATGCTAATTCCTTAATATTTATATATTCATCTACTTGCGTTTTGTCATTGTTCGATTTTTGTTATATTTGCATATTTTTAATTTGCACTAATGGTGTTTTTTAAACTTTTGCTAATTAAAGAGATGTTTAAAGTCAACCCCCCCCCTCTCTCTCTCTCTCTCTCTCTCTGTCCTCTCTCTCTCTCTCTCTCTCTCTCTGCCCCCCCCGAGCCCACCCCATCTCAGAGGAGGATGTCAGAGTCAGAGCTGTTTGGTGGAAATAGATTCAGCTCATCTTCATCAGAGGCGAGGATACATCTTCATCTCTTCATTTTAAGAAAATCTGAACAATTTCTGAAAAATATCCTGAATCACTTTGTCATGTAGTGAAAGATCTCCAACACAAAACATTAATCACACTGAAAACCTGCAATTTCACTCTGCTGGATCAACGAGTACCTCAGGTAAGTCACTTTGGATTTACACACACACACACCACACACACACCACACACACACACACACACACGTCTTTCTCATGCGTCCATGAGCACTGAGAGATTAAAATGCAGCTAAAATAATCCACATTTGCCCGATTCACAGCTGTTTCAACCTAGCTGTTGTGTTCTGTTTCTGTGTTCGGTGTGTTCGGATGATATGTGTGTTCGGATAATATTTAAGATCAATAATATTTAAGCTCAGGGGGGCACAGTGGCTTGGTGGTTAGCACGTTTGCCTCACACCTCCAGGGTTGGGGGTTCGATTCCTGCCTCCGCCGTGTGTGTGGAGTTTGCATGTTCTCCCCGTGCCTCGGGTCTTTCCTCCCCCGGTCCAAAGACATGCATGGTAGGTTGATTGGCATCTCTAAATTGTCCGTAGTGTGTGATTGCGTGAGTGAATGAGAGTGTGTGTGTGTGCCCTGCGATGGGTTGGCACTCCGTCCAGGGTGTATCCTGCCTTGATGCCCAATGATGCCTGAGATAGATCGGATAGCGGTATTTTGATATTAAAGTCAAATCAATATCACAGCATCCTTTAGAGTCACGAGAGCACGAGTACCAAGCATTTATATATATATATATATATAATATATAATATAGACTATATATATCATGTATTTCATGATGAATTCTGCAGCCAATCTTGTCCTTACACACACATGCGCACACACAAGATTACTGTATGTTTTTACTTAAAAGTAATAAGAAGTCTGTATCCTAATTATTATTAGCTAATATCCTGTGTTAACACTCTATAGAATATAAACACTATATATATATATAGAGAGAGAGAGAGAGAGAGAGGGAGAGAGAGGGAGAGGGGGGTGTTTGGGTAAATATATTGCACATAAATGTCCAATATACCGGGAGCAAAAAAAGTCAGCTTTTCTCTTCGTCTCATTCAAGAAAAAAAAGATCATCTCCTGCAGGTTTCCTCTGGACGTGGGAATGTTGTAAATGTTTCATCTGGATCTTGTCAGTAATGAGATTTCTGAGTTTTAAAGCTTACACTGCAGAGAAGCCATGTATGTTCTCTGTGTATGTTCTAAAACATGTTTAATACGCAGAAAATGTATAAATAATTTAGTTTGAGAAATAAACATGTCTCAGTATGCACTTCATCTGAATGGGAGAATCTAAAAACAGAAAGAAAGTTAGATCTTTGCAGTGCATTTGAAATAAAATACCATTTCTATGACACCATAATGAACAGCTTGTTTAGCTCATGATATTTAATAACCCTTTCTCCACAGCTCAGTATGTGACAGATGGACGTGTTCGGTTTAGTCGACGGTTCTTCCCGGCCCACGGTTCTGACCGGTGGTGTGGACCCGCCCGATGCCTCGCTGACCCGTCCGTTATTAGACCTGGAAGACAGTACCAAGCATCTGGGGGTTCAAGTCATCCTGATTCTGGCCTACAGCGCCATCATCCTCCTGGGTGTGGTGGGAAATTCTCTGGTTATATATGTGGTGTACAAATTCAGAACTCTCCGCACCGTCACAAACTTCTTCATTGCCAACTTGGCAGTAGCGGACCTGCTGGTTAACACGCTGTGTCTTCCCTTCACTCTGGCCTACACTTTACTCGGGCAGTGGAAGTTCGGGCAAGTGCTTTGTTTCACTTTACCCTACGCCCAGGGTCTTGCTGTCCATGTCTCAACTGTGACCCTAAATGTAATTGCACTCGATCGCCACAGATGCATTATTCATCATCTGGAAACACGGCTCTCGAAAGACACCTGCTTTCTGGTCATTGCTCTCACCTGGGTAGTAAGTGCTGTCCTGGCGAGCCCACTTGCCATTTTCAGGGAGTATGGGATTGTTGATCTCTCTCCAGGTGAATCCATTGAAGTGTGTGGAGAGAAGTGGCCAGGTAGCAGCACAGACAGCACGCTGTACTCGTGAGTAAACATCACAAACTTCATACGTTTCCTCCACTCTTACTCTAACGAACACTCGGACATTTTCCTCTCCACTGTCAGCTCTGGCTTTCTCATTAAGGATCGAAATTTAAATCTGTACTGCTGCATTGTCATCAGCAAAAACTTCTCCAAATGTAATTATATTAAAGAGACGGACCGAGACAATGGGTTTATTTCAGCATTACATACTAGTCTCATGGCACATCAGCACACACTAGCATGCTGCTACATGCTACCTGTGCTACCAAAAAGATGGGCTAAGAGAATGCACGTTGATTATATCAGACATAATACCCAGTGCGGGTCTAGAATCATTCAAGGTGATGAAAATGGCACATCACTTTGAGGTAATAAACATTAAGTTATATCCGTCTTTCTGACTCTCTCTGAATCATAGACCTGATCTGTGTGTGTGTGTGTGTGTGTGTGTTATTTTGCCTTTTTTGACGTACGTCTCTCATCTTTCTCAACAGTGATGAGCGTATTCTTTAATTCCACTAAACACCACGAGATATGTTTCCTCTGAGCCTCATTTTGGAGAGCTGAGCGAGATATTCTATTCTGAGATGCAGGAAACATGATCCGTCCACTGAGGATGAAATGTAATTTAAAGAATTATGTAAGCTAGTAATTGTAGAAGAAAGGAAGGCTGTATGTACAGTGTTGAAAACATGCGTACATTTCATGTGTTTATCATGATCTGGTTTTATTAATATTATTGATGTTAGAAATCGGTTCTAACGTAACCTCACGTTCCTCTCCAGAGTCTCCATGCTGCTGATTCAGTATGTTTTCCCACTCGCTGTCATTTCTTTCGCATACGTCCGGATTTGGAGTAAACTCCGCAATCACGTAAACCCTGCTGGCCGCAATCACGCTCATCAGCGGCGCCGTAAAACCACTGAGATGCTCGTCACCATGGTACGCAATGCTGTTTACTTTCTTTAACTTTCAACAAAAAGCCTCGGGAGTGCAATCATTAGATTTTGCGCGAATGCTCAGGAGCTTAAAAATCATGGTGTATAATAAAGTTATCACACAGATGATGTTATTACACGTAGAAAAGAAGTTTAATATCCATAAGAAATCATGCAGACATTTATGGATATATTTAAAGCCTAGATCCAATTTCATCACATTCTCTCAAATAATTTTTCTGGCTTTTTAAACTATTGCATTCACATAGTGTCACGTAACGGAAAGCCCTCGTGAAATGTAAAATAAATGACTCGGACTCTGATAGTGAGCAGTAATTATTACATAAACCAAACTGTCAATGCAATACATTTATCTCGGTTATTGTACAATAACTTAATAACAGCGGATTGTATTTTCAACACTCTAACTAAATTCTCACAATCACGGACCACAGAACTCACTCTGAGAGGCAGTGATCTGATTATGTTGTTGATGTTTGAGGAGAAGGTGTGTGTGTGTGTGTGTGTGTGTGTGTGTGTGTGTGTGTACACTGGTGTCCGTGTTGCAGGTGGTGGTGTTTGCAGTGAGCTGGCTGCCGTTCCACGCCTTCCAGCTGGCGATTGACATTGACAGCAGTGTTCTGGTAATGCGAGACTTCAGGCTTTTGTACACAGTGTTCCACATTGTGGCCATGTGCTCCACCTTCACCAACCCACTCCTCTACGGCTGGATGAACAGAAACTACAGAAGAGCCTTCATGGCGGTCTTTCGATGTGAGAAACAGCTGGACTCAGCACACCCTGAAGGTCATGACGCTGTGAAGGGTCACACCAAAAAGGCTCTCAAGGTCCATAATGGACTTAGAACACAACATAATGCCACGGATGTTTGAGGTAACTTCATGCTGGTCAGTCAGACAAAACCCACATTCATATGACCATCATCTTCATCATCATCACCACCATCACCATCATCTTCATCATCACCATCATCATCACCATCATTATCACCATCATCATCACCATCACCACCATCATCATCACCATCAGAGAGAGAGAGAGAGAGAGAGAGATATTAAGTATGCTTGTGATCATGTGATGTTTAAAGACAATGTAGATTATGTGTAAAGTGCAGGCAGGGACTCCGGCAGAACTAGCTATGACATCATAACTGAAAGGGAGAGCCAGAAGGTCACAGACATGAAGGTTTACCTGGACATAAAGCATCTGGTCAGTTCACCGTCACCAAACCTGAGTGACCATGTGAGGTTGGTGAGGTGACAGCATCCAAACATCCCAGTACACCAAACACTCTATGTCCATGAACCTTCCAGATCTGCTCCTTTACCTAAGAACAACTCTACATTGAAGGCTTGACTAAACAAATGTGTCTTCAGCCTGGACTTAAACACTGAGACTGTGTCTGAATCCCCAACACTGATTGGAAGGCTGTTCCATAACTGTGGGGCTTTGGAAGAAAAAGCTTCTCTAAAGAAGGGTGTATAAGAGCTAGAATTTCCCAGTAATAGAAAATAAAGATCTGTTCTTCTCCACAGTGCAGGATTGATGTGTTGGACACAGGGAGATGATGAGAGCCTGATGTTTCAGTAGACGAACTGGTTTCTGAGTGATTTCTTCTTCTACTGGTTTATTCTTTCAGAACCGAGCTGATGTGAAGAGTTCCTGAAGAACATCAGGACGTGATGATGGAGTCACATGATGAGGAGAGGACAAGCTGGGATTTATTAGGACACACACACACACACACACAATAATAAATAATTAATACAAATCTGAAAATATGACATGAAGATATTTTCATTTTTGATGTATGAAGAACGTTTGCTGGATGTATGCTCACTGGGCACTTTATTAGGAACACCTGAACACCTCATTGATGCAGTTATCTAATCAGTCAATCATGTAGCAGCAGTTTAATGCATAAAGCCCAGCAGAAACCACTAGCAGGTTTGGTCCTTTCATGTCCTTTAATCTTAGGCACGTTTTCTTTACAAGAGGTTTGTCAGAATATCCAAGACACGGCCATTAATGTGTTCGTTTCATACAATTACAATTACAGAGAAGTTTCCAAGTAGAAGCACAACAAAAGCTGGAGGAAATGGGGAAGGCAGTACACACACACACACACACACACACACACACACATTCTTTCCACACTGAGCCTCAGAAGTGTACAAAACTGTGTTTATTAGCATTTATCAGTAACATTCCTGCCATTTTGTTTGTTTGTTTGTTTGACTGTTTGTTTGTTTTGTCTCTACAATCAGATGTACTGTTTGGCTAGCTTGGGATAAACAATAAAAAATCATTCTTTCCATAAATAATTCCTTGGATTTATCTCAGCTGTGTTCCACTGAATCACTCCCTCGGTAAGCCTGTGGATTTATTATCATATTAATTGGTTTGACTCGCAGCTTAAGAAATAGAATTTTGAGAGTTTGCTGATCCACAAGTCTGCATTATTACACAGGACATTTGAAGTGCTCATGCATTTCCAAGTAGTCTACTCTGGGGCAGACGAACTCCGGCCTCTGAGACAATAACCCAGTTCTCCCAGTGCTCAGGCGACGAGTCCTTTAAACTGCATTACACACAAACCTCCAGCATGTCACAGGGAGAAGAACCTGAACCACGGACAATCACACGGAGCGGATTCCTAACAAAACTCCTCACACACATCTGCAGCAGGTCATCTCCATGTGACCCTGTGAGACTGAAGTGATGCCTTTCATACACACTTTAAACAAAATCTCATAAAATAACAGTCAAAATAACATGATCTACAGAAACAGAATAAATACATTTACAGCTGTAAAAAAAATCATCAGACACATCCTGCTCCCACTTTATTTATAGTAACTATAAACAGTCAACTCGTCCCCTCACCGCCATGTCTCTCTGTCTCTCTCTCTCTCTCTCTCTCGTGTCTCTGTCTCTCTCTCACTGTCTCTGTCTCTCTCTCTCTCTCTGTGTCTCTCTCTCTCTCTCTCTCTCTCTCTCTTCTCTCTCTGTGTCTCTGTCTCTCTCTCTCTCTCTGTGTCTCTCTCTCTCTCTCTCTCTGTGTCTCTGTCTCTCTCTCACTGTCTCTGTCTCTCTCTCTCTCTGTCTCTCTCTCTCTGTGTGTCTCTGTCTCTCTCTCTCTGTCTCTCTCTGTCTTTCTCTCTCTTTTTGTCTCTCTCTCTCTGTGTCTCTGTCTCTCTCTCCCCCGCTCTCTTTCTTTTCTCTTTTTTTGTTTTTTTTGTCTTCTCTCTCTCTATCTGTCTGTCTCTCTCTGTCTGTCTCTCTCTCTATCTATCTGTCTCTCTCTCTCTCTCTCTCTCTCTCTCTCTCTCTCTCTCTCTCTCTCTCTCTCCCACCCCTTCTATGCCTCCATGTTATTTTAGTACGTCGCCACTAGGGGGCAGAAACGGAAGTTACGTATCAGTCCAGCAGTTCTTCTGTGGTTGATCCTAACAGTCTGGTTTCCTCTGTTAAAGATGGCGGTCCACGGGCCTGTAGTGAAAATCCACTCTGTGGTTCTCGCGTCCATCGTTGACTCGTACGAGCGCAGGAATGAGGGAGCAAGCCGTGTGATCGGTACATTATTAGGTGAGCTCTTTATATCTGCCTTAGGTTTCTGTATGACATCTACGAGAATTGTTCTATAAGTCCGTTCGTTGTGGAGGCTAATGCTACATTAGCTCGTCTCTCGAGATGGACACATGTGGCTGAATTATAGTGTTGTTTCTGTAGATACGGTTCATAAACATAAACCTCTCTCTGTGTACAGGAACCATAGATAAACATTCTGTAGAGGTCACCAACTGTTTCTCTGTTCCACACAATGAGTCCGAAGACGAGGTAAGGACCTTTATATTCTAGCTCTGGTGGCTAATGCAGCTCGGGCTGAAACCCCCAAAAATCTCCACATGACCCATCACAGTGCACTAGGTAGGGTGCAGAGGAACAGGGGTGTTGCACCCTAAGTAGTACACTAGAGCAGTAAATAGGGATTACAAAGCTACAGCGTCTAGTGACAGTTATTAAACGCCGTTTTAATGGTCTTAAACAACAAAGTCATGGTTTGGATTCATATTTATTTATTTTATATACAGTATAGTATACAGGGTTTAAAATGGACAGAATTCCTGCGGTGTCTGGTGTTTAGATCAATAATAATTCATCTACACTCAGTAGTTATTTATCCACAAAATAGGGCCAGTGTGGTGCAGGTTTTTTCCCCCTTTCCCGGGGCTACACCTGGAGCTACACCTGGAGCTACACCTGGAGCTACACCTGGAGCTACACCTGGAGCTACAGAAAGCCAAGATCAGCTGATTAAACAGGTGGAACCAGCTGTGGCTCCGGCTTGATTAGAATGAACATCTGCATCACACCGGCCCTTTACGGATGAGATCGGACCGCCCCGAGCTGCTGTATAAGATCAAACACATGTACCTATTAAACTGTCCAGACTTTAAAAGCGATTTTGGTCTCCAAATGATTGGACACGGGTTTAAACTGGTGTGTGCTGTGAAATTGAGTGTAATAGCTGTATGATGATGCCATTCTTTCCTGTAACTCCTGGGGGTTTCGATTGAGAGGTTTTGTGAGTCGTGTGTATTTGTACACAATGTTCCAGGTGGCAGTGGACATGGAGTTTGCAAAGAACATGTATGAGCTTCATAAGAAGGTTTCTCCCAGTGAAGTCATCATCGGCTGGTGAGTGGCCGCCCGGACCTGAGGGTTACTCTGTAGCAGTTATTTTATATTTCTGGTGTATGTTCACGGCTGCTTTTCCGTATTCGTTCTGAAACAGTGACCCGTTGTGTGTACAGGTACGCCACGGGATACGACATAACAGAACATTCTGTGTTAATTCATGAGTATTATAGTCGGGAGGCTCAGAACCCCATCCACCTGACCGTGGACACGGCGCTGCAGAGTAATAAGATGAACATCCGGGCCTATGTCAGGTCAGAACGCCTTAGTTTTCTCACCTTATTATTTTTGGATTTGTTTTGGTTCTTTGTTTTGTTTTTTGCTGACTTGTTGGTTTGTGTCTCAGTGCACAGATGGGAGTTCCAGGGAAAACTGTCGGTGTGATGTTCACACCTTTAACGGTGAAGTACATTTACTACGACACAGAGCGCATTGGAGGTCAGTCACAGAAATCATCCTGAAACTGTGCCCTTTTCCCTCACAGGACAATAAGACGGATTCTTAGATGCGTCTCAACTGTCTCTCTCTCTTTATTCTGCATCAATACACCGAGTGCTTTTTGTTCTGTTTGTGAGTACGCAATGCTAAAATCAGAAGAAAAGCCTTTTCACCCAAACCAGAAAGAGGTGTAAAGGTAAAACCCTTGGACTTTAGGTTTGTTTAAAATGGCCACACAGGAGGGGAAAAGAAGGGGCCCTGTGTTTGGAATGTAGGTTCATTGGGTATATTTTTTTTAATCGCATTGCTACACACTGACCTGAAGCTTCAGTACAACGTTAGTGTGAAGGTTCAGATTTGTAAATGTTCTCTGAGGAACAGGGGTCGTAACTGTAGTCTCACCCACATGTGCCTTTAGCTTCAAATCCTTCAGATATTCTCATGTTGTTTGTTCTACTGAGAAGAATAAATATTTTTCACCTTAAACAGAAATGTGAACTTTTCTGGAAATGCTCTTTTTTTTTTATTTTTTATATAAAATCTTTCTCTCTAGTTGATCTCCTGCAGAGGACTCGTGCTTCTCCCAGTCGCACCAACGGCCTGACTTCAGACCTGTCTCAGGTGGCCAGTTCAGCCGGACGCATACAGGAAATGCTCACCATAGTCCTGGCATACATTGAGGATGTGCTGGTGAGCGTGTGCTGCTGTTAAACTCCACTTTAAAACACATCGGATTTGTGTTTTAGAGAAGTGACGTGTTTAGTGACTTTTTAAGATGAGGCCAAAACCTCACTGCACCTCTAACACAATGGCATTGTGGGTAATTTAGGAAACTGAGCCATCATTAAGGTACACCGGGAGAAAGTTCAATAAGAAAAGTCTGAATGTAATATAAAATAAATGGCTTTTACACAAATTAGAATTATTTGGTTCAGATTGTGTTTTAATTAAGATGCAAATGAACTGAAGTGTTTGCACGCAAATACGAATCCACTCTGTTGTCTCTCTTTTTTTTTTCGGCACCAGTCTGGAAAGGTGACGGCAGATAACAGCGTTGGCCGTTATCTAATGGATCTGGTCGGCAAAGTACCCAAAATCTCAGCAGAGGACTTTGAGAGCATGCTGAACTCCAACATTAATGTAAGTGTCTCTGTGTTGTCTTAATTTCAGTTCAGTTTATTTGTATAGTGCCTGTTGTAATGGACATCGTCTCAAAGCAGCTTTACAGAAGTAGAGAAACATAGATGGAATATATATAAAGTTTAATGCTTCCTGACTTGTTCATTGTGATTAGTTTCTCTTCTGTTTTCTGCAGGACCTCCTGATGGTCACGTACCTGGCGAATCTCACCCAAGCTCAGATTGCTCTTAATGAGAAACTTGTTGTTCTGTAATTGAAAAATAAAGACATGTTTATCATTCCATCAGAGTGCTTGTGTATTAAATCTCTCTTTATATATTTCTCTCAAAAGCTGGTGTGTTCGCTTCTCACACATCGTTGTTCCCATGTGACATCTGGTGCTTATACATTTCTTTTTCTTGTTACTGAAACCATTGTAGAAAGTTATGTTTTCTCACTTTTTTACCCCCCCCCCCCCATCATGTGACTCCAAGCGGTAATTACTGTAAAGCTCTGATCGTTCTGATGTAGAAATAAAATGCTGTTTAAAACATTTCCAGTGTCAGTAAGAACACACACTGAAGTGGTTGCAC
The DNA here is from genome assembly GCA_033459395.1 of Hemibagrus guttatus. Classification (NCBI taxonomy): domain Eukaryota; kingdom Metazoa; phylum Chordata; class Actinopteri; order Siluriformes; family Bagridae; genus Hemibagrus; species Hemibagrus guttatus. The sequence goes on along the minus strand of JAUCMX010000025.1, from coordinate 60,319 downwards.
AAAGCAGGGGTTTCTTCCTGAAGATGGTTGAGGATGTAAGCTCTGCATTTGGGTGCCATGTTTGATTGCTGTGGGATTAATAAACACCGCTTTCTGCTGAAAGACTCATTTATTCCTTAAAATGATTCTAGCACAATCTACACCGAGAGACGAAACTCCTCGAAGGCAAGTACTGATTTTTTTTTTTTTTAATAAAATGTACCGTCACTGATGTGACATCACAGCGGGATTCTGATTGGACCACACAGAACTACGTCACCTGACCCGGAAGTAGGGAATAGTAAGATGGCTGTGCTGCGCTGTCGGCGAGACCCGTGTGGGTTGATCTGTCTCATTCTGACTTATTTCAGCGTATTTTACGCAGACTACGTTGTTATTCAGTATGTACTGATCCCAGCTTACTCTGGAAGGTAAGACTCTCGGTCATGATGAGGTATTTAAAATAAAAACCCCTGGTGGAGCGGTGGTGCAGCAGCCTGTGTTCTCCCTCACAGCTCAGGTTCCTGTCTGTGGAGGTTCTCTGCTCGTTCTCCTCGGGTTCCTCGGTTTACCTCCAGATCCTTAAAACACGCTAGTACATGAAGTGGCTGTAGATTGAGTTCGTGTGTGTTCCCTGTTTAGCTAGCCCTTAAAGCACTGTTATCACTCCATAAAGGCTTTGTGGTGGTTTTTTATTCCTTAACCAGATTAACCCACAATCCTAAACAGTGATCAAACGGGTCTTTTCTCCTTTTCTCTACAGTGTCTGGTGTACACTACATGGATCTGTCTTTAATGTCATTTTACTGCTGCTTCTGGCTTGTCATTCAAAAGCAGTGTTCTCAGATCCAGGTGAGCTTCATTTAGACACACTTGCATTACACACCTGTGTCACACGTCAGAAATGAATCCTGTAGCTCATTTCAGCTCTTCTATCATACCTATCAGCTGAATAAAACCCACAGATTGGCTTTAATGAAAATATAATGGAGGTGTAATGTAGGCGTAATGGAGGTGTAATGAAGGCGTAATGGAGGCGTAATGAAGCTTAATGTAGGCGTAATGAAGGCGTAATGGAGGTGTAATGAAGGCGTAATGGAGGCGTAATGAGGCTTAATGTAGGCGTAATGAAGGCGTAATGAAGGCGTAATGAGGCTTAATGTAGGTGTAATGTAGGTGTAATGTAGGCGTACTGAAGGTGTAATGTAGGCATAATGTAGTATAATGAAGGCGTAATGGAGGCGTAATGAAGGCTTAATGTAGGCTAATGAAGGCGTAATGAAGGCTTAATGTAGGTGTAATGTAAGTGTAATGTAGGCGTACTGAAGGTGTAATGTAGGTGTAATGTAGGTGTAATGTAGGCGTACTGAAGGTGTAATGTAGGCATAATGTAGGTATAATGAAGGCGTAATGGAGGCGTAATGAAGGCTTAATGAGGCGTAATGAAGGCGTAATGAAGGCTTAATGTAGGTGTAATGTAAGTGTAATGTAGGCGTACTGAAGGTGTAATGTAGGCATAATGTAGGTATAATGAAGGCGTAATGTAGTCGTACTGTAGATGTAATGTAGGTGTAATGTAGGTGTAATGTAGATGTAATGAAGTGTAATGTAGGTGTAATGAAGGTGTAATGTCAGTATAATGAAGGTGTAATTAAGGCATAATGAAGGTGTAATGTAGGTGTAATGAGGTGTAATGTCAGTATAATGAAGGTGTAATTAAGGCATAATGAAGGTGTAATGTAGGTGTAATGTAGGTGTAATGTAGGTGTAATGTCAGTATAATGAAGGTGTAATTAAGGCATAATGAAGGTGTAATGTAGGTGTAATGTAGATGTAATGAAGGTGTAATGTAGGTGTAATGTAGGTGTAATGTAGGCGTACTGAAGGTGTAATGTACGCATAATGAAGGTGTAATTAAGGCATAATGAAGGTGTAATGTAGGTGTAATGTAGATGTAATGAAGGTGTAATGTAGGTGTAATGAAGGTGTAATGTCAGTATAATGAAGGTGTAATTAAGGCATAATGAAGGTGTAATGTAGGTGTAATGTAGGTGTAATGAAGGTGTAATGTAGGTGTAATGAAGGTGTAATGTCAGTATAATGAAGGTGTAATTAAGGCGTAATGTAGGTGTAATGTAGGTGTAATGTAGGTGTAATGTAGGTGTAATGAAGGTGTAATGAAGGTGTAATGTAGGTGTAATGTAGGTGTAATGTCAGTATAATGAAGGTGTAATTAAGGCATAATGAAGGTGTAATGTAGGTGTAATGTAGGTGTAATGAAGGTGTAATGTCAGTATAATGAAGGTGTAATTAAGGCATAATGAAGGTGTAATGTAGGTGTAATGTAGGTGTAATGTAGGTGTAATGAAGTTGTAATGTAGGTGTAATGTAGGTGTAATGTAGGTGTAATGTAGGTGTAATGTAGGTGTAATGAAGGTGTAATGAAGTTGTAATGTAGGTGTAATGTAGGTGTAATGTAGGTGTAATGAAGGTGTAATGTCAGTATAATGAAGGTGTAATTAAGGCATAATGAAGGTGTAATGTAGGTGTAATGAAGGTTTAGGTGGTATAGTAGTGAGCATAGCTGCCTTCCAAGCAGTTGACCCAGGATGTAAGCTCTGCATTTGGGTGCCATGTTTGATTGCTGTGGGATTAATAAACACCGCTTTCTGCTGAAAGACTCATTTATTCCTTAAAATGATTCTAGCACAATCTACACCGAGAGACGAAACTCCTCGAAGGCAAGTACTGAGTTTTTTTTTTTAATAAAATGTACCGTCACTGATGGTTTGATTCCTGACCAATGCATGAGGAATGAGGAATGTGGTAGCTTAGATGTTAAGGTGTTAAAGTCCGCGAGTTCAAATCCCAGGTCCACCAAGTCTGGGCCCCTGAGCAAGGCCTCAGTTGTATAAAATGTAGGTCGCTCTGGATAAGGGTGTCAGAAGTGCCAGAAGTGTAAATGTAGGAGTAATGTAGGTGTTATGATTCTCCGAGCCGTTCTTGTAGTGTAGATCAGAGAACCTCTGAATGTGCAGACAGGTTGTGATCTGTTTAGGTTATATTAAGGTTTTTTCTATTCCATTCCATTCCATTCCATTCTAAATATGTCTAAATATAAAACTATTTAATGGCTCGAAATGGATGGGTGTACTTCTTACCCCGATATTGAAAACTATATAAATATTACTTGAATTTTAATATCACTCGACACTTTTGGCTAAAACAAATGAATTTAAGATATTTACATGCTACGTGAGTAACTCAAAGGATCCAGGAAATAAATATTTGTCTGTGTGAATTGGAATATGTTTTTAAAACATGGTACAGTGTCCCTGACTGTTTCAACTCATGTTGTACAAAATATATTTATTACTCAAGATTGATTACAACTGTGCACTGGATAAAAACTTCATTATATGTATATTTCATCCCTTGTGGAATGAATTTTATCACCTCAGACATTTAAAACAAATAAAACAATTAAAAATTAAAAGTTAAAAAAGAAACAGAAACCAGGTGAAAAATAATAATGATATCCAGCCCTCCTGGGGGTTACTAAAGGATGTTATCATGCACTGTAGGAGGAACCTCCTCATCACACACCATATATATATATATTATATATATAATATATATATATATATATATATATATATATATATATACACAGTATATACACAGTGGTGTGAAAAAGTGTTGGCCCCCTTCCTGATTTCTTATGTTTTTGCATGTTTGTCACACTTTAATATTTCAGATAATCAAACACATTTAAATATTAGTCAAAGATAACACAAGTAAACACATCATGCAGTTTTTAAATGAAGGTTTTTATTATTAAGGGAAAACAAAATCCAAAACTACATGGCCCTGTGTGAAAAAGTGTTTGCCCCTAAGCCTAATAACTGGTTGGTCCACCCTTAGCAGCAACAACTGCAATCAAGCGTTTTCCATAACTTGCAGTGAGTCTGTTACAGCGCTGTGGAGGAATTTTGGCCCACTCATCTTGCAGAATTGTTGTAATTCAGCCACATTGGAGGGTTTTCGAGCATGAACCACCTTTTTAAGGTCATGACACAGCATCTCAATGGATTGCGGTCAGGACTTTGACTCGGCCACTCCAAAGTCTTCATTTTGTTTTTCTTCAGCCATTCAGAGGTGGACTTGTTGGTGTGTTTTGGATCATTGTCCTGCTGCAGAACCCAAGTTTGCTTCAGCTTGAGGTCACAAACCTACCGATCTATCAGTCTGGAAAAGGTTATAAAGCCATTTCTAAAGCTTTGGGACTGCCGCGAACCACAGTGAGAGCCATTATCTACAAATGGCAAAAACATGGAACAGTGGAGAACCTTCCCAGGAGTGGCCGGCCGACCAAAATTACCCCAAGAGCGCAGCGACAACTAATCCAGGAGGTCACAAAAGACCCCACAACAACATCCAAAGAACCGCAGGCCTCACTCACCTCAGTTAAGGTGAGTGTTCATGACTCCACCATAAGAAAGAGACTGGGCAAAAATGGTTTGCGTGGCAGAGTTCCAAGACGAAAACCGCTGCTGAGCAAAAAGAACATAAAGGCTCGTCTCAGTTTTGCCAGAAAACATCTTGATGATCCCCAAGACTTTTGGGAAAATACTCTGTGGACTGACGAGTCAAAAATTTTGGAAGGTCTGTGTCCCATTACGTCTGGCGTAAAAGTAACACCGCATTTCAGAAAAAGAACATCATACCAACAGTAAAATATGGTGGTGGTAGTGTGATGGTCTGGGGCTGTTCTGCTGCATCAGGACCTGGAAGACCTGCTGTGATAAATGGAACCATGAATTCTGCTGTCTACCAAAAAATCCTGAAGGAGAATGTCCGGCCATCTGTTTGTGACCTCAAGCTGAAGCGAACTTGGGTTCTGCAGCAGGACAATGATCCAAAACACACCAGCAAGTCCACCTCTGAATGGCTGAAGAAAAGCAAAATGAAGACTTTGGAGTGGCCGAGTCAAAGTCCTGACCTCAATCCCATTGAGATGCTGTGGCATGACCTTAAAAAGGTGGTTCATGCTCGAAAACCCTCCAATGTGGCTGAATTACAACAATTCTGCAAAGATGAGTGGGCCAAAATTCCTCCACAGCGCTGTAACAGACTCATTGCAAGTTATGGAAAATGCTGGATTGCAGTTGTTGCTGCTAAGGGTGGACCAGTTATTAGGCTTAGGGGGAAAATACTTTTTCACACATATTTAAATGTGTTTGATTATCTGAAACATTAAAGTGTGACAAACATGCAAAAAAATAAGAAATCAGGAAGGGGGCCAACACTAGATGTTGGAGTGGGTCTGTGGGGATTAGTGATCATTCAGCTACAAGAGCATTAGTGGGATCAGACTCTGGTGTTGGTGAGAGTGAGGAGGTCTGGGGGTCAGTGGGTGGTCAGTGGGGTTGAGTCAGAGTCAGGGCTCTATGCAGGACACTCCAGTTCTTCACTCCAAACTTCACCTCCGTGTTATGTCTTCATGGAGCTGCTTGGTGCACAGGGTGGTGCACATACTTTATGGTGTACTTTGCCATTTTAAGAAAGTATCAGTATATTCCACCAGAACAATGAGGAAATGTTTTTATGTACCTTCTAACCTTTCCATCTAATATTGAATGAATCTGAATATTTTAGCACAGATGAAAGAGTGAACAGATTAAAAACCGAGGGCCTTTTAACTCAGACGATGGGTCAGGGACTGACCAGGGTGATGCCGCTAAACAGAATGAGAAATGAGAAGGATTTTTCAGACCACCGCACACACATGTACTGAGTGTATGCAATGTGTTGTAGTCGTTTTTCTTTTTCTTTCAGGAATGGTTCCTCTTCCTGAGACAGCCATTGATTTCTCAGACTTGAGGTCTCAGTCCAGTCGTGTCAATGACAGGGTGAGGTCACACTTCACTGTCCACTGTGTCCAACTACTGCTTCAGCTGTATCAGAGAAGCGGTTAGGGTTAGACCTAAATCTGCTTTTTGGTAGACTTTTCTGGGTTTTAATGAATACATTTACATTATTAAGGTGATATTATTGAAGTTATAAAGGTGATATTAATGAAGTTATAAAGGTGATGTTAATGAAGTTATAAAGGTGATATTAAGGAAGTTATAAAGGTGATGTTAATGAAGTTATAAAGGTGATATTAATGAAGTTATAAAGGTGATATTATTGAAGTTATAAAGGTGATATTAATGAAGTTATAAAGGTGATATTAATGAAGTTATAAAGGTGATATTAAGGAAGTTATAAAGGTGATGTTAATGAAGTTATAAAGGTGATATTATTGAAATTATAAAGGTGATATTAATGAAGTTATAAAGGTGATATTAAGGAAGTTATAAAGGTGATATTATTGAAGTTATAAAGGTGATATTAAGGAAGTTATAAAGGTGATGTTAATGAAGTTATAAAGGTGATATTATTGAAGTTATAAAGGTGATATTAATGAAGTTATGAAAGGTGATATTAAGGAAGTTATAAAGGTGATATTATTGAAGTTATAAAGGTGATATTAAGGAAGTTATAAAGGTGATGTTAATGAAGTTATGAAAGGTGATATTAATGAAGTTATAAAGGTGATATTAAGGAAGTTATAAAGGTGATATTAATGAAGTTATGAAAGGTGATATTAATGAAGTTATAAAGGTGATATTAAGGAAGTTATGAAAGGTGATATTAATGAAGTTATAAAGGTGATATTAAGGAAGTTATAAAGGTGATATTATTGAAGTTATAAAGGTGATATTAATGAAGTTATGAAAGGTGATATTAATGAAGTTATAAAGGTGATATTAAGGAAGTTATAAAGGTGATGTTAATGAAGTTATGAAAGGTGATATTAATGAAGTTATAAAGGTGATATTAAGGAAATTATAAAGGTGATATTAATGAAGTTATGAAAGGTGATATTAAGTTATAAAGGTGATATTAAGGAAGTTATAAAGGTGATATTAATGAAGTTATGAAAGGTGATATTAATGAAGTTATAAAGGTGATATTAAGGAAGTTATAAAGGTGATGTTAATGAAGTTATAAAGGTGATATTAATGAAGTTATAAAGGTGATATTATTGAAATTATAAAGGTGATATTATTGAAATTATAAAGGTGATATTATTGAAGTTATAAAGGTGATATCAATGAAGTTATGAAGGTGATGTTAATGAAGTTATGAAAGGTGATATTAATGAAGTTATAAAGGTGATGTTAATGAAGTTATAAAGGTGATATTAATGAAGTTATAAAGGTGATATTATTGAAATTATAAAGGTGATATTATTGAAGTTATAAAGGTGATATTATTGAAGTTAAAAAGGTGATATTATTGAAATTATAAAGGTGAGGTTAATGAAGTTATAAAGGTGATATTAATGAAGTTATGAAGGTGAAATTAAGGAAGTTATAAAGTTGATGTTAATGAAGTTATAAAGGTGATATTAATGAAGTTATAAAGGTGATATTATTGAAATTATAAAGGTGATGTTAATGAAGTTATAAAGGTGATATTAATGAAGTTATAATGGTGATATTAAGGAAGTTATAAAGGTGATGTTAATGAAGTTATAAAGGTGATATTAATGAAGTTATAAAGGTGTTATTAAGGAAGTTATAAAGGTGATGTTAATGAAGTTATAAAGGTGATATTAATGAAGTTATAAAGGTGATATTACGGAAGTTGTAAAGGTGATATTAATGAAGTTATAAAGGTGATATTATTGAAGTTATGAAGGTGATATTAATGAAGTTATAAAGGTGATATTCAGGAAGTTATAAAGGTGATATTCAGGAAGTTATGAAGGTGATATTAAGGAAGTTATAAAGGTGATATTCCGGAAGTTATAAAGGTGATATTAATGAAGTTATAAATGTGATATTAATGAAGTTATAAAGGTGATATTTAAGAAGTTATAAAGGTGATATTAAGGAAGTTATAAAGGTGATATTAATGAAGTTATAAAGGTGATATTTAAGAAGTTATAAAGGTGATATTAAGGAACTTATAAAGGTGATATTAATGAAGTTATAAAGGTGATATTAATGAAGTTGTAAAGGTGGTATTATTGAAGTTATAAAAGTGATATTATTGAAGTTATAAAGGTGATATTAAGGATGTTATAAAGGTGATATTAATGAAGTTATAAAGGTGATATTAATGAAGTTATGAAGGTGATATTAAGGAAGTTATAAAGGTGATATTCAGGAAGTTATAAAGGTGATATTCAGGAAGTTATAAAGGTGATATTAAGGAAGATATAAAGGTGATATTAATGAAGTTATAAATGTGATATTCAGGAAGTTATAAAGGTGATATTAAGGAAGTTATAAAGGTGATATTAATGAAGTTATAAAGGTGATATTTAAGAAGTTATAAAGGTGATATTAAGGAACTTATAAAGGTGATATTAATGAAGTTATAAAGGTGATATTAATGAAGTTGTAAAGGTGGTATTATTGAAGTTATAAAAGTGATATTATTGAAGTTATAAAGGTGATATTAAGGATGTTATAAAGGTGATATTAATGAAGTTATAAAGGTGATATTAATGAAGTTATGAAGGTGATATTAAGGAAGTTATAAAGGTGATATTCAGGAAGTTATAAAGGTGATATTCAGGAAGTTATAAAGGTGATATTAAGGAAGATATAAAGGTGATATTAATGAAGTTATAAGGTGATATTAAGGAAGTTATAAAGGTGATATTCAGGAAGTTATAAAGGTGATATTCAGGAAGTTATAAAGGTGATATTAAGGAAGATATAAAGGTGATATTAAGGAAGTTATAAAGGTGATGTTAATGAAGTTATAAAGGTGATATTAATGAAGTTATAAAGGTGTTATTAAGGAAGTTATAAAGGTGATGTTAATGAAGTTATAAAGGTGATATTAATGAAGTTATAAAGGTGATATTACGGAAGTTGTAAAGGTGATATTAATGAAGTTATAAAGGTGATATTATTGAAGTTATGAAGGTGATATTAATGAAGTTATAAAGGTGATATTCAGGAAGTTATAAAGGTGATATTCAGGAAGTTATGAAGGTGATATTAAGGAAGTTATAAAGGTGATATTCCGGAAGTTATAAAGGTGATATTAATGAAGTTATAAATGTGATATTAATGAAGTTATAAAGGTGATATTTAAGAAGTTAAAGGTGATATTAAGGAAGTTATAAAGGTGATATTAATGAAGTTATAAAGGTGATATTTAAGAAGTTATAAAGTGATATTAAGGAACTTATAAAGGTGATATTAATGAAGTTATAAAGGTGATATTAATGAAGTTGTAAAGGTGGTATTATTGAAGTTATTAAAAGTGATATTATTGAAGTTATAAAGGTGATATTAAGGATGTTATAAAGGTGATATTAATGAAGTTATAAAGGTGATATTAATGAAGTTATGAAGGTGATATTAAGGAAGTTATAAAGGTGATATTCAGGAAGTTATAAAGGTGATATTAGGTAAAAGTTATAAAGGTGATATTAGAAGATATAAAGTGATATTAATGAAGTTATAAATGTGATATTCAGGAAGTTATAAAGGTGATATTAAGGAAGTTATAAAGGTGATATTAATGAAGTTATAAAGGTGATATTTAAGAAGTTATAAAGGTGATATTAAGGAACTTATAAAGGTGATATTAATGAAGTTATAAAGGTGATATTAATGAAGTTGTAAAGGTGGTATTATTGAAGTTCAAAAGTGATATTATTGAAGTTATAAAGGTGATATTAAGGATGTTATAAAGGTGATATTAATGAAGTTATAAAGGTGATATTAATGAAGTTATGAAGGTGATATTAAGGAAGTTATAAAGGTGATATTCAGGAAGTTATAAAGGTGATATTCAGGAAGTTATAAATGTGATATTCAGGAAGTTATAAAGTGATATTAAGGAAGTTATAAAGGTGATATTAAGGAATTTATAAAGGTGATATTAAGGAAGTTATAAAGGTGATATTAAGGAAGTTATAAGGTGATATTTAAGAAGTTAGAAATGTGTTATTAAGGAAGTTATAACAGGTGATATTTAAGAAGTTATAAAGGTGATATTAAGGAAGTTATAAAGGTGATATTAAGGAAGTTATAAAGGTGATATTAAGGAAGTTATAAAGGTGATATTAATGAACTTAACTGCATTGTGTGTAACGTAACAAACATTAAACAAATGAAAGTGGAGCATCATGTCCTTGAAAGAATATCAATTCAGAATTTTGCTATAAAGTAAATATTCCACATCGTTGTGTCATATTTCAGTAGGAATGTTGTGGTTCACGTTTATTTTGTTTGTTTTGTGTTTTGTTTTGTAAGGCTTGTGAAGGCTGGACAGTGTGTAGTCGCTGTGAAACGTATCGTCCTCCTCGTGCACATCACTGCCGAGTGTGTCAGCGCTGCATCAGACGCATGGATCACCACTGCCCATGGTCAGTCTTGGTCCATCCTTACGTTTAGTCTGTTTTTAATCCCTTTGCTATTTTTATCTACAATCATTTTATTTATTGTCTATGTTTGTCTGAATGTTTGCTCTAATTATTTTTAGGATTAATAATTGTGTTGGAGAGCTCAACCAGAAGTACTTCATCCAGTTTCTCTTTTATACTGGTGAGTGTGAAGGGTTTGTTTAGTTTCTTTGGCTGTGATTTAGTTTACAGTCGTTTGCTCTAACGATGGAGTACTGTAACAGTGCTGACCATTTCATGCTCGGGTTCGCCCGGAGAATAGACAGTAGAATGTTTAGAATAAATATTGTCTATATGAATGGACAACATGACACCAGACACACAGTGGATCGTCCTCTTTCCAGCCTAGACTGGTGGTGGACAGTCTGCTTGTTCATGCTTTAGAGTACACATACTGTGAGACTCATAAAGTACTCATAAACTTCATCTAGTGCCTTTTACAGCATTGTTAATTAATTAGGTAAAATACTAAATTGTATTTGAATAATTTTCTGTGTTTTTTTTGTCAGCAAAAGTATTCAGTGCTTTGAGACACGAGTGACTGAGCTACTAAAGTAAAGAAGGCTCTCAGTCTGCTTTATTAGGAACTGCAGTTATCTCCATGCAGTTATCTGATCATGTGGCATATCATGAGGTCAACTCTATTGCTCCAACAGATGTCCAGAAATATCTCACGCACATTTAAATCCTGAGGAGAACACCTGAGACTGTCTGAGTGGTTATCCTGAGTAATGTGTGAGATCACAGTGTTGGGGTCAGTGCTAGTCTTCATAAGCCTGTGTGTTCAGATTGTAACAGATCCCAGGTGTGAGGTCTGCCACTAGATGTAAAATGTAGGTAAAGTCTGTAAAGATGAATAAAATCATGAGACACGTGACGGAGTGGTCCAGTTTCCTTTCTTAGCTTTGGCCAGACAATATATTTCTCAGAAGTGCACTGGTCTTCAAATGCACTTTAATTGCAGGTTAACTACATCTCTCAAAACCAATTCTTCAGCATAACCCTCTCACAACCACTTCATGTTAATACAGCACAAACTCAAAGCACTTCTACAGTCTGTTTTTTTCCAGCACTTCACTCACACATAAAAAGAAAACATATAAATATATTTACATTTATATAATGATAGATTTTATCATTCTGCCCTTACAGCTTAACAACTGTACTGTTAAGTACAAATATCTAACAAAATACACTGATGTGTGAGCTACTTGGTTTGTTCAATACTACAAGCAGAAAAGGAGAATTAATGAATCAGTAAAGCTGGTGAAGTTTAAATGAAATCCTAAAACTAAAGCTCAAAACCAAAACGTTATATGTATATATAAGCAGGATTGAGGGCAACACATTAACAGACACATAAATAGGATTTACACACATTTTCCGAATCATTTTTGACATGACAGGAGCCTCAGAGAAACATGTGACACGCTAACACTGGTCCAAGCTAGCTGAGCTAAATGACTTTCAGCGTGCTGGCCATGCTATACAAACACATCCCAAAATAAACAAAATGCACTTTTGAGTAAAGGTAAGCTGAAAAGAATATACACTCATGTTGTGTAGAGGTTTTTCCATACACATAGTTGTGCCCCTCTTATCAATATTTGACCTGTAAAGGTCAATAAAATCATGAGACACGCGGCAGTGGTCTGGTTTCCTTCAGCCACTGAAGGCAAGAGCTAGCTGCAGCCCACAACAGACCGTCTGCAGTCAAAACATATAATTAAACCAAATACACCATACAGGGCTTTTGTACATGAACACACATATTTACTGTGATACGTGGCTCAAAATCTTGGTGCTGTCGGACCCAGAAGTACCTGCAAAAGTGGAGACAGGAAACACCGAAAGAAACAGGGTCATTTTGTGCTATAAAAAAACCTTTCAAATAATCATTTTCAAATAATCCAGGATTTAAGCTTTGTTTATCATCTCTCGTCTCCAAAGGCATGGCCAGCCTGTACTCCATGGCTTTGGTGGTGTCAGCATGGGTGTGGAGGATACGGAATGAAAGAGATGGAGATGAAGATAAAGGAGGAGAGGATGTTCCCAGCAAACACCTAATAGTGTAAGAACAGTTAATGTAGGATTATATTGATTGATTGGTTGGTTGATTGATTGATTGATTGATTGAATGATTGGTTGGTTTGTTGATTTTTGGGTTGGGTTGGTTGATTGAATTTTTTTAAAATTTAAATTTATTGTTTGGTTGATTGAATGATTGGTTGGTTGGTTGATTGGTTGGTTGGTTGGTTTGTTGATTGATTGATTGATTGATTGGATGATTGAATGATTGAATGATTTGTTGGTTGTTTGGTTGATTGGTTGGTTGATTGATTTATTGATTTATTGATTGATTAGTTGTTTGATTGGTTGTTTGGTTGGTTGATTGAATGATTTTTTGGTTGGTTGGGTTGATTTATTGATTGATTGGTTGATTGTTTGGTTGATTGATTGTTTGGTTGGTTGGTTGATTGATTGATTGATTAATTTATTGATTGATTGGTTTGTTGATTGGTTGTTTTGGGTTGGGTTGGTTAGTTTGATTTTTATTGTTTGGTGATTGATTGTTGATTGATTGATTGATTTATTGATTGATTATTGGTTGATTGTTGTTTGGTTGGTTGGATTGATTGATTGTTTGGATGATTGAATGATTGATTGATTGATTGATTGATTAGGGTTCATTGATTGGTTGGTTGATTGGATGATTGAATGATTGGTTGGTTAGTTGATTGGTTGGTTGGTTGGTTGATTGGTTGATTGATTGGATGATTGATTGATTGATTGATTGATTGACTGATTGATTGATTTGGTTGATTGATTGGTTGGTTGGTTGATTTATAATATCCTGGAAAAGAACAAAAGGTGTGTCATTTAGAATTAGTACTGTGTACATACTATGTGATGTAAATATATATTATTTATTGCTCTCTCTATATATATATTTGCTAAACATGGTCCACTGTTCCTTCTGTATGACAGGGCACATTACATCATCTTATTAGTGGAGTCCATTCTGTTTGGTGTTTTTGTCCTGGTGATATTTTATGACCAGGTGTGTATCTTACTTTTGTATTTCATTATGGCATACACCCCAGTCACCCCCCACCCCCCCCCCCCCACACACACACACACACACACACACACACACACACACACACACACACACACACACAGACACACACACACACACTGTTTTAGTTATACACACTATGTAACCTTTTGCCATGAATCCGTTTTATTCTGCAGCTAGTGTCCATTATAACAGATGAGACTCCCATTGAGCAGATGAGAAACAGGCTGATGAAGGACAGACCCAGCAGCGGGCAGTCAGTGCACACGACACACACTCGAAAACCTAAAGTGGCATTATTGAGGGAGGTGTTTGGAAGAGGTAAGAGTGTGTATCTTTCTGTAAGTTGTATGGATGGAAAAAAAAAATAAAAAATTCCACAGTATTTTTTGGCCTTTACTGGTAACGGTCAAATGCAGGTCTCAGTTTAGATAGATAGATATACTTTATTGATCCCATGAGGGAAATTCTTGTGTTACAGCAACACACACACAAAAAGTAAAATTTTTTATATATATATATATATATATATACACACACACACACACACACACACACACACACACACACACAGATCCTTTAAGTCCTGTAAGTTACTCTAAGCTCCCCCATGGGCCCCACCTCACAACTTACAGGACCTGAAGGACACTTCTGATAGGTACTGACCACTGCAGACCGGGAACACCCCACAAGTGCTGCAGTTTTGGAGATGTTCTGATCCAGTGGTCTAGCCATCACAATTTGTCCCTGTTGGTCAAACTCGCTCAAATCCTTACACTTGTCCATTTTTCCTGCTTCTAACACATCAACTTTGAAGACAAAATGTTGACTTGCTGCCTAATATATCCCACCCACTAACAGGTGCCATGATGAGGCATCAGTCATCAGTCTTATTCACCTCACCTCTCACTGGTCACAATGTTATGGCTGACCGGTGTATGTGATGTGTTTTAAATGGAGGTTTCCTTTAAATGGAGATTCTGATCCTATGATCATAATGTAATATTAAAGTTGAAGCTGAGACCACTGCACTGCTGTTTAAAAGATTGTGTTAAACAGCAATATTCAATATAGTATTCTAATCAGTAATGTATTCTAATTCTAATAATTCTAATTTTCATTGTTGCAGTCCAGATGATTGTGTGAAGTTTTTCCTTTTGTTAAATATCTTCTGTTTATATGCAACTTTCTTGTGTTTTTGCAGGCTCGGTGCTGTGTTGGCTTTTGCCGTTCCAGTCCTCTCCTCCATCCGCTGGAGGAATCACTTACTCACCTGTTTCTGATTACGATGTGTAACGATGACCGACGTCAGCATTACTGTACAGTTTGGATGAAGGAAGGATGAATGTGTTTATAAAGGTTAGCACTGTGGGTCATGTAGTAGCTCTTAATCTGTGTACACTCACGAGTATACACACAGTGTTACCATGTGGCAAGAGCTATTCAGTGAGAAATATGTTTTCTTTCTTTCTTTCTTTCTTTCTTTCTTTCTTTCTTTCTTTCTTTCTTTCTTTCTTTCTTTCTTTCTTTCATAAGACATCTTTCTTTCTTTGACATAAGGCTGTCTTTATCCATCATCATTGCCTTTTAATGGTTTACTGTTACAAACAAGCAACAACAAACACAGAAAGAGAGCTGTTTAATTGAATATTAAAATAATGAATAATTTTGTATAATAGCTGCTGTAAAATCTGTTCCACGATCATGTCTGGAACATACGAGAGGAGAGCAGCTCTGTTTAATGCATGAAAAATGCAGCAGTTACTTCACACTGACGTTTGCCAGTGAAGGCTAAAGGAGGTATTTAACTTCAAACACTAAGGCGTGTCCCAAAAGCTTTCATACCTAGCCTTTAAGTATGCCTTTGACAAAAGTTGAGCATATTTATTCCCATGGCTTCGGGAATACGCTGTCGCAAGGTTGTGATGGACAATTAAACGGTCAACGCCAGACATGTTAGCGCCAGCTCATCGTGAGCGGGTCACACGATTCTGTGTGTGTTTATGAAGAAATGGTGATGACGTAGAAGATGTTTTGTAAATAAAGCTACATTTTGCTGAACAGTGTTAATTTCCCCTGTGTATGGAGAATTTTGGACATGTACGATGTACTTGAATATAGATTCTGTGAAGGTGTCAGGCATTTTTTTGCAAACTCTATCGTTGAAGTACAGTAAGAGGCGTAGCAGCAGTATCTCTAACACCAACACTGTCTTAATGAAAATCAGACGGTCCTGTGGAATGAAGTCAACGTTGTTGCTTGGCGCTTAAATGACGTTACTGACGTCTACCTTGCGCTGAAAGCGTTCTCATTTTTATTTATTTATTTTTATTCAGTGATCCGTCAGTCACTTAGTTTGCGTATAGGTGTTGTAGTTTTAAAGTGTATATAAATGTATTTTATAGCATTCAGTGCAGGGAAACTGACCGGTTATTACAGTGCTTTGAGTTTTCTTTGTGTACTTTGTGATACGTTTGTTCTGCTGTTTAACAGAATGAAGGATGCTTGTACGTGGTTAATGTTTACATTGATATTTACTGTACTTTATCTGTCTAAATGCTGCTGAATTAAAGGACATCTTTTAATATGACATATTTGGCTCTGCATTATTAAGTCAGCAATATGCATATGTTATGAAATGTTATATTCAGAAATGTGACTTTCAAGTCAATTTCTCAAGTAATGCACAAAAAAAGGAGAGATCAGCACATTTTCCTGCTGGCCAGCGAGGCGAGGCGTAAACATGACTGACAGTTTAAAATACAATTTGTAATGAGTTTTTAAAAATACTTTCATGGGTTTAAACCAACCAATGACCAGGAGATGAACACCACACCTGGTCAGGTAGACGAAACATCAACACACGGACAACCCGGAAGAGCGCGCAGTAGCCATGAAGCCTGTTTTTGCACGAGGGGAGATTCCTGACATCTCTTTAAATAGGAAAAGAAAATAATTATTTGTAGTTTTATTTAATGCTTTAAAGTAATCCTTTTATAGCCCTTTCTAATCTATACTAATCTTTACTAAGTTATAGTAAAGTGCACCAACTTCTGAAATACAAAGAGATGACAAGAGCATGTATACTGAGGAAAATCAGATAGGGTCTGGCAGAGAAAACAAGAAGAAAAAATAAAATCAGTATTAGCGTATTACACCAATAAACAGTTCAAAAACGTCAAGAACCCTTAAGCAACCAACTTGAGTTATGCCTGTTTAAATAGTTGGACGTTGCTGCCATCTAGTGGCTAAAATATGGAGTTCTGCTTTGAATTTTTTATTTCCGTTTGCATATCCTATTCACTTTTTCTTCTTTGCTGTGTTGACATTTGTAGTGTGTACAGGTATGCTGTGTTGTTGTGTTGTGTCAGTGTGTGTAGGGGTGTGTTCATGTGTTCTGAAGTGTTTTGAGGTGTACAGGGGTATGATATGAGATATGATATTTTCAGGTGTGCTGTGGAGTTTCAACATGTGTAGAGCTGTGTAGAAGAGTTTTCAGGTGTGTGTAGTGGCGTCTGAGATGTATTGTGGTGTGTAGAGGTTTGTTCATGTGTGTCGAGTTATTTATAATTGTGCTGAGATGTGTAGAGGTGTGTTGACGTGTGAGTTGTGGTCAGGGGTGTATGGAGTGCATGGTGTACTGTAGTGCAGTTTGGTGAGGTGTACAGAGGAGTTGTGAGACGTGGTGATGTTTCTAGAGGGACGTTTTAACAGCTGAACTGAATTGTTCTGTATTTCACTGAAGATATTCATTCATTCATTCATTATCTACCGCTTGTCCGATCTATTCTCGAGTCTCAGGCGTCATTGGGCATCAAGGCAGGATACACCCTGGACAGAGTGCCAAACCATCGCAGGGCACACACACACTCTCATTCACTCACACAATCACACACTACGGACAATTTAGAGATGCCAATCAACCTACAATGCATGTCTTTGGACCGGGGGAGGAAACCGGAGTACCCGGAGGAAACCCCCGAGGCACGAGGAGAACATGCAAACTCCACACACACATGGTGGAGGCGGGAATCAAACCCCCGACCCTGGAGGTGTGAGGCAAACATGCTAACCACCAAGCCACCGTGCCCCCCTTACTGAAGATATTGTGTTTGGTTAATCTTTGAATTGATTTGTAAATAATTCATTTAAAATATTTATTATAACTGCTAATCCTGAAAACTCAAATTTACAATTGAAAAATTACTCATAGTGCAAGAGACAAAAAGTATTTCCTGTATAAAGTGTACAGTGTGCCATGTGTGTGTGTGTGTGTGTGTGTGTGTGTGTGTGTGTGTGTGTGTGTGTGTGTGTGTGTGTGTGTGTGTGTGTGTGTGTGATGCCTGATGGCCTGATGAAGCTATTGATGTAGCTTCTGCCTGATGGTAGGAGTGTAAAAAGACTATGTGACGATTGGCTTTACTGATTGTTCTTATTATTGCTAACTAAAATGGATAATAATTTCAATTCAGTTCAATTCAATTCATTTGTATAGCGCCTTTTACAATGGACATTGCCTCAAAGCAGCTTTACAAAAGTTGAGAAACAGAGAAAGGAGAAAAAAAAATCATTAAATTGTTAAACTATTTTATCGCTATTCATTTATCCCTAATGAGCAAGCCTGCAGCGACAGTGGCAAGGAAAAACTCCCTGAGATGATATGAGGAAGAAACCTTGAGAGGAACCAGACTCAGAAGGGAACCCATCCTCATTTGGGTGACACTGGACACTAAATAATGTACAAACCCGATTCCAAAAAAGTTGGGACACTGTACAAATTGTGAATAAAAACAGAATGCAATGATGTGGAAGTTTCAAATTTCAATATTTTATTCAGAATACAACATAGATGACATATCAAATGTTTAAACTGAGAAAATGGATCATTTTAAGGGAAAAATAAGTTGATTTTAAATTTCATGGCATCAACACATCTCAAAAAAGTTGGGACAAGGCCATGTTTCCCACTGTGTGGCATCCCCTCTTCTGTTTATAACAGTCTGCAAACGTCTGGGGACTGAGGAGACAAGTTGCTCAAGTTTAGGAATAGGAATGTTGTCCCATTCTTGTCTAATACAGGCTTCTAGTTGCTCAACTGTCTTAGGTCTTCTTTGTCGCATCTTCCTCTTTATGATGCGCCAAATGTTTTCTATGGGTGAAAGATCTGGACTGCAGGCTGGCCATTTCAGTACCCGGATCCTTCTTCTACGCAGCCATGATGTTGTAATTGATGCAGTATGTGGTCTGGCATTGTCATGTTGGAAAATGCAAGGTCTTCCCTGAAAGAGACGACGTCTGGATGGGAGCATATGTTGTTCTAGAACTTGGATATACCTTTCAGCATTGATGGTGCCTTTCCAGATGTGTAAGCTGCCCATGCCACACACACTCATGCAACCCCATACCATCTCTATGCAGGCTTCTGAACTGAGCGCTGATAACAACTCGGGTTGTCCTTGTCCTCTTTAGTCCGGATGACATGGCGTCCCAGTTTTCCAAAAAGAACTTCAAATTTTGATTCGTCTGACCACAGAACAGTTTTTTTAAATGAGCCTTGGCCCAGAGAAAACGCCTGCGCTTCTGGATCATGTTTAGATATGGCTTCTTTTTTGACCTATAGAGTTTTAGCCGGCGACGGCGAATGGCCCGGTGGATTGTGTTCACCGACAATGTTTTCTGGAAGTATTCCTGAGCCCATGTTGTGATTTCCGTTACAGTAGCATTCCTGTATGTGATGCAGTGCCGTCTAAGGGCCCGAAGATCACGGGCATCCAGTATGGTTTTCCGGCCTTGACCCTTACGCACAGAGATTGTTCCAGATTCTCTGAATCTTTGGATGATATTATGCACTGTAGATGATGATAACTTCATGAAATCCAAAATGAGCCAATATTTGGCATGACATTTCAAAATGTCTCACTTTCAACATTTGATATGTTATCTATATTCTATTGTGAATAAAATATAAGTTTATGAGATTTGTAAATTATTGCATTCCTTTTTTATTCACAATTTGTACAGTGTCCCAACTTTTTTGGAATCGGGTTTGTAAATGTAAGTGGTAGGTTTCTCGCCTATCATACGGAAGGACCGGGTTCAATTCCCAGCCAATGCCCAAACCCCATCCACTGGATTCAGGTCCCAAGCTAGGAAAAATGGGAGGATTGCGTCAAGAAGGGCATCTGGCTTAAAACCTGTGTCAAGTTGTTGTGCGGACCAGTTGGTCCACTGTGGTGACCCAGAACAGGGAGCAGCCGAAAGCAACTTCTAAATAATGTCCATTCTACAACAGTAACCAAGTGCCCATGAGGAACTATTAGGTCAGTGTAGTTTCTGAGTTCATTATAGACACTAATTCCTTGCTGTCAGAAGCTGACACCTTACCTGGACACCTCTCTGCACATACAACCTTAATGCAGATTAGCACAAGGCAAAAACTGTCACTATTTATACAGACAGCAGATACGCTTTTGGGGTAGTACATGATTTTGGCATGTTGTGGAAACATAGAGGTTTCCTTACTTCTTCAGGTGAATCAATCACACACAATGGCCTGATTTCTGAGCTCCTGGAAGCAATCTTACTACCAAAATCTATTGCTGTATGTAAAATTGAAGCAAATATGGAAAAATTATTCCATTTCACAGTGTAGCACCAAAGCAAATGCAGCCACAGCCCCGCAGGAGGTATAAAGAAACTGTGTGTAAAGAAACTTTGTGTATGTTGAAAACATGTGCTCCTATAGCTGACTTTGAAGATCTTCAGACACAATGCACAGCAGAAAGAGGAGCAGCATGGAGAAAAGCAGGATGTGTGGTAAGAAATGGGTTTGGTATGGCCCCAGTGACAAACCCTGTTTGCCAAAGAAAGTGTTTCCCTACTAGGCTATGTTGATGTTACTAGGCTATGTTGATAGCAAGAAGGACAAAAGGAGGGATGTACAACAGTATCTCTAGACACAGGTACACTAAGGGCTTTACTAATTACCCCTGAATGAAGGGAAAAGATATTGCCCATTGATCATTGATATGCTCTCAAAGTGGGTGGATGCCTTTCCAACTTCAAAACAAGTTGCTGGTGCTGGTGCTGGTCCCTGTTGACAGAAATAATTCCAAGATGGGGAATTCCAGGCAAAATCAGCAGTGACAATGGTACCTCATTTGTAAACTATGCACTATAACAAGTAGGTGATTACTTAGGCATAGACCTGAGACAGCACTGTGCATAACACCCTGCTAGTGGAGGAGCAGTAGAGAGAGAAAATGGCAGACCGATAAACAAGTTAGCTAAGTGTTGTGAGGAGACTAGCTTACCATTTGATTGGGCTCCCTCTTGGACACTTTGCAGTTGTTGGTTTTCAACTGCACTCAAGTTCCCAGTACACTGGTTCAAGATATTTTTTATGTGTAATGTTGGTATTTACAATATTTTGTTTTGCAATGAGAAGTAAGGTCCAACTGCCAACATGAGGATGTGGACCAAAACTGTCCTCCAAGGTGTTCCTCCAAGCTGTCCTCCAAGATCTCAAGGTGATCTTGCATGTCTAAAAGATATGCAGATGCAATTGATGGAAGAGGATTATAATGAGCTAGCTCTTGGCACCTGCACCTCAACATTACAAAGACCAGGGAGATGGTGGTGGACTTCAGGAGGCCCAAGCCTCAACCGGAGCCTGTGACTATCAACGATGACTGTGTGGAGTTTGCTAAGACTTACAAATACCTTGGAGTACAGCTGGATGATAGAATGGACTGGACTGCCAACACGGATGCTCTGTGCAGGAGAGGACAGAGTCGGCTGTATTTCCTTAAATCTTTTCCGAAAAGATGCTGCAAATGTTCTATCAGACTGTTGTGGCGAGTGCCCTCTTTCTTCTATGCGACAGTGTGCTGGAGAGGCAGCATCAAGAAGGACGCCTCACGTCTGGACAAGCTGGTAAGGAAGACAGGCTTGATTGTGGGCTAAGAACTGGACAGCCTGACATCAGTGGTGGAGAGATGGGCACTGAGCAGTCTCCTGTCAATCATGGACAATCCATTGCATCCACTGCACAGCATCATATCCAGACAGAGGAGCAGCTTCAGTGACAGGTTGCTGACCATTACCTTTTATTACCTTTGCACATTACCTTAGTATCTCTTGTACCTTCAAATTTTTAGTATTAATATTTCTTGTTATTTTTTTGCATTTATTACCTTATTACGTATGTTTGTGGATACTGCTGGAAGTTGTAAATTTCCCATCAGGATGAATAAAGTATCTATCTATCTATCTATCTATCTATCTATCTATCTATCTATCTATCTATCTATCTATCTATCTATCTATCTATCTATCTATCTATCTATCTATCTATCTCCCCACTTCATATCTCCAATCATCACTTGGTATCCTTCACTATCACTCTCCTTGTCCTGCCTAAACGTAAGTCCTAAAACCTCTCTCTCACCTGCCGAAACCTCCACCCTATCTCCCCTTCCTCTGTAGCTTCCTGCACTCTTTCATCTTTTCCTGACCATGACTCCTTTTCCTCCCTTCCCCTGGACTCATCTACGGACACTTTTCTCTCCTCTCTTTCCTCAACCATGGACCTTCTCTGCCCTTTGTCCACTAAACACAGGAAGACTTCTTCCCCTGCTCCTTGGCTGTCAGATGTGCCTTACAACAATCGGAGAGAACTACGATCAGCAGAGAGGAAGTGGAAGAAATCTCAACTCGACACAGATCTCATGTCTTATCGTATGCTCCTATCCAAATTCTCATTGGACGTGACTTCTGCCAAGACTTTCTACAAGGAAAAACTTGAGGCTTCTGCACAAGATCCCCGAAAGCTCCACATCTTCTCGTCACTACTCAACCCTCGGCTCAACCTGCTCCATCCTCCCTGACCACTGAAGATTTCGTCACTTTTTACACAGAGAAGATTGAGATCTGCCAGAACTTCACTTCTGTCCCAACTTTATCTACATCACACAGCCAGCATTCTGCTACTCCTTTATTGAAGCATCTCTCAACTGTAGCAGCAGAAGAGGTTTTGCAAATTATCCGGTCCTGCAATCCTACCACCTACCCACTGGATCCAATCCCTTCAGCTATGCTCCAGACCATCTCACATGACCTCCTACCCTTCATCACCACAGTCATCAATGGATCCTTAACATCTGGTCATGTACCAACTGCTTTTAAGAAAGCCAGGGTCATCCCCATCCTGAAGAATCCTGCTTCGGATCCCTCAGACATCAACAAATACAGACCGGTATCAGTTCTCTCATTTTTTTCAAAAATTCTCAAATGCATTGTTTATAATCAGGTCTGACTATCTCCTGCAGAATAACCTCCATGACCCCAACCAGTCTGGCTTCAAAGCAGCACATTCCATAGAGACTGCCCTTTTGGAAGTCACTGAGAAACTACATACTGCTAGATCAGCCAAACTGTCATCAGTCCTCATCCTCCTCGACCTGTCTACAGCATTTGACACAGTCAAACCACCTGTGGCTCTCCCCTCTTATCGTATCTCCCCCACGTTTCATGTCTCCCTCCTGAAGCCTGCCCATGAGCCCATGAGCCTCAGGGCTCTGTCATGTACCATCAGCAGTCTACACTTCCTAGGGAGCCTTCGTCTGAGTTCTAATTAGTCACGTGCCTCACTTCCATGTTACACGGACATTTAAGTCACACACAGTGTGTCCCACGCAAAGTATCGTCCATGTTGACATACCAAGTGTTATACTACTCTGTTTAGTTTATTGTGTTTTGACCTTCTGCCTGTTTTACGATTTCTGAGTCTTGCCTAGCGTCTTTGTGGATATCCTGCTGGTGGTATAAAAGAAGGAGTTTTTATAAGTAACTAATATTGTGGATATCCTCTTGTGAGACATTAGATATCTGTTTATGAGAAACTACTGCTTGCATGACAATGAAGTGTATTGCTGCTGGTGGTACAAAGAAAAAGTTTTTATGTGTGACGAACATTGTACGTGTATTTTACTGTGTTGAGGAAGTGCATTCATAAAATAATTTATGAGTCACTCCAAAAAGTGTTAGTGTAAGAGTTTGAGAGTTTGAGCGCATGAGAGCTCTATGTCTGTCTGTGTGTGAGTGTGTATGAGCCCTGTACATAAAGGGACAGAATGTAGTGTTGTAGCTTAATAGATATAATTGTTTAAACCCTATATTGATAGACACTATCATATCAATGATAGTTGAATGTTGTATGGTTGAGAAAGGATTCTCTATTGTATAAATAATTTGAGTTGTTGGCAAGTAATTATAGTAAGGTATGACATATTAAGAAAAGTGGCTATCAGTGTTTGGCACCGTGGATAAAGGTGGAGTGTTATATGATAGCATAAGACTACATGTCACATTAAATAAGCTTAATAATAATAATTAGCTAAATAAGCATAAAATAATTGCAATAAGTTAAAGTTGTGGTGTTAGAGACTGCAGGACATGATGGCAGCCTCTCCTGTGGAAACATTAGGGGTGAAACAACTGTTGTGTAAAGACCTTATAATTAAGATCTCAAAAAAATGGCAGAGAAGAACTAAAAGTATGAGTACAAAATGGCCAAAGGAAGGGACATTTGATGTAGCACTGTATGAGGAAATGGAAATTCTGATAAAAAATCACAAGACTACAGCGAGCAACAAGAAGAGTCGGCATAGAGAAATAAAAAGACAACAAGAAAGGGAAGTATTAGCTTTACTTAAGAAAGAAGGAGAAATGTTAGTGAAAAAGAACAAGCAGGAAAAAGCTAAAGCAGTTAGATAACAGCAAGGAGGGGTTGGCTACACTTCCCCCTTATGTGCCTCTTGAAGGTCAATTCCCAGTACTCAAGGGAAAGGTGAAAGTTTTAGGAGAGATGCAGATGGAAGGTCATGTTCATTTAGATGAAGATGATGGGGAGCTGTATGTCAAACCGAAGAAGAGACAGGACAGGAAAACTGATAGAGAGGAAAGTACACCTTTAGACTGTTATCGAGATGTAAAGGCAGATTTACAGATGAAAAAAGAATATGGAAAGGAGGGAAGAATAGAAGAGGATGCAAGAGTAAAGCTAAGTGAAGAGGGGATAGACAGGACCATGAAAACACCAGGACAACTAAACAGTGAGACAGATAAAGTGTTGACACCAAGAAGCAGATTATTATACAGTAGAGAAAGGAGCCATTATTTACTGTAGGCAGTTGGAAAGGGGGAACAGATATATGAAGACTTATATCTGCTGGCATATATATATATATTTTCACTTAGCCCCTACAATTCCCAATTATAATTGTTGTAATATGTTGTTCCATGTCTTCTCCCTACACCAGAATGTCATCCACTATGTTCACGACTCCATCTAAGCCTTCAAGTCTTTGTGCAATGCACTTTTGAAACGCTTATGGAGCTGACACTACACCAAATGGAAGTCTCAAAAACCGGTATCTCCCAAAAGGAGTGTTGTCTTCATCCAGCTGTACTTGCCAAAATCCATGATTGGCATCAAGCACTGAGAGTACTTTGACATTTGACATCTCAGCTACTATTTCTTTGACTGTACGCAATGGGTAGTGTTCCCTCTTAATGGCTTTGTTAAGATCTTGTGGATCAATACAGATCCTGAGTTTCTCTGGCTTCACTACCATAACCATACTATTTTAAACCCCAAACAGTGGGGTTGGTTTGTTTCATGACAACTCCAAGATCTTCCATTCGTTTCAGTTCCATTTTGAGCCGGTCCTTTAGTGCTATGTGTACTTTTCGTGGTGCGTGAATGACTGGAGTGACATCTGGGTTGAGCTGTATATGGTGCAGTCCTGGTACACATCTTAAACCTGTAAACAAAACAGTAAAAATCTTTGTTTTCACTCAGAATATCAGTTTGGTCTTTGTTCTCTACCTTGTAAACTCTTTTAATTAGTCCAAGTTTTGAGCATGCCTCTATTCCTAGGATAGCTGGTGAGTCCTCCTCTACAATTTGGAATTTTAGCTTAAACGCCTTGTCTTTGTAACCACATTTGCCTTACCCTTTGGCTCCATCGTGTGGCCAGAATAGGTAATTAGCGAGCAATTTGACTTCTTTTAGTGGTGTTGTCTTATTAGAGGTTTTCTCAAAATCTTTATAGGACATCACGTTGCACTCTGCTCCTGTTTTATCTAAAACTTAAAGGTAAGTATGCAGTTGTTTATTCTGAATTCTTGAGTCCACTTCTTGTTTTCACTTTCCATGGTAGAGACTGTATTCATTTTGTGCCAGCCATTTTTCTCATTTCGTTCAATTTCAATGGTACCTATAAACAATTCAGCATCTTCTTGTTGCTGATACAAATTTTGCCGTATGCTGGACACTTCCTTGGCTCATGTACATAACTACATCTGGTGCATTCTTCCTTCTCTTTTCCTGTGTGCTTGATAGTCGCCTGTCTGACTGTTTTTATCTTGGTTTTCGTGATTTTGTTCACAGCCACGTCTGCTTCTTCATGCAGGACTTTCATATGGCTTTGTGTAATTTCATTGCCACAACAGATATCCACAGCCTTTGCTACGTTCAAATCTGTTTCCCTGAGAAGTCTCGCTCTCACAGTATCATTGTTAACACTACAGACAATGTGATCCTTAATCAAGTCATCAGTTAAATTCACAGTCTTTTGCCTTGTTTTTCAAGTCAGTCACGTATGCGTCAGTGGTTTTGTTCAGTCTCTGTGCTCTTGTGAAAAACATATGCCTCAAATACATAATGTTCCTTCTTTGCTCACAGTCCTCTCTAAACTTTTCTTTGAGCACTTCAAAATCATCCACTTCATCATCAGAGTCCATGGTATTAAATACCTTTATTGCATCATCTCCAGCGACGTGAAGAAATATTGTGCACTTTAATTTGTCACTCTTCTCTGCAATGCCAGTTGCAACGAGATACAAGTCAAACTTTTGAATCCATGTTCGCCAGTTTTCCATCAGATTTCCTTCAAAACACAAACTGTTAGGAGGCTTCAACTGCTCCACGGTTTTCTACTGACACCATGTGATGTTTGCAGAACGTGTACTTTAACCGTTCACAGAGACACCAGATTAACGTGACTATCTGTTTTACTCCTCTCTTATTGTGTTTTCCAACAGGTTATATCCACAACACATGTCTGGACGGCGAGCGCCATCAACAGGTAAGGAGTAGTAACACAATTACCATACATTACAACATCAACATCTGAAGGAGTAGGGACAGATGAAGCTGAGCTACGTAGGGAAATGGAAAGGCAGGTCCCATCTGAGTTATGGACTCAGCATGACACAGACATAGGACTAATAAAGTCACCCAGCCCAATCCGAATACAGCTCAAGTCAAATGTGCAACTACCCAGGAAGATACAATATCCTCTGCAACCTGAGGCAGAAGCAGGCATAAATAATACTATTGTGAAGGCCTTGTAAGAGCAGGCATGTTAATAGAAACAGCCAGTTATTGTAATACTCCAATTATTTCTGTGATCAAAGCAGACAAATCTAAATGGCGCCTCATTCATGCGAGCAATCAATGATATAATAGAGGACTATCCAGCTGATGTTCCAAATCCACACACGCTACTAACCAATGTCCCTCCCGGAGCCAAATACTTCACTGTGATTGATCTTTGTTCAGCCTTTTTCAGTGTTCCAGTGGCAGAAGAAAGTAGATATCTGTTTGCATTTACATATACTGGTAAGCAATATACATACACTAGAATGCCTCAAGGGTTTAAGCATCCACCACATATATTCAATCAGGTTCTTAAGGCTGATTTAGATGACCTGATGATAGACAGTTCACTGTTGCAATATGTGGATGATCTATTGATCTGCTCAACATCACTAGAACAATGCCATAGAAATTCCATTAAGGTACTCAGGGTAAGTTAGCTCAGGGGGGTCATAAAGTATCCAAAGTCAAACTACAACATTGCGAGTCACAAGTTGAATATTTAGGATCAAATTTCTCAGAAGGGGAGTAATACCTAGATTTGGCATTCCATCAGAGATTAGTGCAGATAATGGTTCGGCGTTCATTCAGAAAACTGTAAAGCAAGTACTGCAACAACTGAAAATAAAACAAAGATTAGGGTGTGTCTACCATCCACAATCACAGGGGATGGTAGAAAGAATAAATGGTACCCTCAAGACCAAACATAACAAAAACTGTGAAAGTACTAAACTTAACTGGGTTGATGCTTTACCCCTCGTACTAATGAGCTATCGCATGCAAACTAACAGAAGCACGCACCTAACCCCGCATGAAATGCTTACGGGTCGACCCATGCCTGTGCCATATTGCAGAGGTCCCTATAAAGGGCAAATGGAACTTAAGTCTTATATGAAAAATCTGCAATACATAAAGCAATCTATGTGCAGGAGAAAAAAAAGAGCCGAGTGAGGAGGCAGACACTCCATGCCCTTTTGTTCCAGGAGACCAGATATATCTGAGGGTGTTCAGGAGGAAGTGGAAGGAAGTGGCCCTACAAAGTTGTAACAGCCACTCCAACAGCAGTCCAGGTGGAAGGCAGAACCATGTGGTATCAATTGAACCACTACACAAGAGTCACTAAATCACTAGTCATAAAAGCCACAGTTCGACAAATGGAAGTATTAAGATTGCAAGACCAGGAAACACTCCTAAAGAACAGTAAGGACATTTGCCAGTGTGATTGCTATTCACATCCACTGGAAGAGGATTCAAGCTCCTCGGATGAGGACAAAGAAGATGATTATTGATGAGCCATGCCTTGGGTGAAAGTACTAGCCTGACCTCTCCCCAAAAGGTGGTCCTCTACGATGCGCAAAGTATCTGGGTCGAAGACAGTTATACCATAAGAACATTCAAAATGGGGGGCACGGTGGCTTAGTGGTTAGCACGTTTGCCTCACACCTCCAGGGTTGGGGGTTTGAGGGTTTCACACCTCCGCCGTGTGTGTGGAGTTTGCATGTTCTCCCCGTGCCTCGGGGGTTTCCTCCCCCAGTCCAAAGACATGCATGGTAGGTTGATTGGCATCTCTAAATTGTCCGTAGTGTGTGTGTGTGTGCCCTGCGATGGGTTGGCACTCCATCCAGGGTGTATCCTGCCTTGATGCCCTATGACGCCTGAGATAGGCACAGGCTCCCCGTGACCCAAGTGTAGTTCGGATAAGCGGCAGACGATGAATGAATGAACATTCAAAATGATGCTGATTTCTATTTTGTGTTGTATTATGCATGTTCCATTTCCTGTTTGATGTGAGTTACATAACAAGGGAAATTACAGGAAAGTGCTCATGAGATACCACTGTGTCGTGGATAATATAGTATCTTTTAAAAAGTTATGGAGGTTGAGTCTTTTACTCCTTCCTAGTCAAGTGTGGAAGGAGAGGTTCGGCCGACTCTCTGCTAGAGTGCGGATACATAGTGAAGTTATTGATAAAAGCTCAGTGATTTAATTTAATCAATAGATAGCATAAGAAGACTGATGTATGGATCTGCACTCTAGGTAAAAACAATTGGGATGGGACTTATAAGTCTGACAGGGGGGAGTGTAGAAGAATTTTATTACTCTGGATATGTAGAATCAAGCACACCCAGCATGGAAGTATAAACTAGTGTGTCTGTGTGTGTGCACAGAAATGTGGGTGATATGGTATACGTGTATGATATATTGTAGCTTAGTGTGTCCAGTGTGTGGGCATTGCAATGTGACCATATATTATAACATAAGCTGGACCTAGGCAGAGTGGCCCCTGTTTGTATGTTTAAGGGGGCCCTAGATAAGAAACAGGCGTTGAGATGGCATGTAGGAATGCGTAGTGGAAACTAATAGCAGACAATGCATATATATATAAGTTGGAGGGGAGTTCCTTCCTCAAGTGGATGAGTTTAAGTATCTCGGGGTCTTGTTTATGAGTGAGGGAAGCATGGATCGTGAGATTGACAGATGGATTGGTGCAGCGGCAGCAGTAATGCGGTCTATGTACCGGTCTGTTGTGGTGGAGGTTAGAATTCATTGGCCAACAATGAGTGTTGTAATGAGATCATGTGATCTTACCCTTATTTGAGTCAGGGTAACTAAAGTGGATTAATATTCTGAAATGATTTATGTTAAAATACTTTAAATATGCCAGTAAAATTATTATAAATAAGGTATATGTTATTTTGTAAGTTTTTTTTAATGTACCAGTCACATACAAGGTCAAAGGGCATGCTTGTTGAGAGGTGTGAGGTAGAGCGAGCGAGCTTGCAATTGTCACTGTATGACCTGTGCTTTGATAAGTATCACACATCTAGTTAGGTTTCAACCCAAACACTCAGTTTAATGTTAGTTTCTGTTTTTGTTGGAAGATTTTAGAGTGTTGGGTTTTGTGATTATTTGTGATTTATCTTTTGAAACTGACCTGAATTGAGTGTTAGAGAAGGAGAAACGCAGAAAAACACCAACATGGCTGAAAGGTCTGAAAGTTAAAACTCCAAACACAAGGACTCATATGTGTGGACTGATGATGAGGTGGAACTACTGCTTAAGGTTCCACTTGAATACAAAGTGTTCTCCTGAGTCTGATCCTAAACCTGCATCTCAACTCACAGACAATAAAGTGATTCAGATTCTGATCCATTCCAGGAAACTGTTTCCTTGGGAATGACACAGACTTCCACAAAGATGCAGAAGTTCTCTTTAACATGTGAATGAACAAGACTTGGGTCTAACACTGGGCTCCAGTGTGCTCCATCATGTAGGACTTAAATTCAGCTGTTGAGATTGAATTGTTCATGAAACTGAATTGTTGAATGTTTTCCATGCAGTAACTTCCTGTGTTCAGCCCACACCCAATGCTGCAGCACCTGAGAGTCAGGAAGTGATCATGTTACTGAGACAGAACAGTTACTGCTTCAGAAAGGTTTGTAATCAAACACACCTCAAACACCTGAATTGTAGTGTTTCACTCACAGTCACTGTTTATTTTGTACTACACACAGTGGAAATGACATGTACACAACATGCATACAAACTGGATTAACAGTCACTATAACATCAAATCAATCTACACTGCTGTTACCATGGTTACCATTCAACACAGCTTAGCAAACAGAAAATTTTTAAAGAAAAAAAAAAAATCAATATCACAACTGTGATTCAATCATGTGTGGATAATAAATGTTATATAAAAATAAGGAGGTAAAAATGGACTATAAACAGCTGCAACAGCTGGATGTGTATTTGTGTAATCAGTGTGATGATGTGATGATATCTCTGTGTTGTGTGTAGATGCTGAAGGATTTGACTTTGGATTGTAAAATATGTTATTAAAGCCTGAAGTAACTTGTAGCTGAGTGGATAAAAGGATGTGATTATTGTTATTATTATGGTTATTGTTATGGAACTTCTACATCTGAATATGAATGATTCAGCTCCCAAACTGCTGGAAATGTGGGACGGGTTCTAACTCTTCACCACAACTGATTTATCCTGGACAAGAGGTCTGAGGTGGGACTCCTGTCATACTCCAGACCTGGTGAGTTTATTATAATTAATGCTGAAAGACAGAACAGAATCAAATAAACATCAGCATAAACACACACACACACACACACACACACACACACACACACACACACACACACAGAAAATGTTATACAGTGAATATTAATCAATACCATACAATCCAGTAGAGTAAAGAGACAGTAAGTCAGTAACTCACAGTAGTGTCTCCAGTGTACAGAGTGGATCCTTCAGTAGATCAGAGAGCAGCTTCACTCCTGATCCTCCTGGATTATTATCGTACAGATCCAGTTCTCTCAGGTGTGATGAGGAGTTTGATCTCAGAGCTGAAGCCAGAGCAGTACAACCTTCATCTGTAATACTGCAGTAACTCATCCTGCAAGAAAGAAAACCTCCTCACACTTAACACACTCAGGTTTAGCATCGAAAACATGAACTACACAAAATCTTTATATACACTACATTTACTCTCCATCTCACACACACAACAATGACAATATATCACATCACTACAATTACACTGACCACAGATGACCACTGGATGTTGCTGTGTATATTAAAACTGTAATGTGTGTGTGTGTGTATGTGTGTGTATGTTTGTGTGTGTAGGTGTTTGTATATGTGTGTGTGAGTGTGTTTATGTATGTGTATTTGTGTGTGTGTAAAGAAAAGAAAAAAAAAAGTATTTAGTCAGCCACCATAAAAACCATAACTTGCAAATAAATTCTTTAATAATCAGACAATGTGATTTTCTGGATTTTTTTTTTCTCATTCTGTCTCTCATAGTTGAAGTGTACCTATGATGAAAATTACAGGCCTCTCTCATCTTTTTAAGTGGGAGAACTCGCACAATTGGTGGCTGACTAAATACTTTTTTGCCCCACTGTATATGTGTGTGTGTATGTGTATTTGTGTATGTGTATTTGTGTGTGTGTGTGTGAGTGTGTGTATGTGTGTGTGCGCGCGCGTGTGTATATATGTGAGTGTGTATAATGTGTGTGTGTGTGTGTTTGTGTATTTGTGTGTGTATATATGTGAGTGTGTATATATGTGTGTGCGTTTGTATATTTGTGTGTGTGTGAATGTGTATTTGTGTGTGCGTGTGTGTGTGTATATGTGTGTTTATTTCTTATGACTTTTTAGTATTTTACACACTTTAATATTGAACTGCTGTTTTATCATTTTAGTAAATCTTTTCCATAGTGAAGGATGTTTGATTTTTCTTTCAAGACTGCTGTATAAAAAACTATTATTATTATTATTATTATTATTATTATTTGCACTTGGCAGACAGTACCATACTTTGTGAGTGTGTGTGTGAGTGTGTGTGAGTGTGTGTGTGAGTGTGTGTGTGTACCTCAGTATCTCCAGTGTACAGTGTGGATTATTCAGTCCAGCAGAGAGCAGCTTCACTCCTGAATCCTGCAGTTTATTGTGACTCAGGTTCAGTTCTCTCAGACTGGAGGAGTTTGAGGTGAGAACTGAGGACAGAGCTCTACAGCTTTCCTCTGTCAGATTACACCAACACAGCCTGGAAGAGAAATGATGAAATATCAGAACAATGATCTCAAACACACACACACAGCCATAATGCAGCTAAAGTTGAAGATGTAAGAGAAATGTCAGTGTGTTTCTCTCACACACAGAAATCAGAGGACAGGACACCACATCAGGACATTTACAGGAGCAGGGACGTCTTTCTGCACTCCACAATCTCTCAGCTACAGGAGTGTAGTTTCCAGGGGGAATTGGGGTGGAAGTAACTCTCCCAATAATCAGAACTAGCTATTACAGCCCACCAATACTGATACCATGATCAACTGAAACATTTGTAGAAGTAATTAATTCTGTAACATTATTGGTGTTCTGAAACGATTGTTATAATAAATCAGATAAAAATACTAAAAGCACTAAAAGATGCAGAGTTGGTATTGCCCAACTATTGTCTCCCAACACAGTGCTTGATTACTGCAGTTTAACTGAGAGAGCAGATCACAGGTAGCTTTGAAGATGAAGAGAAGACTGTTTAGCATTGCTGGTCAGAGAGAGAGAGTAAAAAAATAAAACATGATAATACTCAGAAGCAGGTAGGATAATATGGTGTAATCTAGCTAACAACACTCCACATATAGTGAAGCTAATGTAGCATTAAAATCAATCAAATATTAATATAACAAGCTAAAAAACAGCCTTGTGTTATGTTCCATAAATATTATTTGAATAATTCCCATTATTATCAACAACAACAAGGTTGTGGACACTGGACATCACATTGTGACAGTGGTGCAGAGTTTCACTTGTAAAAATGTTTTTAGGTGTTCTCTTGCCTGCATTACAGTTTTAATCAGTTACATCAGTTTAATCAGATATCTGTTTTAATGAAACAATGATTTGATCATCAATGCTTGTGAACAATAGATGGATGGGAAGACAGACAGAAAGCTAGATAATTAGAGGGAAATTATGTAATGAAACTGCAGATATAACAAAGCTCATTACTTTTTCAACAAATTATTTATGTATGTATGTATGTATGTATGTATGTATGTATGTATGTATGTATGTATGTATGTATGTATGTATGTATGTATTTATTTATTTATTTATTTATTTATAAGGGGCATTGGTGGCTCAGTGGTAGGTTTCTCGTCTATCATGTGGAAGGCACGGGTTCGATTCCCAGCCAATGCCTCAACCCCAGCCACTGGACGCAGTGCCGGTCCCAAGCCCGGAAAAATGGGAGGGTTGCGTCAGGAAGGGCATCTGGAGTTAAGTTAGGTGATTTTTAACTCCATGTTCAGCATCAAGTGCTATATTCATACAGGAGCAAGAGTATAAATAATAAATGAATACATGGGTAGATGTACATAAGCTCCTTCTCTTAATCTTAATAAGCTGGAACTATCGAGCACCGAGTCCCACATCGCTTTAAAGTCACTGTCTACTATTAATGAATAATGAGATAATTCTAGCATTTTCTGGGTAACTGTATGATAGGTTTTGTCAGATGTGTTTGGAGCACACACACACGTGCGCACACACACACACACACACACACACACACACACACACACACACAGATAAGAGCAATTTTCCTGCTGTTGAGTTCTATCTTAGCAAATAGTTATCCTACCTGCAAGGTCTGCCCACGTTTCCAGCACTTTTATGTAAGATTGTGAAGCTACGACAGCTACGCCTTTAGTTTTTGTGTCAAATGATGAAAATGTGATCTGATAAACTTATTGTCCAAATGACAAAAGTCAGAACACAACAGATGTGTCTCCTGTAACAGCACAATATCTTTTTCTGATTCAGGAGATTAAAAATACTGACTGGTTTGTGAGGAGCGTTCAATCCACCACAGTTCAAACCAAAATATTAATCTGACTCATTATTTAATACAAGATCATAGATAATATCTGGAGAAATAAAGTTTGTCAGTTATCAAATCAGTAATTATACAAAAACAAATCACCAAATAGATACAATAAACCCACACCACCAGACTTTCCTGAAATGAGACGGTCCTTGTAAGCAGTATATAAGGTGAGCAGATCCATTACTCAGACTAATAGAGTCACAGTTTATGGCTGCAAAAAGGTCTTCCTTCAGCGGAGAAGTCTTTGAGGAGAAGTAGCAATAATCACTGCGGTTAAACCAGCCGCTCTTTCTGAAAGCAAGGTTAAACTAGCTGCATGTATATTGTAGGGACGCGGTTTTTAGATACTTAGCATTAATATCGCTGAAAGAGGAAAGCGAGCGTCTGTGAGCTCCTACATCACAGAACCATAATATAAAACAATCATTTTTAATAAATACACAACAAATTAATATACAACAATTCTTAGCATGTAAGAAAATAAAGGCTAAATGTTTTAATAATCCTTTACATTTTAAAATGGGGAACATAAAGGTTTAAAGAGACATTAAAATGTACTAAGCCAAATTTATTTTACTGTCATTTTATAAAAATCCTTTTCAAAATAAACATTTTAAATTGTTAGTTGATCAAACCAACTCAGATCACTTCATAATGCCATATTCTATAGTCCCAATAAAGATGAATTAATTCTACTGTGGAATTTTGAAGGTGTTGCTCTTCAAAGTCACCATATCTGTCAATATTATTTAGTCAGGAGCTGATTTTCATCCATAATTAAATGGACATTTCAAATTATTAGTTGATCAAACCAACTGAGATCACTTTATAATAACATGCTTTGTACACAAAATAGTCAATAAAATAATCAATCAATTAATCTGCCTCTCTCTTTATATACACATCTCAACATGTTTCTGAGTAAATATATGTCTAAAGGTGCTATTGAAATTTTCACCAGATGTTGGTAACAACCCATCCAATCTGTGCAAAGAAATTAAACCATAGATGTCCATGAAATAAGTTCTGTGTAATAATGTGAAATGAAACAGGGAAAAAGTATTGAACACGCTTACTGAAATTTACTTAATACTTCATACAAAAGCCTTTATTGGTAATGAAGGCTTCAAGACGCCTCCTGTATGGAGAAACGAGTTGCATGCATTGCTTAGGTGTGATTGTGGCCCATTCTTCCACACACACACTCTCCAAGTCTTGAACGTTCTGTGAGCCTCTTCTCTGAACTCTGACCTTTAGTTCTTCCCATAGATTTTCAATCGGATTCAAGTCAGGTGATTGGCTGGGCCATTCTAGCAGCTTTATTTTTATTTTTAATTTTATTTCTGTGTGTTTGGGATCATTGTCTTGCTGAAACGTCCACCCTCATTTCATCTTCATCATCCTGGTAGATGACAGCAGATTTTTATGAAGAATGTCTCGGTACATTTTTCCATTCATCCTTCCTTCAATGATGTGAAGTTTACCAGTACTGTATGCTGAAGAACAGCCCCACACCATGATGTTCCCTCCTCCAAACTTCACTGCTGTTTTTGGGGTTATGTGCAGTGCCATTTGTCCTCCAAGCATGGTGTGTATTATGGCATCCAAAGAGTTTAGGTCTCATCTGACCAGACTATATTCTCCCAGTATTTCACAGGCTTGTCCAAATGTTGTGCAGCAAAATTTAAACCAGCTTCAACATGCTTTTTCTTCAGCAATGGAGTCTTGTGTGGTGAGCATATCCACCAGGACATGATGGTTGAGCACATTACTGTTTTCTTTGAAACAATTGTATTGGCTAGTTCCAGGTCTTTCTGAAGCTCTCCATAGGTGGTCCTTGGCTCTTGGACACCTATTCTGATCATTTTATTCACTCCTCTGTCAGAAATCTTGTGAGGAACACCTGGTTGTGGCCGGTTTATGGTGAAATCATGTTCTTTCCATTTCTGGATTATGGCCCTGACAGTGCTGGAGCACTGGAACATGCTGAAGTTTTAAAATCCTTCTCAATGCCATCAGTATGTTTTGCAACAATAAGGTTGTGAAGGTCTTGATAGAGCTCTTTACTTTTACCCATCATGAGATGTGTCTTGTGTGACCCCTTGGTACTGAGACACCTTTTTATAGGCCACCATTTGGGACTGGAGCAGCTGATATTAATTTGCACTGACCAGGTGCAGGACTGCTTTCTAATTACTGACTGATTTCAGCTGGTGTCTTGGCTTTCCGTGTCTTGGCTTTCCATGCCTTTTTGCACCTCCCTTTCTTCATGTGTTCAATACTTTTTCCCTGTGTCATTTCACATTATTACACATAATTTATGGACATCTAATTTGATTTTTTGCATGTGTGGATTGCATGGGTTGTTACCAACATCTGGTGAAAATTTCCTGTCAATAGCACCTTTAGAAATATATTTGCTGCACTCTTTCAGGGCTATTACTGCTGAGTATCTAAAAGCTGAACCACAGAAATATACGTGCGGCTAGATTAACCTTACTTTTAGATAGAACATCTGTCTCAGTTAATAATGCACTACAGAATTCCATTTTTAAGCTGAGCACACTCCTTTCTGCCATCTTTCTCACAATTTTATATAAACTTTTTAAACCACTGTGTCTTTATGGGATGATGTAAAGGGTGCAGAGTTACTGTAAATAGTTAACTTGTGCTATTAATTAAAATAATTACACAAACAGGTGTATATATAAACGTGGTCATTATGTGCAGTGTTACAACTCAGTACACAGAACAAGCCCCAGACACTCACTAGACAACACAAACACAGATAACACAAAAGATACAAACAACAAAAATATAAACTTAACAATAAGCCAGAACTGGACTGTGACCTTGTATGAATATGGAGCAGTCAGGAGGTTTCCAGTCCAACAGTTTAAACTAATCAATAACTTATAACCTCTTGAAGTTAAGTGACCAATTTTACTGATAGAAAATCCCTGCCTTAAAGTCAAAAGGTGTTCTTAGTACATGTGTGGAATAAACCTACTTACAACGAAATATAGTACAATGGGACAGCCAAAATAAACCAGCTCCCTTATCCAATAGTATTCATGGTTTAGCTGAGACCCGCTTTCTAGAGTTACAGGCCAATGAACCCAGTGACCCAAGTCATAATGTACATGGAGCTGAACAAAAAAAATAAATAAACCTTTAAAAAAAGAATTTACTGTAATATGTTTTAAAAAGGAGGTAATCAGTTCTCCGCCTTATTGTTACCCCAGCTAGCATTAGCAGGCCCAGTCCAAGCACAGTCAGAGCAGCTCAGCCTATGTAGTATTAGGGAACATGAGTAGCATCATGCAGCATCCTTATTGTTGCAGGATGAAGCTAGCCATTAGCATAGCCAGCCTGAGCTAGATAGCTAGGATGGCAATTCAGAAAGTTCAGAAAGATTACATATGAAAGTTCTCGTTTTGTGTAGTCCAGTGGAAAAGAAAAAAGACAAGTTAATTCACTGCATTACGAAGTATAAAAGTGAAATGCTGTTGTAGCACTATTAGCAAGGCTAGCTTAAACATGTCCAATACAAACCAAGCTCAGAAAAAGACTGCAGCACTACACCATTATTGTTAGCATTGTTAGCAGAGCCATCCATGACCGGCTAGGCAGATTATGGCAGGTGACAAGCGTCTGTCAATTTCAGGAAATCCTCCTAACAGCTAATGTTCATATCTTCCTAATCTGCTAGCTGAAACACCACTGACTGTAGGGATTTTTCCGGTCTGCTAAGAACACTGGAACTGCTCTTCACCCAGACATCATGTTCATTCGGCAACAGCACAACCAGTGATGGTAAGAAAAACACACAGAATGGTATGAAGGTGAAGTGTAACGAGTCCACTGCTGTAGATTCAAGGTGGTGCAAGGTGATTACAGAGTGACACGCCCCCTACATTACAGCTTAATTAGGGCTATAATCTTTTATCCTGTTTCAGTGATGTGTCCGGTAAACGTCATCAGCAGTCGTGTTACAGACGCAGTCGCGAGTGTAATGAACGTGCCCGAGGTGGATTATTTACTGTATCATCATTTTTCCATAAAATGTGTTTGGAGGAGAAACTAAAAGTTGATAGATTGAGCACACATTGTATAATGAAAGTACAAATGACACAAAAGGACAGATGACAGAACTGTAAGTTTAGTGTTTTTTAGTTTAAACAAAAGAGTTGCAGCTTTTCTGTTTACTGTGTTTGTTAATCAGAGGAAACGCAGCATGAACCCAGTCGAGCATTACAGACTTAAACCACTAAACTTTATAGACCACTAATGAAGCTGACCATCTACTTTAAGTGTGTGTGTGTTAATATTATTTACATTTACAGCATTAAACAAACCCCCTTATCCAGAGCTACTTTAGATAAATTAATTAGCTAATTATTATTAGCAATGAGATCTCAGGATATAACGTATTGTTTAATCCTAATCTTTTAATTGTTGAGCTACTGATAGATTTCAGCCTCCAATTAAATCTCAATAAGGCAATGTCTCTGATCTTTCTGGAATAGAACAAACACAAAAGCTGAAATGAATGTGATATATTAAATTATTAGATAATATTATTAGGTGGCTGTTGTAGTCAACCATAAATAATGTTTTTTTTTGATTTGGGAAAGATGTTGCTTTAAAACAGTTAACTTTTTATTCAGTCACATTAGACAGAAGTAAGAAAGATTTCCAGAAAGTTCCACAGGAGATCTGGTTCAGGAGCTAAATAAAGTTATATATTTAACAAACAATAATAA
The DNA here is from genome assembly GCA_033459395.1 of Hemibagrus guttatus. Lineage (NCBI taxonomy): Eukaryota > Metazoa > Chordata > Actinopteri > Siluriformes > Bagridae > Hemibagrus > Hemibagrus guttatus. The sequence continues at coordinate 21,151 of JAUCMX010000025.1, read as the reverse complement.
GCTAACATATAAACATAAATAAATAAATAATTTTTGTGTGTACCTCAGTTTCTCCAGTGTACAGTGTGGATTCTTCAGTCCAGCAGAGAGCAGCTTCACTCCTGAATCCTGCAGTTTATTGTGACTCAGGTTCAGTTCTCTCAGACTGGAGGAGTTTGAGGTGAGAACTGAGGACAGAGCTCTACAGCTTTCCTCTGTCAGATTACACACACACAGCCTGGAAGAGAAATGATGAAGTAGATTTATTTCTCTGACAGTAAAATGAGGTGTTTCCATCAGTTGGGAAATAAATAAAGAAAAGAAAAAAGTAAAAGAAAAGTAAAAGTAAAGAAATAAAGTGTCTACCTGAACACAAGGTTGTAATGTCAGGATAAAAATATAAAGTGAACAGTCTGTGTATAAACTTGGACTGCTCTTGGACATATGAGACGATGTATTTAACTTTCTGAAACAGGATAATGAGCTGAAACAAGCTTCCATGTGCTGTCTCATATTTCTCGTTCACTGAAGTCTCGCCTGTGTAAAACACCTGACTGCTTTGGCCTCTTTTCACTGACTGCAGTAGAGTGTGTGCTGTGAAGGAGCAATGTCATTGGTTGGACCTATTGAACAAATTCACCTCTTACTGAACGAGAGTGGTACTGATTCTGTACGAACTGGGACATGTGGTTCAGTCTGAACTGAAGGAACTAGTTGGTGAAGGATATGATGGAACGAGACAGATCATTCATTCAGGTCAGATGTGAGTCTTCAACAAGAGGAGAAGGGGGCGGAGCCATGCTATGAAGAGAACGGAGAAGTTTTATATCTGTATATACAATCTTGTAAACATTTTACAGTGTACTCTATTTATTCTTCTTTCTTTTTTCTTCTTCTTTCTTCATTTAAATTCCTTCATCAGTGTTGTGTGTCCTTGTTATTTTCTGAAGTTTGCCACACTAAATGTGGTTGTATTGTATACAATGACAATAGAGTATCTCTTATCTGATCTCTTATCTGTGCATGAATCATAATCCCAGTGTAAAAGCAGAGTGCAGGCTGGGAAGGAGCAGGTCACTGGTTGGACGTATTGAATGAATCTGCCCCTTACTTGAGTGTGAATGAGAGTGGTAGACCTACTGGTTCTGGACAAACTGGTGCTTGTTGATGTTTGTGAATGAACTCGGTGAATGAATGAGGATCTGCGGACTCACTGATGTCGTTCATTCAGTTCACCACAAGAAGAGAAACAGGATGGAGCAGTGCATTTGAACAGAATGTAGCATTAAGACAAGCCTTAAATGTTCAGCATTATCCACTATACATGAATGTGTAAAAATGACTGATGGTTATTTTTTCATACATGTACGGAAAAATGTCTCTTTTTATACATTACATTAGTATCCTCATTCGTGACCACTCTCTGAAAACTATAATATCTAAAAAGACACTCACTGGTGCAGTGTAATGATATAATTTACAGAAAGGTCACTGAATGAATCTGAACAAATCTTTTTGGTGAACAGAATCAAATGATTGGAGTCACTGGGATGAATGGAAATGACCAGCTCTAGTTCTGGACGGATCTGGAGCTTGGGGAAACAGCATCATACAATTTCATTACAAGTCCAAGTTTATCAGAACTTTTTATCTCTTAATGATCTATTCTAGGTTTAATTGCTTATGTTTATTTCTTATGACTTTTTAGTATTTTACACACTTTAATATTGAACTGCTGTTTTATCATTTTAGTAAATCTTTTCCATAGTGAAGGATGTTTGATTTTTCTTTCAAGACTGCTGTATAAAAAACTATTATTATTATTATTTGCACTTGGCAGACAGTACCATACTTTGTGAGTGTGTGTGTGTGTGTGTGTGTGTGTGTGTACCTCAGTATCTCCAGTGTACAGTGTGGATTCTTCAGTCCAGCAGAGAGCAGCTTCACTCCTGAATCCTGCAGTTTATTGTGACTCAGGTTCAGTTCTCTCAGACTGGAGGAGTTTGAGGTGAGAACTGAGGACAGAGCTCTACAGCTTTCCTCTGTCAGATTACACCAACACAGACTGGAAGAGAAATGATGGAGTAGATTTATTTCTCTGACAGTAAAATGAGGTGTTTCCATCAGTTGGGAAATAAATAAAGAAAAGAAAAAAGTAAAAGAAAAGTAAAAGTAAAGAAATAAAGTGTCTACCTGAACACAAGGTTGTAATGTCAGGATAAAAATATAAAGTGAACAGTCTGTGTATAAACTTGGACTGCTCTTGGACATATGAGACGATGTATTTAACTTTCTGAAACAGGATAATGAGCTGAAACAAGCTTCCATGTGCTGTCTCATATTTCTCGTTCACTGAAGTCTCGCCTGTGTAAAACACCTGACTGCTTTGGCCTCTTTTCACTGACTGCAGTAGAGTGTGTGCTGTGAAGGAGCAATGTCATTGGTTGGACCTATTGAACAAATTCACCTCTTACTTAACGAGAGCGGTACTGATTCTGTACGAACTGGGACATGTGGTTCAGTCTGAACTGAAGGAACTAGTTGGTGAAGGATATGATGGAACGAGACAGATCATTCATTCAGGTCAGATGTGAGTCTTCAACAAGAGGAGAAGGGGGCGGAGCCATGCTATGAAGAGAACGGAGAAGTTTTATATCTGTATATACAATCTTGTAAACATTTTACAGTGTACTCTATTTATTCTTCTTTCTTTTTTCTTCTTCTTTCTTCATTTAAATTCCTTCATCAGTGTTGTGTCCTTGTTATTTTCTGAAGTTTGCCACACTAAATGTGGTTGTATTGTATACAATGACAATAGAGTATCTCTTATCTGATCTCTTATCTGTGCATGAATCATAATCCCAGTGTAAAAGCAGAGTGCAGGCTGGGAAGGAGCAGGTCACTGGTTGGACGTATTGAATGAATCTGCCCCTTACTTGAGTGTGAATGAGAGTGGTAGACCTACTGGTTCTGGACAAACTGGTGCTTGTTGATGTTTGTGAATGAACTCGGTGAATGAATGAGGATCTGCGGACTCACTGATGTCGTTCATTCAGTTCACCACAAGAAGAGAAACAGGATGGAGCAGTGCATTTGAACAGAATGTAGCATTAAGACAAGCCTTAAATGTTCAGCATTATCCACTATACATGAATGTGTCAAAATGACTGATGGTTATTTTTTCATACATGTATGGAAAAATGTCTCTTTTTATACATTACATTAGTATCCTCATTCGTGACCACTCTCTGAAAACTATAATATCTAAAAAGACACTCACTGGTGCAGTGTAATGATATAATTTACAGAAAGGTCACTGAATGAATCTGAACAAATCTTTTTGGTGAACAGAATCAAATGATTGGAGTCACTGGGATGAATGGAAATGACCAGCTCTAGTTCTGGACGGATCTGGAGCTTGGGGAAACAGCATCATACAATTTCTGTACAATTTCATTACAAGTCCAAGTTTATTTTTAACTTTTTCTCTCTTAATGATCTATTCTAGGTTTAATTGCTTATGTTTATTTCTTATGACTTTTTAGTATTTTACACACTTTAATATTGAACTGCTGTTTTATCATTTTAGTAAATCTTTTCCATAGTGAAGGATGTTTGATTTTTCTTTCAAGACTGCTGTATAAAAAACTATTATTATTATTATTATTATTATTTGCACTTGGCAGACAGTACCATACTTTGTGAGTGTGTGTGTGTGTGTGTGTGTGTGTGTGTGTGTGTGTGTGTGTGTCTGTGTGTGTGTGTACCTCAGTTTCTCCAGTGTACAGTGTGGATAGTTCAGTCCAGCAGAGAGCAGCTTCACTCCTGAATCCTGCAGTGTATTGTTACTCAGGTTCAGTTCTCTCAGACTGGAGGAGTTTGAGGTGAGAACTGAGGACAGAGCTCTACAGCTTTCCTCTGTCAGATTACACCAACACAGCCTGGAAGAGAAATGATGAAATATTAGAACACTGATCTCACACACACACACACACACACACACAGCCATAATGCAGCTAAAGTTGAAGATGTAAGAGAAATGTCAGAGTGTTTCTCTCACACACAGAAATCAGAGGACAGGACACCACATCAGGACATTTACAGGAGCAGGGACGTCTTTCTGCACTCCACAATCTCTCAGCTACAATTTATTATAAGACCATTAGCTCATGTACATAACACACACACGTGAGAGCGAGCAGCCTACAAACACTACACTCTGATCTGTGTTCAGGTTTCTACAAGCAACACTGCAGATCCAGTGCATTTTATTACAGAAAATAAAGAATTCTAGAGCTGTACACTAGCAGTTAATAACATGTCACTACTAGTCCTACTTTACACTGAGTTATATGTTGAATTTCACAGAGACGGTAAAACAGTTGGTGTGTGTTGTTCTCTGTGCTCGTACAGGTACACTGTCACCTCCAGACCTCTGATTTTACACACACACTGGTTCAGGTGTTTGGTGTGGACCTGAATACAGGTGGAGTGTTCACATACGTCCAAACAGATCCAAAATAAAGAAAAACGTTAATTTCTTTAACCTTATAAAAAATTGTTGACTTAGCCTTTTTTTTTTTTATTACAAAATGTAATTAAGAAGTTATTGGTTTTATTTAGAAAATATTATACAGTTTTGTTTTTGTTTATTAGAATGGGATTTTATTAGAAAATGTACACTGTGTTGTAAATTATAATGCAGCTGACATATCAGTAGGATTTCAGTTAAAGAAACATTTCATTTTTAGTTTTTCAGTGAAAGTTTTGGCTTTTTTTCTCCTATCATTTTAGATAACTGGTATAAATCTCAGACAGGTCTGTTAATTAGTTTAATAATAATTAGATATAAATCTTCTTAACGAGGTTGTTCCACATTATTAAGCAGTTACAGTTTTCATGCAATATGGGGAGGAAGAAAGATCTTTCTGAAGAAGAAAAGAGTGAAATAGTGCAATGTCTTGGAAAAGGCATGAAAATTAATATTTCACAAAAACTAGAGAGAGATCATTGAACTGTGAAAAGATTTGTGTGTGATTTGCAGCACAGATGAATTCATTCAGATAAAGGTTTATTAAGGAAAGTTTCTGTCAGGTAAATTAATAGTATTAAAAAGGCAGCTATAAATACAATGAAGCTATGGGAAAGAGTAGTGGAAGCTAGGTTAAGGAAGGTAGTGGAAATTTGTGAGCAGCAGTATGGCTTCATGCCCAGAAAGAGCACAACAGATGCAATTTTTGCTCTGAGGATTTTGATGGAGAAGTATAGGGATGGTCAGAGGGAGTTGCACTGTGTGTTTGTAGACTTGGAGAAAGCGTATGACAGGGTGCCAAGAGAAAAGCTGTGGTACTGTATGAGGAAGTCAGGAGTAGCAGAGAAGTATGTCAGAGTGGTGCAGGACATGTATGAGAGGAGCAGGACAGTGGTGAGGTGTGCTGTAGGTCAGACAGAGGAGTTCAATGTGGAGGTGGGACTGCATCAGGGATCGGCTCTGAGCCCCTTCCTGTTTGCTATAGTGATGGACCAGTTGTCAGAGGAGGTCAGACAGGAGTCTCCTTGGACAATGATGTTTGCAGATGACATTGTGATCTGTAGTGAGAGCAGGGAGCAGGTGGAGGAAAACCTGGAGAGGTGGAGGTTTGCGCTGGAGAGAAGAGGAATGAAAGTCAGTCATAGTAAGACTGAGTACATGTGTGTGAATGAAAGGGAGGGAAGTGGAACAGTAAGGTTACAGGGTGAAGAGGTGAAGAAGGTACAGGAGTTTAAGTACTTGGGGTCAACAGTCCAGAGTAATGGAGAGTGTGGGAAAGAGGTAAAGAAGCGAGTGCAGGCAGGTTGGAATGGGTGGAGAAAGGTGTCGGGAGTTCTGTGTGATAGGAAAATATCAGCGAGAATCAAGGGGAAGGTGTACAGGACAGTGGTGAGAGCGGCCATGCTGTATGGTTTAGAGACAGTGTCACTGAGGAAGAGACAGGAGTCAGAGCTAGAGGTAGCAGAGCTGAAGATGTTGAGGTTCTCTTTGGGAGTGACAAGATTGGACAGGATTAGGAACGAGTACATCAGAGGGACAGCTCATGTTGGACGTTTGGGGGACAAAGTTAGGGAGGCCAGATTAAGATGGTTTGGACATGTTCAGAGGAGGGAGAGTGAGTATATTGGTAGGAGAATGTTGGACATGAAGCTGCCAGGCAGGAGGCAAAGAGGAAGGCCAAAGAGGAGGTATATGGATGGAATTAATGAGGATATGAAGCTAGTGGGTGCAAGGGTTGAGGATGCAGAAGATAGGGATAGGTGGAGAGAGATGATTCGCTGTGGCGACCCCTGAAGGGAGAAGCCGAAAGAAGAAGAAGAAAAAGGCAGCTATAAAAAAAGCCACTGTTGAGCTGCACACAGATTTCTGAAGCTGCTGCTGTCTCTGGAGTCTAAAGGAGCTCTCCATGTAGGATCCTCCAGAAGCTTGCAGTTGTACATGAAGCTTTATTTTTGCCTCCCTTAACCAGTGCTCACAAACATTTGCAGTGGGCTCAGAAATATATGAAGATTAATCTTCAAACAGTTTTATTCACTGATGAATGCAGTGCTACACTGGATGGTCCAGATGGATGGAGTTCTGGATGGTTGGTGAATGGCCACCCTGTTCCAACAAGACTGTGACATCAGCAAGGGGGTGGAGTGAAGTTTTGGGCAGGAATATTGGGAAGTGAGATTGTAGGTCTCTTTAGGGTCCCTGGGAGTGTCAAAATAACCTCAGCAAAATATGTGGAGTTCCTAACTGACCATTACCTGCCATGGGATAAAAAAGAACAATCCTGAATTTTGGAAAAAAAATATTTTCATGCAGGACAACGCACCATCCCATGCTGCAAAAAACACCACTGATTCCTCGGCTGCTATAGGCACAAAGGGAGATACAGACATATAGGCATATCATGGTGTGGCCACCATCATCCCCTGACCTCAACCCTATTGAGAACTTATGGAGCATCCTTAAAAGCAGGATCTATGAGGGTGAGTGGCAGTATACCTCAAAACAGCAGCTCTGGGAAGCAATACTGACATCCTCAAATGAAATACAGAAACTATACAAGAACTTACAGGTTCAATGGATGAGACAGTTGTTAAAGTGATATCAAAGAAAGGCTCATATATTAATATGTAACCTGATCTGGAAATATGATTGTTGATTTCATTTTCTGAAAAGTGATCTGTTCATGTAAGAAATAGATCAGATTTCTGTTTTAAATGAATTATGACCTATTATGTTCACACTGCATTGTGCATAATCATTTGGAACAGTGCATTTTGAGTTCTTTCCAAAATATTAGAAAAAGATTAGAAAGAGATTAAATATTAGAAAAATATTAGAAATGTAACACAGCACTACCCTGGAAGACTAAAGGATCTTAGTCCCCGCTCCAGTACATTTAGTCTCAATGCACTCAAATGAATGTGTGTGTTTCTCCTACACTACTGTGTGTTACACTAAAGGATTTGTGTAGGTGGGCTTCAGGTGTCTAGAAGTGACATGGTGACTTCCTGAAGCATGTAGTGTATGTTGTATAATGCACAGTGTGGAACTAGCTTTGAACAGCACAACCTCCCCAAACCTAGCAAGGTAAGTGAGACGCCCCGACTCCAAGGTAGCTGTCAAAATTAAAACATGTCATTTATATTCAACTAAAAGTAACGGTGTTAAACCTGACCAACCGTCACGTACAACCGTCTTTGTGTTCAGCGCCTGTTTTTACCACATCCGCCATCTTCCCATGCAGAGAACCACACTCAAAAACACTGTCTCCATAATTCACCCACAACAGATGAACAAAAATCACCATCCAAGAAGAAGAATGTGATCAGTCATTAACCGTTCAGCGTCTTTGTCCAGCTCCAATTAATCAAGCTCCATTACTTTTTAATAACAGCGGTCACGGCACCACACTCACCTGCGGTGGCTTATTCATCCTCTCTCTAGGCAAAGGAAAATAACTCATGAAAATAAAAATCTTCAATATAAAAACACATTTAAAAACACATCCTCTACATACAGTTCACTGTTTGAGAAAGAAAATAAACATCACTTATCCGAGTTAGCTGCCTAGCTTGTTGCTAGGTTGAAAATGATTAGTACTGGCCCTGACTGACTCACCAGAGTTAAATGATCCGATTCTGCATATTGACTCATGATTCATGAGTGCGAGGTCTAAATTGACTCACGGATCCGGCTCATCGACTGATTCAGCTGAGACTCTTACGTTTAGTAGTCCACGGTCAGTGTGAAGTAGACTTACTGACCATGAGTCAGACTTCAGTTTCGTTAGCATACTCAGCACTTTGTAGACTACGTGATGATTTATCCAGTAATATTGTAAGAAATTTTCCACACAGTAATAAATATAATTATATAATTTAATTTAATAATTTAATGTAATTAATCAGTCGCAGTTTGTGTGTTTGTGTGACTTTAAAATAAATTTTTTTTGCACTGGTATCGTAAGTCTTAATTTACACAGGGACATGTTCACTGACTCAAAATGAATCACTGACTCGATTCATTTCAGTGAGTGACTCGACGAAACCCGAGTCTTTAAAAAGAATCGTTTTTACCACCACTAAAATGTTAATGGATTTTTTATTAGTGATGAGCTCAGTCCTCGGTAAAGCAGAGTTTGGGAGTAGAGCAGACTGTAGGAGGCTTTTGTTCTTCCTTCGTATTGGGTTCAGTTAAATGAAAAAGGATTTAAATATGCGTATATAAATATGTACAATCTCAATTTCTACACTTTGAATAAAAATGGAGAGAGGGAATCATCCATGACTAAATTAGAAAGAAAAATGTACAAATTAGGGAAAAAAGCATGATAGAGTAAATCTCCCCTCAACACTGTGTAGAACTTTAACAGTACTTGAAGGTGAACAGAGTGTTTTAATATTGACTTTTTATATTTTCTATTCATATTGATCCCATTTTGACAGTTTGATGTTTTTCTTGTTCTCATTTGTGAGAGTTCTGTTCAATGTCACTTTCAAAATAAACAGAGAAAAGAAAAAAAGTGTCTTTCACTGGTGTTTAGTTCAGAAATGTTTTTAGTTCTTATATTATTTAGATCTTCTATAGATTTTTCTTTTCATGAATTTTAGAGAAAACTTAAATATATCATGATTCATATATAAAAGATATAAAATTATTCATATCATGATCTATCAGATTTTGTCCATATGTCCCAGTCCTCAGTGCAGACATGACTTCTTCTTCTTTCGGCTTCTCCCCTCAGGGGTCGCCACAGCGAATCATCTCTCTCCACCTATCCCTATCTTCTGCATCCTCAACCCTTGCACCCACTAGCTTCATATCCTCATTAATTCCATCCATATACCTCCTCTTTGGCCTTCCTCTTTGCCTCCTGCCTGGCAGCTCCATGTCCAACATTCTCCTACTAATATACTCACTCTCCCTCCTCTGAACATGTCCAAACCATCTTAATCTGGCCTCCCTAACTTTGTCCCCCAAACGTCCAACATGAGCTGTCCCTCTGATGTACTCGTTCCTAATCCAGTCCAATCTTGTCACTCCCAAAGAGAACCTCAACATCTTCAGCTCTGCTACCTCTAGCTCTGACTCCTGTCTCTTCCTCAGTGACACTGTCTCTAAACCATACAGCATGGCCGGTCTCACCACTGTCCTGTACACCTTCCCCTTGATTCTCGCTGATATTTTCTGATCACACAGAACTCCCGACACCTTTCTCCACCCATTCCAACCTGCCTGCACTCGCTTCTTTACCTCTTTCCCACACTCTCCATTACTCTGGACTGTTGACCCCAAGTACTTAAACTCCTGTACCTTCTTCACCTCTTCACCCTGTAACCTTACTGTTCCACTTCCCTCCCTTTCATTCACACACATGTACTCAGTCTTACTACGACTGACTTTCATTCCTCTTCTCTCCAGCGCAAACCTCCACCTCTCCAGGTTTTCCTCCACCTGCTCCCTGCTCTCACTACAGATCACAATGTCATCTGCAAACATCATTGTCCAAGGAGACTCCTGTCTGACCTCCTCTGACAACTGGTCCATCACTATAGCAAACAGGAAGGGGCTCAGAGCCGATCCCTGATGCAGTCCCACCTCCACATTGAACTCCTCTGTCTGACCTACAGCACACCTCACCACTGTCCTGCTCCTCTCATACATGTCCTGCACCACTCTGACATACTTCTCTGCTACTCCTGACTTCCTCATACAGTACCACAGCTCTTCTCTTGGCACCCTGTCATACGCTTTCTCCAAGTCTACAAACACACAGTGCAACTCCCTCTGACCATCCCTATACTTCTCCATCAAAATTCTCAGAGCAAAAATTGCATCTGTTGTGCTCTTTCTGGGCATGAAGCCATACTGCTGCTCACAAATTTCCACTACCTTCCTTAACCTAGCTTCCACTACTCTTTCCCATAGCTTCATTGTATGGCTCATCAACTTTATCCCCCTATAGTTACTGCAACTCTGCACGTCACCCTTATTCTTAAAGATCGGCACTAACACACTTCTTCTCCATTCCTCAGGCATCCTCTCACTCTCTAAAACCCTGTTGAACAAACTAGCTAAAAATTCCACTGCTGCCTCTCCCAAACACTTCCAGACCTCCACCGGGATGTCATCAGGACCAACTGCCTTCCCACTTTTCATCCTCTTCAAAGTCTTCCTGACTTCATCCTTTCTAATCTTATCTACTTTCTGTTCCACAGAGTTCACCCCTTCTACTCTTTTTTCCCTCTCATTTTCCTCATTCATCAGCTCCTCAAAGTATTCCTTCCATCTCCTGTGTACACTCTCCTCACTTGTGAGCACCCTTCCATCTCTATTCTTAATAACTCTAACTTGCTGCACATCCTTCCCATCTCGATCCCTCTGCCTAGCTAACCTCTACAAGTCCTTCTCTCCTTCTCTAGTGTCTAACCTAGTGTACAACTCGTCATATGCCTTCTGCTTGGCCTTAGACACCTCCCTCTTCACTCTGCGCTGTAACTCCTTGTATTCCTGTCTATTCTCTTCAGTCCTGTCCATGTCCCACTTCTTCTTGGCTAACATCTTCCTCTGGATACTATCCTGAACTTCCTCATTCCACCACCAAGTCTCCTTATCTTCTTTCCTCCTTCCAGATGACACACCCAGCACCTTTCTCCCTGTCTCCCTAATCACTTCTGCTGTAGTTTCCCAGTCATCTGGCAGCACTACCTGACCACCCAGAGCCTGCCTCAACTTCTGTCTAAATTCCTCACAACATTCCTCCTTTTTCAGCTTCCACCACTTGGTTTTCTTCTCTATCTCTGACCTCTTCTTCTTACAGACCATCAGAGTCATCCTACACACCACCATCCTATGCTGTCTGGCTACACTCTCTCCCACTACCACTTTACAGTCACTAATCTCTTTCAGATTGCCTCTTCTACATAGGATGTAGTCTACCTGTGTTCTCCTACCTCCACTCTTGTAAGTCACTCTATGCTCCTCCCTCTTCTGAAAATAAGTGTTAACCACAGCCATGTCCATCCTCTTAGCAAAGTCCTCTACCATCTGTCCTTCAAGGTTCCTTTCCTTTACTCCAAACCTGCCCATCACCTCCTCATCACCTGTGTTCCCCTCACCAACATGTCCATTAAAATCCGCTCCTATCACCACTCTCTCACCCGTGGGAATACTCTCCATCACCTCATCTAATTCACTCCAGAATCTCTCTTTCTCCTCTAACTCACAACCTACCTGTGGGCATAACCACTAACAACATTCAACATCACCCCTTCAATCTCTAACTTCAGACTCATCACCCTGTCTGACACTCTCTTCACCTCCAGAGCATTCCTCACAAACTCCTCCTTCAGGACCACACCTACCCCATTTCTCTTACTATCCACACCATAATAAAACAGCTTGAATCCTGCTCCTATACTACGAGCCTTGCTACCCTTCCACCTGGTCTCCTGTACACACAGTATATCCACCTTCCTTCTCTCCATCACATCAGCTAGCTCTCTACCTTTCCCTGTCATAGTACCAACATTCAGAGTTCCTATTCTCAGTCCTACACTCTTACCTTTCCTCTTCTCTCTCTGTCTGCGCACTCTCCTCCCTCCTCTACTTCTCCGACCAACAGTAGCCCAATTTCCACCGGCGCCCTGTAGGTCAACGGCGCCGATGGCGGTCGTTGTTAACCCGGGCCTCGACTGATCCGGTATGAAATTCGTACTGACGATTCGCATGGTTAAATTTGGCAATGTTTTACGCCGGATGCCCTTCCTGACGCAACCCTCTCTATTTATCCGGGCTTGGGACCGGCACAGAAGTCACTGGACTGTGACCCCCATGGCTAGATTTCAGTGCAGACATGACGTGTTAGTGTAAAAAGTGAAATAATCTTCTGTAAAAGTAGCAGAGGTTTGTTTAAAGATGATTAGAGTAACTATTAACAAGCATTAATCCAAACAGTGCAGTTCAGTGTTACATTAAAATAACAAACCATGCAGTAATACATTTATAAATAAAAATACTCACTCAGCTTTTCTGGAGGCTTTGACCACTGGCAGCAGCCTCAGAAGACATTCCTCTGATCGATCAAATTTACTCAAATCAAACACATCCAGTTCCTGTTCTGAGTCCAGTAACACAAACACCAGAGCTGACCACTGAGCAGGAGAGAGTCTGGTTCCTCTGAGACGACTGTATCCTTCTCTGTTCAGGTAAGTTTGTACTTCCTGTACTAGAGAATGATCATTCAGTTCATTCAGACAGTGGAACAGATTGATGGATTTCTCTGGAGATGGATTCTCCCTGATCTTCTCCTTGATGTACTTCACTGTTTCCTGTTTGCTGTGAGAGCTACTTCCTGTCTGTGGCATTAAGCCTCGTAAGAGAGTCTGATTTGACTCCAGTGAGAGACCCAGAAGGAAGCGGAGGAACAGGTCCAGGTGTCCATTCTCACTCTGTAAGGCCTTGTCCACTGCACTCCTGAGGAAATCAGACATGTTTGACTTCCTGAAAAGATCAGACAGACCAGTGGTTTGTTGTTCTGTTACATTTCTGCTGATGTAGGAGATAAAAGCATATAAAGCAGCCAGAAACTCCTGAACACTCAGATGTACAAAGCTGAACACCTTCCCCAGGTGAAGCCCAAACTCCTCTCTGAAGATCTGGGTACACACTCCTGAGTACACTGACACTTCTCTCACATCAATGCCACACTCTCTCAGGTCTTCCTCATAGAAGATCAGGTTTCCTTTCTCCAGCTGCTGGAAAGCCAGTTTTCCCAGTGCCAGGATACTCTCTCTGGTCTGCTGAGGATCATGGTCACATTTCTGATGGTACTTTTGGTGCTTGTGTTTGATCTGAAAGATCAGGAAGTGTGTGAACATTTGAGTCAGAGTCTTGGGGATCTCTCCACTCTCTGCTTCACCCAACATTCTCTCTAGAACAGTGGCTGAGATCCAGCAGAAGACTGGGATGTGGCACATGATGTAGAGGCTTCTTGAAGACTTCATGTGTGTGATGATTTTATTGGCCAGACTCTGATCACTGATCCTCTTCCTGAAGTACTCCTCTTTCTGAGGATCACTGAAGCCTCGTACCTCTGTTACCTGGTCTACACACTCAGGAGGGATCTGATTGGCTGCTCCAGGTCGAGAGGTTATCCAGAGGAGAGCAGAGGGAAGCAGATTCCCCTTGATGAGGTTCGTCAGCAGCACATCCACTGAGGCTGACTCTGTCACATCACACAATCTCTCATTCTTCTGGAAATTTAGAGGAAGTTGACACTCATCCAGACCATCAAAGATCAACACCACTTTGTAGGAGTCACAGTCTATTGATTCTAGTTCTCTCATTTCTGGGAAGAAGTGATGAAGAAGGTTCATCAGACTGAGATTTTGCTGCTTCATCAGATTCAGCTCTCTAAAGGGAAGTGGAAACATGAAGAAGACGTCCTGATTTGCTTTTCCTTCAGTCCAGTCCAGAATGAACTTCTGCACAGAGACTGTTTTTCCAATTCCAGCAACTCCTTTAGTCAGCACACTTCTGATGGACTTGTCTTTAAAGAGGTCATTACATTTGATGGCTGTCTCCTGTGTTGCTGGTCTCCTGGACACTGTCTCAATCTGTCTCACCTCATGTTCATTATTGACGTCTCCACTCCAACCCTCTGTGATGTAGAGCTCTGTGTAGATCTCATTCAGAAGTGCTGAGCTTCCATGCTGTGAGATTCCTTCATTAATTCTTTTAAACTTCTCTTTCAGCTTGGATTTCAGCTTTGGCTGATACACAGAGCCCACAGACTCTAATAAACAAAGTAATAACATGTTTTAATGCAGAATCACTGAGTACTAAATATTATTGAAGGAACAGGACCATTGTACAGAGTAACCACAAGCTGGACCATGAACAGAACAGAAAAGCAGCAGATGTACATGACACTAAAATCAAACTTAAAACTAAAAGTCTTCATATCTAAAAACTATTTCCTCTCTCTAAAGTGAACCTGATGGAATAAAGCCATGACTCAGAGCTCTTACTGTTGTGCAGTGTGTTAGCGAGATCTGTGTGGTTCATGTTCTTCAGGACGTGCAGTGTGATCTTCAGCGCTCCCTCTCTGACACTGTGCAGATCCTCCTCATCCTCCACCTCCCTCTCAGTGCATGCTGGGTAATCTGGACTCAGGAGCTTCCTAAACCTCTTCAGCTCATTCTTTATCAGAGTGATGACTTTGTGTTCCAGCTCCTGGTTAGAAACACACAGGAACAGATCTAAATACTATAGTGTTACACAGTGAGAGATGCTTTGATTATGATTTTAATTATGAAAATAATAAAAGTCTCATCCTCATGCCTTTAGTTACAAGTGAAATTTACTCAAACAGGTGATTACCCATAATTCTACTGCACATCAAGAAATGACAACACACATATTACACACTTTAAATAACACACACACCTGGAATATGGAGTCCAGCTGATTTCTGCTGATGTTTGATTTCTTCTTTTGTGATCTGTGAACAAACAAAACACATCATGTAATATGGACTATATGTATTCATAGCTGCACAACACACACTGATAAATACAGAGACAGATATTTAACACTGTCCTCTTAACACAATACACTGATTTCAGGATTTCCTAACTGACATTAACATGTTTAGAAACAAATGATTGAATTAATAAATAAATGATTTATATTGTCATTAATATCCCAGGTGTAAATGTTCTTCTGTAGCACCACAGACCCTCCAGGTCAGGGACTGCAGGCTGAACTGACCTCTTAAAGCAGTTTTCCTCACTGCCAGTCCGAGAGCTGCAGCACTGCACAGTTTAGTGTTTTACTGCTTCAACACCTGATAAAGCTCATGAAGGGCTTCATAATGAGACGAGTGAGTTTGATCAGGTGGAACACTGCTGTAAAACACCTCACTATACTGACCTCACATCAGTAGAACTGTCTCTGTCTCTGAAGAGAATTGGACGATCCATTGACCGGTCACTCTTCATGGACACACAGCTGGGTTCTGGTGAGTCTGATCTCTTTCCCTCCATCATTCTAGAATTACAGAAATATCAGCAATAATGAATACTCTGCTGTCTCAGCACTGTTAAACAATGTGTTCATCATTAAACACCAATATAAATCAATATAAATCATTAAAACACATATTTATGTCAGTTCACAAGAGTGTAGTGGGAAAAGATTTGAGACACTCTCTACATTGTTCTATTAGTAATACTACTTCTCCTAGTGCTGATGATTCATTCATTCATTGTCTGCCGCTTATCCGAACTGTTCTCGGGTCACGTGGAGCCTGTACCTCTCTCAGGCGTCATTGGGCATCAAGGCAGGATACACCCTGGACAGAGTGCCAACCCATCGCAGGGCACACACACTCTCTCATTCACTCACGCAATCACACACTACGGACAATTTAGAGATGCCAATCAACCTACCATGCATGTCTTTGGAACGGGGGAGGAAACCGGAGCACCTGGAGGAAACCCCCGAGGCACGGGGAGAACATGCAAACTCCACACACACATGGTGGAGGTGGGAATCGAACCCCCAACCCTGGAGGTGTGAGGCAAACGTGCTAACCACCAAGCCACCGTGCCCCCCTTGCTGATAATTCCCTGCTTGTTGAAATGGGGAGCAACTTATTCCCCAAACAGGAGAGCCAGAAAACACAGAACGTTCTCCTATCATTAGCATATGATTGCTTATTTTTTCAAAACCAAATAATAACGTTCTAGGAACATTCTCTAATGGTTATTTTTAGGTTTTATTTTTATAATTGAAAACTAACCTTCCTGGAATGTGATTTTTTAATAACCTGAATAGAACCTATACAATTATTTTACATTATCGTCATAACACAATACACTGATTTCAGGATTTCTTAACTGACACTAAAATGTTTAGAAACAAATGTTTGAATAAATGAATAAATTATTTATATTGTCATTAATATCCCAGGTGTAAATGTTCTTCTGTAGCACCACAGACCCTCCAGGTCAGGGACTACAGGCTGAACTGACCTCTTAAAGCAGTTTTCCTCACTGCCAGTCCGAGAGCTGCAGCACTGCACAGTTTAGTGTTTTACTGCTTCAACACCTGATAAAGCTCATGAAGGGCTTCATAATGAGACGAGTGAGTTTGATCAGGTGGAACACTGCTGTAAAACACCTCACTATACTGACCTCACATCAGTAGAACTGTCTCTGTCTCTGAAGAGAATTGGAAGTCCCATTGACCGGTCACTCTTCATGGACACACAGCTGGGTGCTGGCGAGTCTGATCTCTTTCCCTCCATCATTCTAGAATTACAGAAATATCAGCAATAATGAATACTCTGCTGTCTCAGCACTGTTAAACAATGTGTTCATCATTAAACACCAATAATTCCATCTTTTTACTTCAGCTACAGTCTGTAAACTTATTCAAACAGGAGACACGCCTCATACCTCAGGAATCACACTGATGTCAGGAGTCCCAGTCACAGCTAACTGACTCAGCTGGGTCTTAAAGCCTGTAGAGTTCACTGACTCAAAGCTATGCTGCTCTTATGCTCCACATTACACAGTCCTTTTTACTCTTCTCTCAGTGAAGGATTTCTCTAAACTCTTCTTAGATCAGATCAGTGATATATTCACTGCTATTAAACACCTTACACCAGAGTTTACTTCCTCTGTTAACTAGTGAGTGTTTAGAGATACAGATCTGTTCCCATGAGACGGTGTGTATTTATTGCTGGTGAATGTAAAAGTAACTCACCTCTCGTCTTTCTTTAAGTCCTGTTTTCCAGACACACTCATGTTGTCATGTCTCCTTCTCCAGATTACAGCAGGACACACGTTTACTGCACTCCAACATCGGTGTGTTCAATCAAACCCTGTACCAGAGTTCACTTACAGGAAATAGTCACATGATCAAGTAATAAAACAACATTTTAGATTTGTAGATCAGTAGAAACTCACAAAACTCTTCGGCATCTAGTATCAGATCAGTGTGTTTATATATTAGAGCTTTAGATTTAGATACTCACTGTGTTTTTAGTCCTGAAATGTTTTATTTTCCCCTCGACACAAAATGGAGCC
Source organism: Hemibagrus guttatus (assembly GCA_033459395.1). Classification (NCBI taxonomy): domain Eukaryota; kingdom Metazoa; phylum Chordata; class Actinopteri; order Siluriformes; family Bagridae; genus Hemibagrus; species Hemibagrus guttatus. The sequence goes on along the minus strand of JAUCMX010000025.1, from coordinate 3,547 downwards.
GCTCACTTTCACTTTCACTGACACCTTCTTCCTGGTTTATTCTGCAGAGGGGGGAGGGGCTATGACGCAACACACGCCTGCACGCTTGCTCTCTCTCTCACACACACGGAGAGAGAGAGAGAGAGAGAGAGAGAGAGAGAGAGAGAGAGAGAGAGAGAGAGCTTAATTAAATAAATATATTGTTTGTATGGTTTGATTAAACGTGTGTGTTTTAATAAAAAAATGCTTGTGAAAAATTGAGAACAAAATGTTAAGATTTTTATTGAAGAACAATATTTTTCAACTGTAGGGACTAATATGGAGGATGAAACCTGCAAAAACAATAAAAAATACAAAAGTGAATAAATAAATGAAAATATAAATCCACATATTCCTGTGTAACCGGTATATAGAAATTATATTGCGAAATATACAAAGAATCCACACAAAATTGTCTGAACCTGTGAACTTCAGGGGTGTCTGAATGAGTGCTTTCCCTTTAATCGTCATAGCTCTGTGTAATTTCCTTTCCATTGTGTGATTTCATGGAAAGGTAGGTTTAATTTTTGATCTTCTTTAAATTATTCATCACTTGAGTATTTATTTTCATATTAAATTATGTATTTCATTTCATTTTCATTAAATGCAATGATATTTTTTGTAATTTTACCCCTTTTGAGTTAAGTTTTTACCCTTTAACCAAGTCTGAAAATTGGAGCACATGGTTATTAAGGTATGTTCTTTCTAGGGAGAACATGTGAGGGCAGCTCGGTTAATCCTTGTGTGGTCTTGGAATTTTGTATTCCCTCTTCTCCTAAGGGTAAAGGGACAGTATTCTCCTGACCCAGCAGCAGCCTCACATAAAACAGAAGAAGATTCATCACCCTGAGCAGCTTTCACAAATGCTGCAGAGGCTGCTGTGTGAGGGAGATGCTCTCTTCTTTGAATTTGGGAGGTTATAAGTAACTTTCCCAGCTGCTCCGCAGAACACCCTCCTCTTGTTCCTCTTGTCAGGCATCCAGGCAGGGTCGATCTGGCGCCAAATCACAAAGGCATTGTATGAGGACACATCAATGATGTTAGAGAAGATGACCAAGGGCCAGCGCGCAGTCATCCTCCTGCAGCTGTAAGTTCCAATCACCTTGTCCATGTTGTTCACACATTCTTTGTTGTGCTTGTAGTCCAGAATGATAGCTGGCTTCTCATCCTCACAATCACTGATCTCTGCTGTTTGTGCAGTGTGCTTAGGAGGACCACATTCTTGTCCTTCTTTGGGAGGTAAGAAACTAGAGTGGTGGTGGGGGTGAAGGCAAACGGTGAGGAGAAGGCCTCTCTCCCCCTTGTTGCAAGTAGTACAAGAGGCAGCCACCAAATAGTGATCAAAGCAGACGGTGATCAGAAACTGTGAACTAGCTGACAGTTGGGGGCCAACTCCAGGGATTTCAATGCATTGTTTAAGAGAATCACCTCTAGGCTTCACACCTTCAAGGCCTGCCCACTAAGGCCTTTAAAACTGCAATGTGCCTTTTCACTGGACTCGATGACTACCGTACCACTGCAGTGTGTTTTGATCTCCAATAAAACATTCCTGCTGAACACTACTTCCGAGTCCCCTGGTCTGCTTCGGTGAATTCATGACAGCTGTCATACAATTCTCCTCACAGCAGTCACAATGGGATGTGAAGGCAAACATTCTTAGCAAAAGCATCTATCATTATCCATTAAAACTAAAGGTGTCTTTTTTGATAATCAAAAGAGATAATACATTTGGAATAAAATAAATCCTGTATTCAAACCAAAAACTGACTAATCGTGATGGAGCACCCAGAGTGTGAAATGTTGAATCTATTTGCAGATGTTTATTAAACACACAGCAGTAAATCCAAATAAAAAGACAGAAACGGAAAACGCGTGAACTAGTCAGAACCAGGAAAGCAATCACACAGGCAAACAAATCCAAATTACAAATATGAGAACACAGTGGCAAGAAAACAAAATGAGGTCATACACAAAGTCAGGCACTAGCAATAGCAATGGCTGGGTATGTCACAAACTGAGAACAATATTCCATGTTGAACGCTGGCTTAAATGTCCAAGTATCCAAAAGTAAACTGGAAGCGGTTCAATACTGAGAGGAGTTTTTGCTCTCGTGGTGGGATGCGGGGTTGAGATGTTACACTAATACTCAAATGAAGATTAGTTTTTCTTGCTTTCCTATGCAATAAAATAATAAATACAAAAAACTCTCCAAAATGGCTAAATTAGCTCTCAGCCAGAACATATGATGTGATATGATCAATGAGAACAATATGATTAGCTACATGTATCTCACCAAGACATCAATAAATCCACCTTTTACAAACCATTCATAAGAAATAATGGAACACATCTTTTAGGCAAAAGTTTAACAAGAAACTTATCATCTAAAAGGATACGGATAGCCAACAGTATTAAAGTGAATTGTTTAGATTATATGGGAGGCTGAAAACACCATGATTACCTTAGCAAAAGCAAACACAATCTGTTTGCTAGGCAGCAGTTACCCTCCCCAAGAGGGTCTCAATCAACCAAACAAAAAAGGAAACTACAGCTCCCTCCAGGCTGTTTTTTGGTATTGATCTAATATTGGATGATTTAATGCAGTAGGGGAACACAAACAGAGAGGGAAATGTAGAAACACTCCAGTAAGCTGCAATGTGCAGGCTCTGATCACACCCCCAGGAAATCCTTCAGGATGGTCCACTTTAAATGTTTGCATTTTACTAAAGAAAATTCAAAGAGAATATGAAGTCTAGTGGTGCAACTCCCCTTGTCCCCAGAGGATATGGTTGCAATGGAAAAAAGACTCATGCTCACGATCACATTGCCCTGCACAAAGGAAGGCAAAGCATGTGGTAAATTAAACCAAGTGTGTCATTCCAAATGTGTGGAAAAGCTGCATGCAATAAATGAAGAAATCACAGATCAGTTTGAAGAGAATGCTGAGATGTTTATTGACTCAGTGACACAGGATAAACAGATCTCTGACAGTTGGCTTTTTTTTTTTTCTTTAAACATAAATGTAGGTCCAAAACAAGCTGAAATCAGGATTAAGTGAGACACTGGATCCTGGGTTAATGCCAGTCCACTCTATATGAGTACACCCCCCCCCCCCCCATTCACTCCGCAGTCAGAATCTTGCCCCCTGTAGAGCATCTGGCAGTAAAAGACAAGTTTGACCTGAAATGTAAGCATAAAAACAATGAAATGGTCATGACATTTTACTTAGTTGATGCAAATGCAACTCTAGTTTTAGGTCTAAATGGCTGCATAGACTTTGACCTTATTGAGCTTGTTCTGTCAGTACACATCTTAAACAGAGAAGACAGATGGTTTGAGAGAGGAGTGAAGAAGGAAACATGGAACATGGAAAACAGTTCAGAAAACCCGTCCAAGTGAGTTGCGTATCTGCATTTTGTAACGGACATGTTGAAACATTAGTATGATAGACACCGAAATGAGTTAAATTCTTGTTTACTTTAATGTCCATTGAGGAAACACTGATTTAGTGTGTCATTGGGTATTTTAA
>JAUCMX010000024.1:19554728-19625168 GCA_033459395.1 Hemibagrus guttatus | reverse complement strand
GCCCCCACGTTGGGGCTCCCAGACTACACTCAACCTTTCCATCTGTTTGTTGCAGAACATGGAGGTACTTTCTGTGCTGTTCTTGCCCAGGAACACGGGTCTGGGCTGCGTCCCTGTGCATATCTATCGAAAACCCTCGACCCTGTGGCTGCCGGCCTCCCTCCGTGTTTGTGGGCTGTTGCTGCTTGTGCATTGGCGGTACTGTACGCTGAAAAAATTGTTCTCTCACATCCTCTTGTCCTCCATACTCCCCATCAGGTTAAACACGTCCTCCAAAATTTGCAGACACAACACATGACTGCACAACACAGAACACTATGAAACTGTTCTCAGTTCCACTGCTAATCTCGAAGTTAAACCCACATCCTCCCTTGACACCCACGCTCACGCTTTACTTTGCTTTCTTTTTTTTTCGCAGTCTCCTTCTGATAACACACTTCTGTCTGATCCACTTCTCTCCGATCATGACTGTCTAGATGAGATCACTCTTCACACTAGCATTAGGCCTGACCTTAAGTCGACCCTGCTTCAGGGCGGTCTCTCTCTCTTTGTAGATGGGTCCTGTTTTAAGCCGTCTGATTCCTTCTTTTTGTGCGGCTATGCGGTCTGTGATGAGGAAGGTGTTGTTTTAGAATCCTATGCTCTTCCTTTTAATTCTGCTCAGGCTGCGGAACTTGTAACGCTCACCAGAGCCTGCATTCTCTCTGCTGATAAGGATGTCACTATTTACACTGACTCGCGCTACGCTTTTAGAGTTGCGCATGATTTCGGTCGAATATGGCAAACCCGTGGCTTTGTTTCCGCGGAAGGTAAGCCTATCTCTCACGCCTCTCTTATTACAGATCTCATGCAAGCCTGTCTCCTTCCCTCCTCCTTGGCTATCTGTAAAGTTAAGGCTCACACGAAGGACCGCTCATTTGAAGCCCTGGGTAACGCTCATGCTGATAGGGCTGCGAAATTAGCCGCTGCGGTAGGACACATGGCGCCTTTTTGTTTCTGACACCTCCCATACAATCTCTACATGTTCCCTGGTCAGCTCTGTGATCCCCTCAATCGATTTCACTGAGCTCCAATCCTTTGCTACCCCTTCCGACACACAGTATTGGCAGAAATGTGATGCTGATGTTGACTCGCGTGGTCTTTGGGTTCTCCCTGATGGCCGTCTTTGCCTACCTGAGTCTTCCATTCCGTTCCTCGTATGCGAGTTCCACAGTGTTTCACATCACGCACGAAAGGGGGTGATCACGGACATGTCTCGAACTTTTTGTATTGCTAATTTGAATGCTCGCGTTGACTCAATTCTGCATAGGTGTCTTGTCTGTGCCCAGAACAATATGACAAAAAGTAAGAGTAAGCATGACACACTTCCTCTTCCCACAGGTCCCTTTGAAGAATGGCAGATAGATTTCACTCACATGCCAGCACACGGACCATTCAAATATGTTCTAGTTTTGGTTGATAAATTTAGTAGGTGGGTTGAGGCATTTCCTTGTGCAAGGGAAAATGCAAAAGTAGTCATCAGAATACTCGCTAAAGAAATCACGATATGGCATACCTCTTTCAATAGACTCAGACAAAGGGACGCCATTCACATCTAAACTCACTCAAGACCTCTGCAAGTACCTACAATTATCTTGGCACTTTCACATTCCGTACCATCCACAATCCTCTGGGATTGTTGAGCTGATCTTTTTCCCCAGTGGATCCATGCTTCCAGATTAAAAAATGTATGAACTATGTGTTGCTGTATAACCCATTTTCTGTGCAGAAAAGAGGAGGAAAGAAAGCGTTGACTGAAAGAGGGGAACCTCAAAGAGGGGGGCTGGAAACGCGCGCTGACAGCTGTGTTTCCTGGCTACAACGCTGAAACAACGATAAAGAAAAGGCGGACCGTCTCCAATCTCACAGCCTCTCCTAGCATGTATCCAGCTGGACTTTGCCATTATTCAGCTGCTGAGGGAAAAACAGGCATCTGGCATACCCGTCGCTGTCCTTCAGTTTAGTTTCTGCTGACAACATTACAATTAGTGAACGCTTCACCAGAAAGAGAGTATCTATTATCTTCCTCATCTTGTCCTGGCACCCTCTCCTTGGAAACGGAGCACACAGCCAGTGACCAGTATGGCTGTCATCCTACTTCTCTTCGTCGCCCGGCTGCTTGGGACAGGGTTACCCGTCCAAGTGCATCCTCATGACAACACCTTCTGGCAATTTGCCAATTGGACTGCCAGGCAACATACCAATGAATCCTGTTATGTGTGTCAGGTATTCCCTACATCTACTACAACAACCACCCTGAAACCTCGCAACAACAGCCGAGGCCCTCAAGGAAGATGAGAAAGGAGATCACAGTGGGTGGGGATTGTGGCATACTCTGTTTGGCCAATGGACTCCGTACCTGTCTAAGATTGTTCCTATACTGTTCATTTTACTTTTGTTATGCCTTTGTGGCCCCTGTATTCTTTGCTGTGTGGAATCAATGTTCTATCGCATGATTTCTGACTATCAACCTGTCTCTAGAGACCCTGGTTATTATCCTATGAAAGAAAGATAAGTTCACAATGCTTATTAAGTGATTATGGATGTCTGTCTTTTGTTTATCCATTCTTAGTTCATCAAGGATAAAAGGGGGGAACTGTAAGAATAATTGTACATAATGGTTCATCTCTTTGTCTACTGCAACACCTTCTTTACTTTGTACTCTGTGTTCTTTTCTTTCTTATATTTAGTATTGCACCCACACACACATGACCCCTAGTCTGAGACCACAACTTCCTGTTTCCATAACTGAACATTTGTTCTGCACGTACTTCTCGCCTCGCATGCATAGAATCATGAGGAACTTGTTATTGCAGCAAGGCGGTTCCTCTTCTGAGTAACGGTTGGAACTTGTGTTGCAGAAACAAGCATTAATCCTGCAACAGCATATGGTACGCTCTTCCCCTTGTTGTATCTGTATATATACTCATGCCTTGCAACAATAAAATTGGAGATGTCTTAATAAGCGGAGACCTCAGCCTCTTTATTGAGATATCTCCCCAGGCCTGTCTTTTGCAGCTCTTCGGTTGCTGGGTACCTGTGTCTACTGATTCAAAGAGTTGACAACCTCTGAAAAGAACTGATTTATCCTTTTTGTTCTAACATTAATAATATTAGTATTGTTATTTTCATCTGTGAGACCTCTGAATATAATGCATTTGTCAACCATTTAATTTGTCAAGCTGTTTCAGAATGTCATGGTCTAGATATTAGATTTTTGTCCTCCCATCTAATATCACTAACAGCTGCTACTATTAAAATCTGTAATGAAGTATGATGATGTCATAGATGAAGCGTGCCAAGGATGTTGGTATGAATGAAGTAATTAAAATTAGTATTTTTAAAAACGACAGTTTCAATGGAGCAATCGTGAAGCATTTGGAGTCATCTGCACCATCTTGGATCATCTTTGGATTAAGCTTGCAGTAAATATCATCACTGGTAATGTGTCTGTACGTTAGTAGAGAGTGAAGTGCAGCATGTTTGGGCTTTGTGTACATTTAATGAAGTTTAAATGTAAGCATAAGTGCTTCCACCAGGAAGGTTTTTTCTCAACTTAATAAGCTTTAATTATTGTATGAAATTAAATTTACTATTTAAATTTATATTTAAAAGTTTAGATTAGGTTGAGCAGAACAGATATTCCTCACCTGATGGAAGACGAACTGGAAGTGAAAAAGACAAAACTATCACCTCATCACTCAATAGCATTTTCTTCACATCAAATCAACAAGTGAATTCAGATGACCATCAGCAATCATGCATTGTAAACGTTACACCCAGTTCATGGCTCATCATTCATCCTCTTCATCCTCGCTTGAGAAATCTGGATTTTCAGTTTTTTTGTGGAATATCCATAGATTTAATCCAAATGTCCACTGGGTCCTGTTTTGGTACCCCGCATTATGATAATCTGTATAGCAGCAGCCTTGACCAACAGAGTTATAAAAGTATGCAGAATACAACAATCAGTACCCCAATTTAGTTAACCATGCTCCCCTGTTTCCTAAGTTTAATTTAAACCAAACCCATGCACTGACATCTTTGCCCATGTTTTCAGCCTCTTCTTGTCCGAGATTTGTTAGATTGCTCCTGGCTTTAGTAAAAGTTCCTTCTGGTGCAGTTTTTTAGTACAGCATTGATCACAGAACAAAACACTTCCTTTTTCAGATTATAACCTATTTAGTGCTTGCAAGCTTTGCCACATCATTGCGGTTGTTGCATCTAATTGTTTTCCTAAGGTAGCTAATGCATCATCAGTATTAATAAATCTGTGGATTGTAGTAAATATAATTTATCCATTCTGCATATTATTAGGAGTTATCCATTCCAAAAATTGTCTCAAATCCTGACCTCACTTCATCTCTGGCTTTGAATTTTTTTAGGTATATCTCTTGGCTGTTAAATCCATGTACGGCTGATAATCTCTCTTTTTTCTATAATTCTCTTTTGGGTTACTTCTAATAGGTTGTTCTATATTCCAATCTACTATTGAGTTCTCCTGAATCATCCATACTCTAGAACAGATCCATTTTAATCCTCAGGTAATGTTGTCCTCAACAGTGTTTCTCCACAGAGCCAGAAGAAATCTGCTACATGTAATATTTGTTCATCTTAATGGTGTTTTAATGGAAATAAATAATATATAAAAAAAAATTTCTGGATTGTTTGTTAAAGAAAAGTCACTGTCCAGTACTACATCATCAAACAATTATCTAGAAATTCACCCATCCTATATTTCCTTTAGACTTATTAAAGCATTCATAGTCTATAATATACATAGTCGTGTATAATTCTTATGTTTAAATGTGCATCACTCTCCCCATCTAGGTGAATTGCATCTACCAAAATGATCTGGACTACTCAGTATTGCTAAGCATTCAGCTAGGCAATATGGTTTTTAAAAAACATGCAGATGAAAAAAGCATTGATTAAATCAGTCCACTGTCGATAGTCGTGCTGATTGGGTACTACTATAATTGTTCTTAATGGTGATGATGTACATAGTAAACAACTACTCTTTTTTTTATTAGCTGTGCATTCAACCCACTTATATCACTCATTACTTTGTGCTATTATTGATAGCTTTTCTTTTATCAAGGGCTGGAGAGTTATATGTGTTGAACTTTGATTAGAGCTAGGGGAAGTGCCTGATCCTATGAACCAGTTGTAACTGGTACACAACAGTAAGTATCAAGCCAAATACCAAAATAATTCTCTTCATTCTCATGATAAACGTGGGTGGATGATGGCTTACCTCCTCCACCATCACTTGTATCTAGGTCTGTTTTGGGCCCACTCTCTCCTTGAACTGTGCTTGTTTCTGTAGCGGCTGGCCACCGGAGGCGGAAGTGGCCGGATCCGTTCGCCGAGCTGGCGATAGGGGAAGAGCAGTAGGCGTAGTCGGGGACAGGCAGAAAGTCGGCAACGGGGAAACAATAAACCAAGCAATATATTCCAAGGGGGTAAATCCAAAAGCGAAAGTGATAACACAGTCTGGGGTTGATAATCCAATAGTGGGGTTGTCCGAGGAAGAGCACAAGAAGAAACGATACACAATCCAGTTCATACACAGAAGACAGTCTGAAATAGCACAATGCCAACGCTCAGTAGGTCCCATAGAAACGATACTTCGCGGTGAGCAGGAACTGCGCATCCGTATTTAAGCCCGAAGTGAACCGGAAGTAACTCAAAACACGGGCGAGAGCTCCCTCTCACGGTTGGTTCTCGGGCGGGTCATGACATAGCCCCCCCCTCTAAGAACACCACCTGGGGTTCTACGCCGGGGGTGCCCCCTAGGCCGTGGAGCGGGTCTGGTCAGGTGGTCACGGTGGAAGTCCTCAATGAGCGAAGGGTCTAGGATGTCGGAGGCGTCCACCCACGAACGTTCCTCGGGACCGTACCCCTCCCAGTCCACGAGGTACTGTAGATGCGAACAAACCCTTCTGGAGTCCAGAAGAGCCTGCACCTGGTAAGCAGGGGACCCCTCAATGTCTAGGGGCGGCGGCGGCTCTTCACCGGCCGCAGCTTCCCCAGTGGCAGGGTGCGCCGGCTTGAGGAGGGATACGTGGGAGGTGGGGCATATGCGATACGACGCCGGGAGCCGAAGTCGATACGCCACCGGATTGACCAGGCGAATGATTTCGAACGGACCGACATACTTGGGGCTGAGCTTCCGGCAGGGTAGCTTGAGGCGGAGGTTCCGGGTAGATAGCCACACCCTCTGCCCCACCTGATAGGAAGGGTGCGGGCGACGATGTCGGTCGGCCTAGATCCTCTGCCTCCTTACCACCCTCTGCAGTCGCACATGGGCCCACTCCCAGACCTCCTGACTCACTCCCAGCCTGTACCACTCCTCCACTGCCGGGATGTCGGAGGGTTCCCCCGACCAAGGAAACAAAGGTGGCTGATACCCCAGCACACACTGGAATGGTGTCAGGCCCGTGGAGGAGTGAGTGAGGGAGTTCTGGGCGTACTTGGCCCACGGTAGGAACTTACTCCACCGCTGCTTTCCCTGCTGCAGTAGGTCCTGAGGAACCTCCCGATCTCCTGATTGAGGTGCTCCGCCTGCCCATTGGACTGGGGATGGTGGCTCGAACTCAGGCTAACCCCTATGCCCAACCATGCACACAGCGATCCCCACACCCGAGAGGTGAACTGCGGACCCCAGTCTGATACAATGTCCTCAGGTAGGCCGAAGTTCCAGAACATGTGGCTAAACATAGCCTCCGCCGTCTGCATGACCGTGGGTAGTCCCTTGAGGGGAACCAGCTTGCAACCCTTCGAAAATCGGTCCACCACCACCATCACTGCCGTAAAGCCCCCCGAGTCTGGTAAATCTGTCAGGAAATCCACAGATAGGTGCGACCAGGGGAATCAGGGGACCGGGAGTGGCACCAGCAGGCCCTCTGGACGCTGACGGCTGGTCCACGCCTGTGCGCACGTGGGGCATTGCCGGACATACCCCTCCACATCCGAGCCCAAGGAGGGCCACCAGAACCGGTGGCGGATGAGCTGGGTCGATCGGTGGGTCCCTGGGTGACCCGAGCTGGATGTCTCGTGCACCCACTGCATAACCTGCGACCAGAACTGCTGTGGCATGAAGAGCTTGTTTGGCGGGCAGCCGGCGGGGTTTGGCTCATTGGCATTGGCCCGCCGAATTTCCTCGATGAGGTCCCACTGAACCGGCGCCAGCACGGCGGTTGCCGGCATGATGAGGTCGGGCTGTCCCGATTCGTTGGCCGCCTCAAACTGCCTGGACAGGGCGTCCACCTTGCCATTCTTGGACCCGGGGCGGTAGGACACCGTGAACAGGAAGCGGGTGAAGAACAGGGCCCACCTGGCCTGTCTAGGGTTCAGATGTTTGGCCCCGCGTAGGTACTCCAGGTTGCAGTAATCGGTAAGGACCTGGAACGGGTGACGCACTCCCTCCAGCCAGTGGCGCCATTCTTCCAGCGCTGCCTTGATCGCCAAAAACTCTCGGTTGCCCACGTCATAATTGGCCTCCGCAGCCGTGAATTTCCGGGAGTAGAAGGTACAGGGGTGAAGCTTCCCAGGGTTGTCATGTCGCTGGGAAAGCACCGCCCCGTGCCCGCTGCTGGAGGCGTCTACCTCTACCACGAACGGCCGGTCAGGATCAGGGTGCCGCAGGATGGGGGCCGTGGTAAAACATGTCTTGAGCTGTTGGAAGGCCGCCCGGGCCTGGTCCGTCCAGGTCAGTCTCTTGGGTTTCCCCCTAAGTAATGACGTCGGAGGGCCAGCCACCGAGCTGTAGTTACGGATAAACCTCCGGTAGAAGTTAGCGAAGCCCAGAAACCGCTGCAGCTCCCGTACCGTAGCAGGGGCAGGCCACTCAGTCACTGCCCGAACCTTGCCCACATCCATCTCCACTCCTTGGTGGGAGATCACGTACCCCAGGAAAGTCACCGTGGTCTGGTGGAACTCGCACTTCTCAAGTTTAACATACAAGTGGTGCGCTGCAGCCTGGCGAGCACCTCCTGGACCTGATGTACGTGGTCCTCCATAGAGGCAGAATACACCAGTATGTTGTCGATATACGCGATGACACCCTTTCCTAGGAGATCCTGAAAGACCCCATTGATAAGGGCCGCTGGAGACGTGGACAGCCGAATGTGGCCCGCTGCCAGGGCACAGTCCCAGACCTGATGTGCTGGTAGGCGGGCCGCCCTCTCCTCACTAAAAACCTCCCAGAAGTCCGCGTGTGGTTGGGGAAGGTGTCCGTGCACTACAGGGGTTGCCTCCTCAATGCAGGAAGTCTGGCAGGGCCTGGACACCGGCTCCCTGAGACACTCCTTCAGGCACGTGGGTGACCAGCGTGCCAGCTCTCCCGTACGCCAGGAGATTTGGGGGTCGTGGCGTCTTAGCCATGGGAAGCCCAGAATCACGGGGTTCGCTGGGGAGGAGGTAACATAAAACGTCAGCTGTTAATGATGAAAGAGGCCAACCCGGAACTCCAGCAGCTCAGTCGGGCGTTTAAGGTAGCCCTCCCCAATTGGCTGACTGTCGATGGCCGTAATCCGTAATGATGGCACACAGGGAAAGGTGGGGATCCCGAGCTCCTCCACCAACGCCCCGTCGATTAGGTTAAAGGCCACTCCTGATTCGATCAGTGCTGGAACACGAACACAGCGATCAGTGAAATGCAGTGACACTAGCACCGTGAGGCTAAAAAATTGGGAGCTGCCACCCACGTGAGTTGATGAAGGCCTCTCCGGACACCGAGAACCCGCAGTTGTAGCACAGCCTCATCTGTCCACGGGGTCGGCGTTCCTGCTCCGCCTACCTAGACCTCCCCAGCTGCATGGGTTCGGGATTGCCCTCCCCTCGACCTGGGTAGTCCGTTCGCATCCGTGGGCGAGCGGCAGCTGAGGCTGAGGTCCCGGCCTGATGCTGGTGCCGCAGATTGTCCAGCCGGATGGCCGTGGCCACGAACTGGGATAGAGAGGTAGCCTCCATGTGACATGCTAGTTCAGTCTGGAGGGCGGGGTTTAGGCCAGCGCAGAACACGGCCCATAGCGCCACATCGTACCATCCTGACTGAGCCGCTAGGGTGCGGAACTGGATGGCATAATCGGCGGCGGCTTCAGAGCCCTGACGTAACTCCATAAGCTGGACTGAGATGTCCTTACTGCCCGCGGGGTGTTCAAAGACCTCGCGTATCATTCCCGCGAAGTATGAAAAGGATGATCGCACCTGAGGGTCGGTATCCCAAACAGCTGAGGCCCACTCGAGGGCCCTACTCAACAGCAGCGATAGCAGAAACGCACATTTAGTCCCCTCCTCATGGTACATCCCCGGCTGGTGCGAGAAAAACACCTCGCACTGCCGCAAAAACCCACAACAGCGGTCCGCAGACCCATCAAATTTCTCTGGCATAGCCAGCCGGGGTGACTCACCACGTGCTAGTGGTGGCTCTCGCGGTGCGGCGGTGCTTGCGCTGTGCAGTTGGCCGTGCAGCGCCTCCACCTGATCTTGGCAGGAGCGTATGACTGCTCCTTGCCGCACGACAATCTCGCGCAGCTCCGCTGGATCCGTGATCGGCGTATTCTGTATTCTGTAGCAGCTGGCCATCGGAGGCGGAAGTGGCCGGATCCGTTCGCCGAGCTGGCGATAGGGGAAGAGCAGTAGGCGTAGTCAGGGACAGGCAGAAAGTCGGCAACGGGGAAGCAATAAACCAAGTGATATATTCCAAGGGGGTAAATCCAAAAGCGAAAGTGATAACACAGTCTGGGGTCGATAATCCAATAGTGGGGTTGTCCGAGGAAGAGCACAAGAAGAAACGATACACAATCCAGTTCATACACAGAAGACAGTCCGAAATAGCATGATGCCAACGTTTAATAGGTCCCATAGAAACGATACTTCGCGGTGAGCAGGAAGTGCGCATCCGTATTTAAGCCCGAAGTAACTCAAAACACGGGCGAGAGCTCCCTCTCGTGGTCGGTTCTTGGACGGGTCATGACAGTTTCTTTCTTTCCCTTTGAGGTCCATGCTTGCTGTTTTTTTTTAATCACTCCTTACTATGAGGCCTGCTTGGCTTTAAAGCTAAAACATTTTTTCCCTTGATTACAAAATCATTTCCCCTTTGGTTGCCTCATGGCTGACATTAACTGATTAATTTGTTCAGTATGTTAACTAGGTGTTCAATCACTCTTTTAAAATCTTGTTTGTTTCCAAACAGCCTCAAATAAATGTCGCACCCTATGGGCATGAGCAGAGTCAGAATATATACATGCAGTAGTTAATGCCTTCAATTCAGCTAACTGAGCAGTGTTACAATTACAATGTTATGAAATCACTGTTACAACCACATCCTGGTCTCTTCTAACCACTGTATGGTTGCCCAAATGCATAACCCATCTACAAAGTAATCAATGTCTGCATGAGCAAAAGGTCTGTTTTGAGTCAGGTGAATGCAAAAGATTCAAAATATAAATTTAAATTTAATTTTATTTGTCACATACATAACCAGAGTCCCACATAACCACGCCATATCCACCACATAACCAGATTCCCATCAGAGAAAGTTAAACAAGAGGCAAACAAGGGTTAAGTAATTGCACACAGTAACAAGATACAAGTGCAGATAAAGTAAAAAAAAAAAAAAAAAGAAAGAAAATTTAAATAAAGTAAAAATTGAGCAAGATAAATAAAATTGTTCAAAGGAGTTTTATTGCAGTATGGGTGCAAAATTGTCTTTGTGCAAAGAGCTGTGATGAGTAGAATATGCAATATCATGCTTATATAGTCTTTGGTCGGTTATGTGTCTGTAAAGAACCAAGTCAAGTTGTTTCTCAGTTCTTGGTGCACAACTGGTTGAGGGCCCAAATTGCTTCTGTGAAGAAGCTCCTCCTCATTCTCTCTGTGTTGGGCTTTAGGGAGAGGGAACACTTCCCTGACCACAACAGAAAGAAAAGTCCATTGTTCAGATGGCTGAGGTCCTTTACTATCTTCCTGGTCTTGGTCCAACCCCACTTGCTGGACATGGACTGCAGGTCAGGGAGCTCAGTGTTGATGCGCTTAGCTGATCACACCACTCTGTAGGGCTCATCTGTCTTTCTTGGTGCTGTTCCCAACCAGGTTGTGATGTTTCCTACCAGGATGTTCTCTAGGATGCAGGTGTATAAGTTACAAAGAAGTCTGAAGTTCTTCAAATGTCTGAGATGATATAGAGGCTCTCATCCCTTCCTTACCATCATCCATATGGTACAACATAAATATTCTCCTACCAATATACTCACTCTCCCTCCTCTAAACATATACAAACCATCTTAATCTGTCCCTAACTTTGTCCCCCGAACATCCAACATGAGCTGTCCCTTTGATGTACCCGTTCCTAATCCTGTCCAACCTTGTCCAGCCTTGTACTTAAACTCCTGTAGCTTCTTCTCTCTTCACCCTGTAACCTTACTGTTCCACTTCCCTTCCCTTCTTACTACGACTGACTTTCATTCCTCTTCTCTCCAGCGCAAACCTCCACCTCCCCAGGTTTTCCTCCACCTGCTCCCTGCTCTCACTACAGATCACAATGTCATCTGCAAACATCATTGTCCAAGGAGACTTCTGTCTGACTTCCTCTGACAACTGGTCCATCATTATAGCAAACAGGAAGGGGCTCAGAGCCGATTCCTGATGCAGTCCCACCTCCACTTTGAACTCCTCTGTCTGACCTACAGCACACCTCAGCACTGTCCTGCTCCTCTCATACATGTCCTGCACCACTCTGACATACTTCTCTGCTACTCCTGACTTCCTCATACAGTACCACAGCTCTTCTCTTGGCACCCTGTCATACGCTTTCTTCAAGTCTACAAACAGACAGTGCAACACCCTCTGACCATTCCTATACTTTGCCATCAAAATTCTCAGAACAAAAATTGCATCTGTTGTGCTCTTTCTGGGCTTGAAGCCATACTGCTGCTCACAAATTTCCTAGCTTCCACTACTCTTTCCCATAGCTTCATTGTATGGCTCATCAACTTTATCCCCCTATAGTTGCTGCAACTCTGCACGTCACCCTTATTCTTAAAGATCGGCACTAACACACTTCTTCTCCATTCCTCAGGCATCCTCTCACTCTCTAAAACCCTGTTGAACAAACTAGCTAAAAATTCCACTGCTGTCTTTCCCAGACACTTCCAGACCTCCACCGGGATGTCGTCAGGACCAACTGCCTTCCCACTTTTCATCCTCTTCAAAGCCTTCCTGACTTCATCCTTTCTAATCTTATCTACTTTCTGTTCCACAGAGTTCACCCCTTCTACTCTTTTTTCCCTCTTATTTTCCTCATTCATCAGCTCCTCAAAGTATTCCTTCCATCTCCTCTGTACACTCTCCTCACTTGTGAGCACCCTTCCATCTCTATCCTTAATAACTCTAACTTGCTGCACATCCTTCCCATCTCGATCCCTCTGCCTAGCTAACCTGTACAAGTCCTTCTCTCCTTCTCTAGTGTCTAACCTAGTGTACAACTCGTCATATGCCTTCTGCTTGGCCTTAGACACCTCCCTCTTCACTCTGTGCTGTAACTCCTTGTATTCCTGTCTATTCTCTTCAGTCCTGTCCATGTCCCACTTCTTCTTGGCTAACCTTTTTCCTCTGGATACTATCCTGAACTTCCTCATTCCACCACCAAGTCTCCTTATCTTCTTTCCTCCTTCCAGATGACACACCCAGCACCTTTCTCCCTGTCTCCCTGACCACTTCTGCTGTAGTTTCCCAGTCATCTGACAGCACTACCTGACCACCCAGAGCCTGCCTCAACTTCTGTCTAAATTCCTCACAACATTCCTCCTTTTTCAGCTTCCACCACTTGGTTTTCTTCTCTATCTTTGACCTCTTCTTCTTACAGACCAACAAAGTCATCCTACACACCACCATCCTATGCTGTCTGGCTACACTCTCTCCCACTACTACTTTACAGTCACTAATCTCTTTCAGATTGCCTCTTCTACATAGAATGTAGTCTACCTGTGTTCTCCTACCTCCACTCTTGTAAGTCACTCTATGCTCCTCCCTCTTCTTAAAATAAGTGTTAACCACAGCCATGTCCATCCTCTTAGCAAAGTCCACTACCATCTGTCCTTCAAGGTTCCTTTCCTTAACTCCAAACTTGCCCATCACCTCTGTTCCCCTCACCAACATGTCCATTAAAATCCGCTCCCATCACCACTCTCTCACCCGTGGGAATACTCTCCATCACCTCATCTAATTCACTCCTTCCTTCTCTCCATCATATCAGCCAGCTCTCTACCTTTCCTTGTCATGGTACCAACATTCAGAGTTCCTATTCTCAGTCCTACACTCTTACCTTTCCTCTTCGCTTTCTGTCAGTGCACTCTCCTCCCTCCTCTACTTCTTTGACCAACAGTAGCCCAATTTCCACCGGCACTCTGTAGGTCAATGGCGCCGATGGCGGTCATTGTTAACCCGGGCCTCAACCGATCTGGTATGAAATTCAGAGTACTGACGATTCGCATGGTTAAATTTGGCAATGTTTTAGGCTGGATGCCCTTCCTGACACAACCCTCTCTATTTATCCAGGCTTGGGACCGGCACAGAAGTCACTGGACTGGACCTCCCAAGGCTAGATTAATTACAGGCCATTGACACTATTTGAAAATAAATTTAGCTCTCCTTTCTTTCTGGCTTGCAAATTTCTTAATGACCTTCTGGTTAAAGTCAGTCATCTCAGTCATCAGTCTCTTTTCCATTGACAGCATGGTCAATGCATTCAATAAGAAGTGCTGGAAAAGAACCGAGTTTAAGCTCGACCGCGATCACTTGACTGCTGTTGAATTTGCAAATTGGGTCGATCACATTAATCAGTACCTGTCCGTTAACTGACAGGTGGGAAGGTTCGGGGCACAGCCAATTTGAAACAAGCCAATTAGAGCTCAGCCTCAAGTGACATGCTTTTCAAAAGTTTACGGACCTACATATACACTAGTGTGCAGAGCCAGTCTAAAAAGAGAATCCATCCTCATCTGTGTGACACCATGGTATAAAGACCAAAAGTGCACCTGAAAACAGACCATTCTAAAATTAGTACATAAATGTCATTAGCTGTTAGTTGTTGCACCTCCTCTCTGTATCCTGGCTCCTCATTCTTGCTGCTGAGACCCACTGAGACCGTGTCATCGGCAAGCTTGTTGATGTAGTTCTAGCTGTGCATAGATGCACAGTTATGAATCAGCAGAGAAAACAGCACTGGACTGAGCACACAGCCTTGAGGGGCCTCATTGCTCAGTGTAGTGGTGCTGGAGATTCTGTTGCCGATCCGGTCAGGAAGGTATCCGTGTCAGAAAGAGATCTCCCAGTCAGGCAGTCCAGGATCCAGTTGAAGAGGGAGGTGTTCAGGCCCAGCAAGCTCAGCTTTTCAATATTCAGTGTTAAAGGCTGAATTGAAGTCTATGAACAGCATTTGTACCTATGTGTCCTTTCTGTCCAAGTGTGTAAGGGGAAGATGGAGAGTCATGGCAATGGCATCATCAGTGAAGTGTCTGGGATGATACGCAAACTGCGAGCGGTTCACAGTGAAGGTAACTTGATATGCCTCATGTCAAACCTCTCAAAACAATTCATGACTATGGCTGTGAATGTGACGGGACAATAGTCAGGGTACTGTAGACTTCTTTGGCATGGGACTATGGTGGTGGTTTTTAGGCAAATAGGAATGACAGCACTGCTCAGAGAAATGCTGAAGATGTCGGTGAAGATATATGTTAGTTGTTCTGCACATTCCATGAATTCCAAGATTGTTGTCTGGTCCAGCAGATTTCCATGGGTTAACTAGAGTTCTGCAATTGCCATCGGATGCAGCTTCCATGAACATGTGCCATTCATTCATTCATTCATTCATTGTCTTCCGCTTATCCGGAGCCGGGTCGCAGGGGCAGCAGTCTAAGTAGGGATGCCCAGACCTCCCTCTCCCTAGCCACTTCCTCCAGCTCTTCTGGAGGGACCCCAAGGCGTTCCCAGGCCAGCCGAAAGACATAGTCTCTCCAGCATGTCCTGGGTCTTCCCCGGGGCCTCTTCCCGGTGGGGCATGCCCGGAACACCTCTCCAGGGAGACGTCCTGGAGGCATCCGAAACAGATGCCCGAGCCACCTCAACTGCCCCCTTTCTATGTGGAGGAGCAGCGGCTCTACTCCGAGCTCCTCCCGGGTGACAGCGCTCCTTACCCTATCTCTAAGGGAGCACCCCGCCAACCTACGGAGGAAGCTCATTTCGGCCGCTTGTATCCGGGATCTTACCCTTTCGGTCATGACCCAGAGCTCATGGCCATAGGTGAGAGTAGGAGCGTAGATTGACTGGTAAATCGAGAGCTTCGCCTTCCGGCTCAGCTCCTTCTTCACCACAACAGACCGGTACATAGACCGCATTACTGCTGCCGCAGCACCGATCCGTCTGTCAATCTCACGATCCATCCTTCCCTCACTCGTGAACAAGACCCCGAGATACTTAAACTCCTCCACTTGAGGAAGGACCTCCCCCTCCAACCTGAAGGGTGCAAGCCACCTTTTTCCGGTCGAGAACCATGGCCTCGGATTTGGAGGTGCTGACCCTCATCCCAGCCACTTCACACTCAGCTGCAAAACGCCCCAGTGCATGCTGTAAGTCCAGGCCTGAAGAGGCCAACAGGACAACATCATCTGCAAAAATCAGCGATGAAATCCTGTGGTCCCCAAACTGGACTCTCTCCAGCCCCTGGCTGCGCCTCGAAATTCTGTCCATAAAAACAATGAACAGAACCGGTGACAAAGGACAGCCCTGTCGGAGTCCAACATGCACTGGGAACAGATCTGACTTACAGCTGGCAATGAGAACCAAGCTCCTGCTGCGGTTATATAGAGACCGAACAGCCCTTAACAGAGGGCCACGGACCCCGTACTCCCAGAGCACCTCCCACAGAATGCCACGAGAGACACGGTCGAAAGCCTTCTCCAAGTCCACAAAACACATGTGGACTGGTTGGGCAAACTCCCATGAACCCTCGAGCACCCTGTGGAGGGTATAGAGCTGGTCCAGTGTTCCACGACTAGGTCGAAAACCGCATTGCTCCTCCTGTATCCGAGGTTCGACTAACGGTCGGACTCTCCTCTCCAGTACTCTGGAATAGACTTTCCCTGGGAGGCTGAGGAGTGTGATCCCCTTATAGTTGGAACACACCCTCCGGTCCCCCTTCTTAAAAAGAGGGACCACCACTCCGGTCGCCCAGTCCAGAGGCACTGTCCCTGACCGCCACGCTATGTTGCAGAGACGTGTCAGCCAAGACAGCCCCACAACATCCAGAGACTTAAGGTACTCAGGGCGAATCTCATCCACCCCCGGTGCCTTGCCACCAAGGAGCTGCTGAACTTCCTCAGTGACCTCAGCTTGAGTGATGAATGAATCTACCTCTGAGTCCCCGGCCTCTGGTTCCTCTACAGAAGGCGTGTCAGTAGGGTTGAGGAGATCCTCGAAGTATTCCTTCCACCGTCTGACAATATTCCCAGTCGAGACCAGCAACTCTCCATCTCCACCATAAACAGTGTTGGCAGAGAGCTGCTTACCCCTTCTGAGGCACCAAACGGTCTGCCAGAATTTCCCCGAGGCCGTCCGATAGTCCTTCTCTATGGCCTCACCGAACTCCTCCCAGACCCGAGTTTTTGCTTCCGAGACCACCACGGCTGTAGTCCGTTTGGCCTGCCGGTATGCCTCAGCTGCCTCCGGAGTCCCCCGAGCCAACCAGGCTCGATAGGACTCCTTCTTCAGCTTGACAGCATCCCTTACTTCCAGTGTCCACCACTGTGTTCGGGGATTGCCGCCACGACCGGCACCAGAGACCTTACGGCCACAACTCCGGATGGCTGCATCAACAATGGAGGTGGAGAACATGGTCCACTCGGACTCAATGTCCCCAACCTCCCTCGGCATCTGGTTGAAACTCTCCCGGAGGTGGGAGTTGAAGACCCCCCTAACAGAGGGATCAGCAAGACGTTCCCAACAGACCCTCACAATACGTTTGTGCCAAGTCTGTCCGGCATCCTCCTCCGCAAGCGGATCCAACTCACCACCAGGTGGTGATCGGTTGACAGCTCCGCCCAAGACATGCGGCCGAAGGTCAGATGACACGATCACAAGGTCGATCATTGATCTCCAGCCTAGGGTGTCCTGGTACCACGTGTACTGATGGACACCCTTATGCTTGAACATGGTGTTTGTTATGGACAGGCTGTGACTAGCACAGAAGTCCAGCAACAGGACACCACTCGAGTTCAGATCAGGTGGGCCGTTCCTCCCAATCACGCCCCTCCAGGTATCACTGTCATTGCCCACATGGGCGTTGAAGTCCCCCAGCAAAACTATGGTGTCCCCAGTCGGAGCACCTTCCAGCACCCCTCTCAGGGTCTCCAAGAAGGTTGGGTACTCCACACTGCCATTCGGCCGTTTAAGCCGAAACAACAGTGAGACACCTATCCCCGGCCCGAAGGCGCAGGGAAACAACTTAAGCACATTGAGCATTCTGCACTTCACTAAGTACCCCTATATAATTGTTGTGCTCCTTAAACATTAGTGCCAGGGGAATCAGGTACACTGAACAATGAAAACAGCGGTGAATTCCTGTGGTTCAGAATACCTTCAGAACCTGGTACCCCAAGGCCTACTATCAGGGCATTTGAGTCACAGGTTTTAACTACCACAAAGTTTGTAGCCCATACCATGGCAAATGTAGTTAAGTAAAACCCATATTTGGGTTCACTAATCAATAAAAAATTGGGCCAGTCTATTCCTTATGATGACATTGTCAATGTCAGACTACTCATGCAATCTGATGTAAAAGAGCTACCAATAACTAGGGGTGACAGCTCAGACAGACTCATTGTACAAGAGTGGGAAAATCTTATGTCTCTATATCTGAGAAAACAAGATAGAAATTCTAGATAGGCCTATGGCTAAAGCAGTATGTATAATGTAGTGATAATTAAATTGTGTTATTACACATCTGTTTATTAAACCAAAAATCCACACTTGATTTTTGACATTTTAAAGCAGCATTTCAGCACAATCACTTACTCTAGTATGCCCCTAGCTGATTTATACAATACACTACCAATGCCAATTATAGATAGTATGGAGCATTGGATCAGGCAGAACAAGATGATGGATGTTGCACAGGAATGCTTAGAGAGACATGGCTGGCACATTTGTGATCCAAGTCATGATCAGTATGATGTTTATTAAGCAGTGCCCAGATCAGTCTCTTTCAAATGTTTTCAAATTCAAATCAGCATAGAAAGGTTCAGCCTGTAAGATACAAGGGAGACATGATGAGCATTTGCAAGAGAAAAAAAGCTTGAACCTCAGCAAAGTCACATAACTTGAATACAGCAGAGTGTAGGATTTGTACCAAATGTTGTTGAAACATCTGCATCTAGCCTTGTCCCGTCTCTTCCACCTTCCTTCCTAGCACAGTCTGGTGGTAACAGTGACTGCATGAAAAGCCTGGTGAATCTATTCAACTGACTTGTTACTCAGCAGACCCAATTCCAAGCAATCATCAAGTTCAGTATTTCAGACTTACTACAAACCATTCAGAGTTTGCAGGTCTCTAGATCATTCCACAGTGTCTCATTGCAGACAGGACAACAGGCATCTGAAGTGCTTAATCCCTGGGATATGAAAAAGGACTGCCCTCATTGAACCAATCATTACCAACATCTGTTGAGAGTATACATCACCATTTTAGTGATGGTGTGGAAAAAGGACAGTGATTCATATACTTTCATAGATTTCAGGTGGTTGAATGCCAGGACCATCAAGGATGCACACCAAGTGGATTGTGTGCTTGCCACACTAAGCAGACTGTGTTGGTGTCCTTGGTGGAAATTAGCTTTTTAGCAGAATGGACCTCACCTTAGGTTTTTACAATACCACAATGAGTGAAAAAAAGAATTATACAGTTTAACAACCCCGCTAGGCCTACAAAAATATAATCATATGCCTTAGGGGCTTTGTAATAACCCAGCCTCTTTCAAGAGAATGAATCTAGAGATTATTGTTAATATGAATTTCTCAAAGCTTTTATCTTGATAATCTTTTCTTTGCACCATCAGAAAGTTAGTCTTTGGTTGAGGTGGAGGTCATCATGACGACCTGAAAAGCACCTGATAGAAAATGATGGGTGCACACCATCTGTCAAAAAGAAAAAATATTATTTGTCATAATATTTTTTTTACCAGCATTTCATTACCATCTGCTCCTCTATCTCAAAACCTCTATTTGGACTGGAGTTTTCAAGGCACTTACCCCTTCTGATTGGACAACAGAATGTTAGGTCTCTTTTAGCCAACTCAAAGCCCACTTGTTGGACTGTGTCATGGTTGCTTATCCTGATTTCTTTGAGCCCTTTACTTTTATTGTGTTTCATTCCTTGTCTAATCTACTTTATTATAGGAAGTGCCCAAAGGGGAACTCAAAGCCAGACCAATTGCAAACCAATTGCTTTTGTGAGTAAAAGCTTCAGTTCATTACAGTGCAGACATCAGGATTATTACATGGATGAAATCATGGATGAGCCCTTTGTCAGTCTCACTGCAGTTGGACAGATGGAGCAGAGTCCAGAGCCCTTCATTTAGTTCATCATATTCAAGAAATTTCAAGTTGTCAGAAAACCTTACCTATGTTCTTTACCCAGGAGCTTAAGCAAAGCTAACAGGAATACCCAACAATCTCCAATGTGTTGTCTTTTCTGACCATAAGAAAATGTCCATAAAAAGAGAAAAACATGTGCTGAGAATGTTAAAACAGTGAGATAAGTTGGAAGTTAGAGATGATGTGATGAACAGAGTGTAGAAAGTTTATGCTTCTAAGTCTGAAGTACAAGTCTCTATGTTTAACCAGGTACTTGATCGCACTGAAGTTGTTGATTATGACTCTTCTGCTAAATATTGGCTGTTTTGCTTGAAAAATGCTATGCATAAGCAACATTAAGCTCAACAATGCAACAAGCGTGTCAAAGGCACTTACTTGTCAGTGAGAGAATTTGTACAGGTGCATCTCAATAAATTAGAATGTCGTGGAAAAGTTCATTTATTTCAGTAAAAAGGTGCCATTGTAGGACAAATGTTCAATAAGCAGTGTTGGGAGTAACTAGTTACATGTAATGGCGTTATGTAATTTAATTACAAAATAAATGTAACAGTAATTCGTTACAGTTACTGAGAAAAATGTGTAATTAAATTACAGTTAGAATTGTTTAAAGCGGTGCTATTCTGATGCTTTTGATTGGTTCTCTGGTTTGAATTTGTGGCACCAAGACCTACTAATTACATTAATCCACATTACTGCTGAAAGCTTTAGGCTACTACAACCTGTCTGAGAGTTGGCACCATGGCAAGTGATAAAAATGCATTTCATGCATTTCGTGCTGGAAATTTTATAATAATTTCATCCTGAAATCGGATAAAGGCACAAATATAACAGTTCAGTGTTAAAATGCTGTTAAAATGCTTTCCACATCAAAGGCTTCAGTGTCGAACCTGAGGAAGCATCTGCAGGTATGTAACCTAGCCTTTATTTTATAAAAGCATATGGTTTTTGTCATTATTGTGAGTGTACAGAAATAAAAACAGACCCTTTATTTTCGAATGATATATTACTGGTTTCTGTATAATAAAAAGTGATGGAGTAGTCATTGGAGTTACTGTAGCTGCTATGTGGGAAAAATCCACCAAAACGCGCCAGCGCGTTCATCGACCCCATAGTGTATTCAAAACCTGTATTCAAAACATTCATAACAAATTAGCTAGTCTGCTAGCTACCTTTACCAGGCACACTTCTATTTATGGACCCTTTGACAGAAAATATATAGCTCACATTTTTTCTCCTTGAAAATGTGTTGGTAATGTCAGATCTAATATAGCTTAGTTATTTTAGCATTGTACCATACGATATGATGACTCACAAAGTCATTGAGTTGTGAAATTCAGGGCACCAACAGACTCCTCTGGCCAAAGCAATGTTACATTAAGCCATTTTAATTTTCAGTGTCCTTTGTAAAATCAGTGCTATAGACTGCTGCGTGATTTTCAACTGAAAAGTGACTTATGATCTGAATGATGACAATCTGCTGCAGTTTCATTTCCAAAAATATAACCTATTTTTCTTGAGGGTTGTCCAGTTTGATTTTTGGTGGATAAAGAGTGTACACACACACACACACACACACACACACACACACACACACACACACACACACACACACACCACACAATTAATTAATTTCTTTCCCTAATTGCATTGAAGGCTTTGAGACATCAGTGTTTTTCTTTTATTAACTGTTTTCATAACTTTGTTATTGCCTAAATAAAATTTTTTTTTTGCCTATTTTGGTTTATGTTTATGTTTATTTTTTCAGATTGTTTTTTTTTCAAGGCATTGTGACTTGCCAGTGTGTCCTGTCATAGCTATGCAAAGATTTGATTCCTAAAACATTATTAAACAATTTTTGTTATGAAGTCTGGTGTTGTGGTGGCTGTGCTTAAAATTAAATTAATATAATCTTAATTCAAGTGGTGAAAGATGTAGAAATTCTAACAGTAAACAGAGTTGAGTACAACTGTAAGGTTAACCATGCCTGGTATAAATGTTTGGCAATGAATTAGTTAAAAATATCCATTAGAAACTTAAAAGTAATCAAATGTAATCAGTTCCTTTACTTTTATAAAGTTATTGAAAGTTACACTACTTACATTCTAAATAGGGTCATTTGTAGTCTGTAACCTATTACATTTCCAAAGTAACCTTCCCAACACTGTCAATAATGTATGTGTACACTTTGTATATTTACATGTACAAAATGTACAAAGAAAAAGAAGATAATTTCTCTCTCTCTCTCTCTCTCTCTCTCTCTCTCTCTCTCTCTCTCTCTCTCTCTCTCTCTCTCTCTCTCTCTCTCTCTCTCTCTCTCTATTGAGCTACACATGCTTGTCCTGAGCTCCCAGTGTTTCTGACCCCTTCTGCTCTCTTGATCTGCCTGATTCATTCTGATGTTCTTCATCTGGTTGGAGTCTCATCAGTTGAAGTTGCTTACTGCTGCTGAGGCTCCACATGAAGCCTAGATATACATAGAACTGCTATGGATAGAACCACTTTGAGACCTTGGAGGGGGCATTGTACTGAAAGATCCTAGAAAAGGTTGTAGCACACTAGTTATGCTCATACCTGTATAGGAATAGTCACTGAATTGTGCAAGATACTGGAAGAAGAGTAATCCCAGATGACACCAGAGCAGTGTGAGAAACTAGTGATGTCCTGACAACAAGCTCCTCAGAGTCTGATGCATGTTGGAGCGAGCTACCGAGTCCAAGATGTTGCCTTCAGGGGCGAAAGAAATGTGATTCCCTGTCTCATGCTCGCGCTTCTACCAACTTCAACTGCGAGCCCCATGATCAAAACCAATCTATCGCCTCAACAGACATGGGGTTCAAGGAGCAGGCGCCTAGCTTGAAAATAAAGCCATGTGGGTGTGGAGCTTCTCAAAAGAAAAACTCTTGCAAAGCATGCAAGTTGTTCTTTGTAAAAGACTGTGGGCATGGCAGCATTTTTTAAACAGTTTGCTTGACATATCGCTAAGTGACGCAACAAAGTATACAAGACAGACATCGAAATAGACAGATGATTCACATGGACAGATGAATGACTTTTTTTTTTTTATGGTCTTGCTGATGCAATGTCACCTGGTTCTACAAAGGGTGTTCCCATAGCGTCAAGCCATTATGCAGAGTTGAAAGGGAAAAAGGGAATAATTTTGATCTCCACTGTATATATTGCTGCTTGTTACACAATTCAACCTGACTATATGCAGTTGTAGAAAGGACATTATTTATAAACACACTTTTGGTTGTCACCCAGATGAGAGTGGGTTCCCTTTTGAGGGTGATTTCTCTCAAACATGCCTCCTCATATCATCTCAGGTTTTTTTCCACCTCTGAAACCAGTTGTGCATTATAAATCACTATGTTACAACACAGCCCACAGATCTCCCTCCTGTCCACCAGCAGGAACCTTCACTGGAATAGTGAAGAGTCGGATTTGTATGGCACACTGACTGCATTCTCTGTTTTTTTGACTCACTGTCTTTTTCCAGACCTTGCTTTGCATCGCTGTTTTGGACTTGACTGTTTGGACTCTGTTGTTAATAAAGCTCCATTTATATCACACATGGAGCCTGCCAGCCCATCCTTACACACTAATGCAACTCATGATTTACTTTAGGTCTGCTTCGTGTGTGTGTGTGTGTGTGTGTGTGTGTGTGTGTGTGTGTGTGTGTGTGTGTGTGTGTGTGTGTGTTACTGCATTCAAAAAACACTCATATAAAAGCAGATAGAGCTCAATGAGGGCTCAGAATTATAATGCATTGGTCAACACTTATTAGTGTTTGTCAATAGATTGATTGTCAAGCTATTGATAGATATTAGATATCGGCCATCCCATCTAATATCACCACCAGCTGCTACTATTAAAACCTATAATTAAGTATTTTGTGGTCATAGATGAAGAGTGCTAACAATATGAGTATAAAGGATTTCTAAAAGCACAGTATAAGCACAGCATCTGAAATTGTCTGCTCCATTTTGGATTGTCTTTGGACCAACCTTTCCTAGGTGTGAAATTCAACATGCTGGTCATCAATGAGATATTTTGGTTTTGGATATTTAATGTAATATTAGAAAAAGGACAACTGCACTGTTAAAATCCAATGTTAAGGGTTTCTTCTGCTTCTCTGATTGGCTGGCAAGATTTTGGCATGCTTCGCTGGCTCCACCCTGCAGCCATGTGCTCCTCTACATTCCAAAACACTGCCGGTGATGAAATAGTGCTGTCCTTTTAGCACCACATCAGAAGTAGTGCAAGGAGCAAGAAAATGCCACTGTAGAGTGATGGTGCATGCTCTGTGACAACAATCATGTAACAACAAGCATTTAGTGACAACAAGCATGTAATTCAACATGTAGAGCTGAAGCAGAGTAAGTAAAAAGTCACAGTTCCAAAACAGAATCCAAAATCCAAAGACACAAAAATGAGAGAATAGCAAATGTGGTCAAATACACAAAATGCAAACACGTGAACAATACAACAGCTTGGTAATGCTAAGAACTGACACTGAGTACACAATATGGCATGGCATATGCATGGTTTTAAAGTCCATAAAACAGGAAGTGACAGGGTGAACCGGAAGTCCTAAAACTCAGGCTAGGCTTCCTTTTGCCCTGTCAGAGATTATATCTTCTGGGAGGCCATATACTCTAAACACCTGGTGAATTAGCCTTTTCCATGGCAGTGGGGAGACCCTTGATTGGGACCAGACACATTTCCTTGAATAATGCAAACTTCACACACACAGTGAGCGAGACTTGAACCCAGGATGCTGGGGTGAAGCAAACGTGCTAACCACTAGGCCACCGTGCCACCTTAATAAGCTTTAATTGTTGATTTAAATTTCATTCATTCATTGTCTACCGCTTATCCGAACTATTCTCGGGTCACGGGGAGCCTGTGCCTATCTCAGGCGTCATTGGGCATCAAGGCAGGATACACCCTGGACGGAGTGCCAACCCATCGCAGAGCACACACACACACTCTCATTCACTCACTGCGGACAATTTAGAGATGCCAATCAACCTACCATGCATGTCTTTGGACCGGGGGAGGAAACCGGAGTACCCAGAAGAAACCCCCGAGGCACGGGGAGAACATGCAAACTCCATACACACGCGGCAGAGGCGTGAATCGAACCCTCAGGTGTGAGGCAAACGTGCTAACCACTAAGCCACCATGCCTCCCTTGATTTAAATTTACTATTTATATTTGTATTTAAAAGTTTAGTTGAGGTTGAGCAGAATGGAGACTATTCACCTGATGGAAGACAAATGGCCAATGTGAAAAATAACATAGGTGACTAATAGAGTAGAGTACAGTAGCATAGAGTAGAGTAGAGGAGAGTAGAGTAGAGTAGAGTAGAGTAGAGTAGAGTAGAGTAGAGTAGAGTAGAGTTTTCAATAGCAAAACTGAGAATATCAAGCAAAAAATTCTGACTATAAATTTAAACCCCCACAATTTGACAACTAATCATGTAGTGATAATAATTTTACTATATCTGATCATTGCTTCACTCCAATTCAAGAGACAGATATAATTTCACAAATTTCTTCTTCAAAATCATCAACTTGCATACTAGATTGCTTATCTACATATTTCTTTAAACAGATAACATTTTAAAAAAACCCTGATTAAAAATTCCCAACTTCGTCCCCCGTCAGCTGTCTAACTATAGGCCAATTTCAAACCAAGGTCCTAGAAAAGCTCAATTTTTCCATAACTTTATCCCTTTGTACCTTTACCTAAGCTAAACATTTCTCTAACCTATTATTATTATTATTATTATTATTATTATTATTATTATTATTATTATTAGTAGTAGTAGTAGTAGTAGTAGTAGTAGTAGTAGTAGTAGTAGTAGTAGTAGTAGTAATCTAGCCATGGGGGTCACAGTCCAGTGACTTCTGTGCCGGTCCCAAGCCCGGATAAATAAAGAGGGTTGCGTCAGGAAGGGCATCCGGCGTAAAACATTGCCAAATTTAACCATGCGAATCGTCAGTTCGAATTTCATACCGGAATTTCATTCATTCGGTTGAGGCCCGGGTTAACAACGACCACCATCGCGCAGTTGACCTACAGAACGCTGGTGGAAATTGGGCTACTGGATTAGGAGAAATCCCGTCATCCATTGACCCTGATACAGGCTAGGTAGCCCTGAGGAAAAAAAGGGAGAAAAGGGAGAATAGACTGCACTCAGAAAAAATTGTGATCAAGATTACAAATCTCAGACATGCAAATAATAATAGACCAGAAATTTACTGACTTCAGCTTCCATTCCAGCCAAAGAAAACCTGATAAACAGACAGACATGATGACACGATATGGCCACATAGTGAGTCATGGTTATGATCTGTTTTTTTTCTCTCTTTCTCTGGTTTTAGTGTCAACCTCTGGCATGCTGGCAGAGCATATCTCCAACTTATCCCAGACACAGGAAAGGGGTGAGGAATAAATGATGGCATACGATCCTACAAAAAGAGAAACAATATCTCAGTGTGACTCCCAATCTGAATCTCCCATTAAAAACACTTTCCTGAATAATGCCACATGTTTGGAGCTGACAAGACATTTAAGAACAAACAAAAAAATTCAAGACATTCTGCAGTTCTCAGATGCCAAAGTCCAGGTAGATAGCTTTGCAGGGATGACATCATGGGGTTCTGTAGAAACTGGGGCCCTTTCATGGAGAGGAGAAGTTTGTATTATTGGGTGGCTTAAATTGCTAACTGTTTGAGTAAACAAGTGCTGTTATCATCATGCAAACAGCTATAACAGTTTAAAACATGCAAAAATAAAACAATAAAAACATGCAAAAAACAAATGTTAATGAACAGGTTTGCACCCTTTTAATCAATTTATCAGACAGACTAGAAATTAAGGTACAAAAATGAATACAAAACTAAAATCCATCACCTAGGCATGCAGACTGCTTCTGCAAACATTTGTGAAAGAATGGATCGCTCTCAGGAGCTCAGTGAATTCAAGCGTAGTACAATTCAATTCAATTCATTCATTCACTCATTGTCTACCGCTTATCCGAACTATTCTCGGGTCACAGGGAGCCTGTGCCTATCTCAGGCGTCATTGGGCATCAAGGCAGGATACACCCTGGATGGAGTGCCAACGCGCCGCAGGGCACACACACACTCTCATTCACTCACGCAATCATACACTACGGACAATTTAGCCACGCATGTTTTTGGACTGGGGGAGGAAACCGGAGCACCCGGAGGAAACCCCCGAAGCATGGGGAGAACATGCAAACTCCACACACAGAGGTGGGAATCGAATCCACAACCCTGGAGGTGTGAGGCAAACGTGCTAACCACCAAACCACCGTGCCCCCTCAAGTCAAGTCAATTCAATTCAATTCAATTCAATTCAATTCAATTCAATTTTATTTGTATAGCACTTTTAACAAAGAGCATTGTCTCAAAGCAGCTTTACAGAACATAAGAAACAATAAACATACAAACAAACAGTCCTAGATGTTAGACAAAATTTTCCCTAGTGAGCAAGCCTGAGGTGACTCAGGCGACTGTGGCAAGGAAAAACTCCCTTAGATGATATTAGGAAGAAACCTTGAGAGGAACCAGACTCAAAAGGGAACCCATCCTCATCTGGGTGACACCGGAGAGTGTGATATGAACAATGTCCTTTCTGCATTAGTTGTGTGATGCAGATACAGCATGTGTAGAATGTTATGTGTAAAATGTATTGGAGTACAAAGTTATGGGATTTATTAGGTGTATGCCTGGCTAAAGAGATATGTCTTTAGTACAGTGATAGGTCCATTCATGAAATTTCCTAAATGGTAGGCCATGTAAAATCACAAAGTGGGGTCAGTGCATGCTGAAGTTCACAGTATGCAGAAGTCGACAACTTTCTGCAGTGTCAATAGCTACAGACCTCCAAACTTCATGGAACGGGTTTTCATGGCAGAGCAACAGTTTCTCATATTTGGGGATGAAGACCACTATATTTCACCTTTTTTGATATAAATATCAGTTTCCTCATTTGGTTAACGATCAGATTCATCAGACTCAGAATTGACCATAAGATGGTCTTCAGCTTCAGACACATCCTCTTCTATTTCAGTTCTAGAGCCTCCAGTACTGGATTTATTTCTGCTGCTCATTTTGTAAAGCTCTGACAGAGAGCATATCATATGTAGCTGCAGAGTGTAATGTTGGCAGGACTCCCATGCAGAGAATCTTAATATGTTTTGCCCCTCCCCTGCTGAGGGTCCACTCAATGTGGGAGGAGTTTGCCCACAGGAACAGAAAACATTCTTGCACTTTACAGATGAGGTCAAGAGAATAGCTAGTGTGTGTGTGTGTGTGTGTGTGTGTGTGTGTGTGTGTGTGTGTGTGTGTGTGTGTGTGTGTGTGTGTGTGTCTGTCTGTCTGTATGTCTGTGTGATTGTGTGACTGGGGTGAAATATGACTCACAGTTGCAAAGAAACAAATAGTATTTGACACTTCTGACCCTCTTTAGCTTGCCCCTTTGACTGCCGGGTCAAATTGACCCGAACAGTATCTATGTGTTATAAAAAAGGGGCTGGTGTTGCAAATGGTGTTGAAATGAACCATTTTAAGCCAGGCAGAAGAACTTCCACACTAAAAAAGTACTTTAAACTTTTTTTTTAGATTTTCTAACTTTAAAATGGGTCAATTTAACCCACAACATATAACACGAGGGTTAAAAAGACACCTGGCTGCTCTGAGTTTGGAATATTCAATTCAATTAAATTTTTATATTATTAATATTTTTACATGCTAATTTAAAATTTGTATAGTGCTGTTAACAATGGACATTGGCTCAAAGCAGCTTTACCGGAAATTCCAAATAAAAGTGACAAAGTTTAATATTTAAATGTATATTTATCCCTAATAAGCAAAGCCAGAGGCAACGGTGGCAGGGTAGAACTCCCTGAGATGACATGAGGGAGAAACCTTGTGAGAATTTATCATTTCTTTTCTACAACTGCATCTTTTCTACAACTGTCAAGTGGAGTTGTGTATGTAGGTATAGTTATAATTATAGATTTAACAGATTAATTTGATTATAGATTTAAAATAATTTAAACATAAATTCCTTCCTGCTGTAGCTATCAAATGTTCAATGATTAAGACACGAGCGCAAAATCAATCCCACAACAGCAGTTTCAAGCCACCGCCACATGATTCTATCCACATGTGCCATGTATCTCCATGTAGTCCACATGGGGCCATAATCGGCAGCAGTGAGCACACACCAAATGATGAGTCTCCAACCAGAAGTCTGGAGAGAAGAAGCAGTCAAGAACACTGGGAGCTCAGGAGTAGCGGAGGAGGAGAGAGAGAGAGAGAGAGAGAGAGAGAGAGAGAGAGAGAGAGGCAGAGAGATTATTAGGTATGGTTAAAGGCAATGTACATTATGTGCAAAGTGCAGGCAGTGACTCTGGCAAGATTAGCTATGACAGCATATGTAAAAGTAAGAGCCAGAAGGTGGCACAGACATGAAGGCTTCCTGGGACATAAGGCATCCAACCACTCCACATTCAGCAAACTTGAGTGAACATGTTGTAGTTGGGGAGCAACAGCATATAAACATCCCAGTTCACCAAACACTCTATACCCAGGAACCCTCCAGATCTGCTCCTTTACCATTACTCCAAACAAAATCTATACTTTATTTATTCTATTAAAGTGGATGGTGAATGCAAGCCTCTATTGAGTTGTTTTTGCAGACTGGCCCAAACACTGGGATGCATTACTCCATCACAGACCTAATAAAATATGCATAGATCTGAGATCTGTTCAGTACATTGGCCATTGACCTCAGGCAAATGAAGGTTAAGTTTGTGTTCCTCCATCCTGACACTGATCATTTTCATGTTTATAACCATAAAACACGGTGGCTGAGAAGTGCAAAACAATATAACAAATCCAGAAACAAAATATCAAATCCAAAAACACAATAACAAATCATAAAACACAATAACAAACCCACAAACACAATAACAAATCTGGAAACAAAATAACAAATCAGAAAACAAAATCCAAAAACACAATGACAATTCAGACAAACCGAAAAATGTAGGTATAGTTGACAAATGGTATTCTTACCACTGATTGGATGAGACATCTTTCACTCAAGAAATCTTTGACAAGAACACTGAGTAATAATATTTAGCAGCAGTAGTCCTGAGGAAAGGTAGAGGACTATCATGGTTAAAATAGGTATAAGAGATTTTTGATAATGTGACCCAATACAAGAGTAAGTTTTTCACTGTTTCTCAATGCTTTATAATCCACGGTCGAATATTGTCTGGCCCTACTGCTTTTCTCACACAACACAGGCACAACTTAACCTGGCCAATACTGAAATCTGGGATGCTGGTGTTAAACATTTGGTTAGAACAGTAGATCAGTTGGTCAACATCATCCTTTTAATGCAGAATAGGGGAAAATGGTAATTCAGATACTGTTGATTTCCAAAGAATTCTCTACAATTTACAGCGAATGGTGTGAAAAAAAATTGAAATATACTATGAGTGGATGCTGGCTTGAGTTTCGATATCGTTTCAGGCAGGTTTAAACAATCTGGTCATTGTCCTCTGATCTCTCTTACAACAAGGTGTCTCCACCCACAGACCTGTTCCAGGAGATGAGCAGTATCTGAAATACTCAGCCCAGCCCATATGGTACCAACAGCCATGGCATGGTTAAAGTCACAATGATCAGACTTGTTTTCAGTCTGTTGTTTGATGTGAACATTACCTGAAGCTCTTAATCTGTATCTGCAGGCCACATGATTAGATAAGTGACTGAATATACACATGTAATAATGTGGATGGTGAGTATATAATGAAGCTTTAATAAAAACTCTTCTTGCCCTTAATGTTCTGTAATTACTCCTTAATTAATAGTGAACTCCTAATAACATATTTATATTTATATTTACTATTAGTTCTTAAAAGTTGATATAGATAAGTGTAAATGAAGAGCAACTCATTTGTTCCTGCTTAGTTCCTGCACAGTTACTTATGAGGCATTACAAAGTATTGTAATGTTACTGATTTAAAAATTAAGGTAAATCAGTAACAGGGTAGAAGGGTCACCAATGAGTACAGCTGCAAAACTCCACAAGCATTTTAAAATCAGCACCAAGGACAGCAACCAAAATAAAAACACAAGCACACACACAGCACTGGCAACACAGGAAGAATTCTTCACAGCTAAACATTAATCATCCAGAAGCCTCCTGTTAGGTCTAGGGTTGTTTTTGTTCAGCTCGCCAATAATAATAAAACAATTCTGCTGTGGTGACCTTCAAGAGCCTGCAAGCAAATACAAAACAGCAAAGTGAATAATGATGATAATTTTGTGCATTGTTGGCATAACAAGTGAGTGTTGTGATTCTGTTGTGATTCATCACTGTAATCTAAATACTGTAGTAACATGAAATGTAGGGATATAAAAACCTAATGGTACATGTCCACTTAAACAACCCCATCATGGATTTGTGATATAACATTCCATCATTTGTTTTGTTTTGTTTTTTTTTTGTAAATTTTTTTTGGGGGGATAACCCCATAGTCTCAGGACAGGCCACAAAAAGACTTAAATCAACAAGGAATCATGCAGAACTTCATATCCTGTGAGCTGTGCACAAAAGCACATGCTTTAAATGGAACGATATGAAAAGGGCGACACAGTTTTCAGGCCTCGGATATTTAAATTCTTCAACACTGGGGGGCAGCAAATCACTATACTTCTGTTAACCATCGCAAATACCACAGCACCAGATGAATACGTACATAAAAGTAACTGTCACCTTACCACCATCTCAAGTCACTCAGATTTGCTGACTGTGAAGTGGTTGAACACTTTATGTCCCAGGAAGCCTTCATGCCTGTCACCTTCTGGCTCTCCCTTTTAGTTATGCTGTCATAGCTAGTCTTGCTGGACACATCATCTACATTGTCTTTAAACATCACACGATCACAAGCATACCTAATATTTCTCTCTCTTTCTCTCTCTCTCTCTCCCCTCTCTCTCTCTCTCTCTCTCTCTCTCTCTCTCTCTCTCTCTCTCTCTCTCTCTCTCTCTCTGTCAAGCTATACATCTCACTCCCGAGCTCCTAGTGTTCTGAGTTCCCTGCGTGACCACTTCTTCTTTCTGGACTTTCCTGATCCATCCAGACGCTCTACTCCTGGATGGAGTCTCATCATTTGATGGTGCTCACTGCTGCTGGGGATAGATCTGTGTGGACAGCCCATGACCCAGAGAAAAGCTGTGGATAGAACCACTTGGAGACTATCATGCTATCTTTGAACTGCTGTTGCATCAGTCAGCTTTCGGCATGAAGGAATTAATGCTATTAAAGTCTATAATGAACTTAGAAACTACACTGACCTAGTTCCTCAAGCGATCTTGGTTGCTGTTGTAAGAAAGGACATTATTTACATTTACATTATTTACAGTCCAGTGTCACCCAAATGAGAATGGCTTCCCTTCTGAGCCTGGTTCCTCTCAAGGTTTCTTCCTCATATCATCTAAGGGAGTTTTTCATTGCCACCATCACCTCAGGCTTGCTCATTAGGGATAAAATGGTAACATTTTTCCCTATGTTTCTATACTTCTATAAAGCTGCTTTGAGACAATGTCCATTGTTAAAACTGCTATACAAATAAATTGAATTAAAAATACTGTTCGTAAACCATCACTAATTCTAAATCCGAAATGATGTTATCTAATTTTTGTTAAATTATGTAAGTTATTCATTGAGCTGTGATTAGTGATCACATAAATATATAGAATAGATACAAATTTGTATACTTGACCACTACAAACCCTTCCTGGATTTCCCAGCTGATTAATAGTGATGTTTTTGAAGTTGTTTCTAAATAAGGTTTAAGCTTTATCAGTAAGAATTGAGTGGAGATGAAGTGGAGGTTAATTACTAAATTTGAATTTGAATGATTTTATTTGTGAAAAATTGCCCCATTCCCTGTTTAGAAAAGAAAGAAAGAAAGAAAGAAAGAAAGAAAGAAAGAAAGAAAGAAAGAAAGAAAGAAAGAAAGAAAGAAAGAAAGAAAGAAAGAAAGAAAGAAAGAAAGAAACTAACTAACTAACTAACTAACTAAACAAACAAACACAGGTTTAATATTGTTTGTTTTCAGCATGTAATCTGTGAATGCTGTCTCCCTTATCCGCTTACATACCTGTGCCTCACAGGGAACAAAACACTGGGGTCAAAACCATTAACCCCTCTACTAAAAACCACACCATCACTGTGGGCCAACGTGACATTAGTTACACCAAGTTCACCACAGTCCTGCAGGCTAAAATGCTCTGTCAACACCACATAAACAGCAAGCACATACAACATCGACTTTCTATGATCATCATCGATGGTCTCATTGTTTCTGAGATGTTTTCATTGTTTAATTAAAAGAAAATGAGGAAAAATGGCATTTAACTTGTATTCCAAAATAAATAGCTTTGATTTTTTGTCAAAGATTAAACTTTTGAATGAAATTAGTGTGTAGTAGAAATTTTATGGTCTTTAAATAACTCAAGAAAGCTGTGAAACTATGAAGATGGATTGTGCCGGCTGAATTACAGTAGAATTATCATTCAAGAAAAGAATTTTAAATAATTAATGCTAATTAACTTTGTTTATCATTTATCTGTCATGAAAGGAAGCAGATGGAATCACTGTGAAAGTAGGTTCTGTAACCATACACAAGCTCTTTTGCCCTTTTAATCCTATAATGGCTGAGATAGACACTTCCATATTTATTTTGAGTGTGCAGGAGCTTTAGGGCTTTCTGAGCTGGTTAGAGAAAGGTATGGGGTGATCAATTTGTTTGTTGCTAAAGCGTACCCTGTAGCGTTAACCTTTGGCCTTTCACCCTGACTGCCAGGTACATGTCCTCCATCCACAAATAAAGAAGAGCAACTGTCTCTGTGAACCATATAGAAGAAGCCACTGGTCCAATCCGAATAAGCTGTTGGGGAGGGTGGCTGGAGTTGCTGAAGGGATCCAGTAGTTCAAGGCATGTTGGTTGAAAAGGAGGAAATAAAATACAGTTAAACTATTCTTAAACAACTGGTATTACTATAATATAATGTCATATAAATGCATAAAAATACGATAAGAAATAAAAGCTAATCAAATACAAATGGAAATGGAAAGTCTTGCTGGAGTCCCTGCCTGAACTTTGCACATAATGTGCATGTCTAATCTGTTATTAACTATCACATGATCATATGCATACCTAATATTCTCTCTCTCTCTCTCTCTCTCTCTCTCTCTCTCTCTCTCTCTCTCTCTCCTCTCTCCCCTCTCTCTCTCTCTCTCTCTCTCTCTCTCTCTCTCTCTCTCTCACTCTCTCTCTCTCTGTCTCTCTCTATCTCTCGCTGTCAAGCTATACATGCTAGTCCTGCTCTCACAATGTTCCTGACCTCTTCTTCCCGACCTTCCTGAACCATCCTGATGCTCTAAGATGCTCTACGATGCTCCTAAGATCTACCCACTGCTGCTGAGGATGCATGGACATCCTAAATATCACTTTGTGATTTCTGTAACACATAAAGACCATAAAGAACGCTGTGAATGTTCATCGTTGGATAGTGTTAGGACTGCAACTACTGAAACTGGTTTACACTGAAGTCTCAATCATTGAACAGTTAATAACATCAGTTTGATACAACAGACTAAAACTAAGTTAAAACTATATTGAATTCAAAAACACAGAGAGTAATGATTTACAACCCCACTCTCCGGTGCAACCCAGATGAGGAAAGGTTCTTTTTTGAGTCTGGTTCCTCTCAAAGTTTCTACATCATATCGTCTCAGAGTTTTTCCTCACCACCATCACCTCTGCCTTGCTCATGGGGATAAATTTATAAATGTAAAACTTATACTGTATCTGAATTTCTGTATTCTGTAAATTGCTGCTTTGGGAAAACATCCATTGTTTAAAACACTATAAAAACAAAACTGAATTGAATTGAAATGTCTCAGGTGGTTGGTAAGTATCACTGAGCATCTACAGAATCAGCTACAACTCTTCTGTGTGTTGCAGTTGCTCCTATTTTTGCATTCAGCAGAATACATTATGTTTTTGTTTAAAAAGTGACCTGTTATGCAATATGTTTAATATTTTGTTTGAAAAGCAACATGGAGAAATCTAAAATGTGTTTGTACTAACGCAATCAACAAAAGTGGAATGTGCTAGAGAGCATGGCAGTGGAAGGTCTACAGCCATGAGAGGCAGTGCCAGGCCAGTGGCACACATGCATCAAATGCAGACACGTTATCTTCAAAGGCCCATCCCTTCGTGTGGCCCGCAGTCTGTCCCCAGCTCTTGCTGAGTAGCAGACATGCCGCATTCTTCGGTCCATTCCACAGAGTACAATAACTTCCTGGAATTCTTTGAAGCCTGGCTGCCGGAGCCAGGGCACTTCCTGTTGTCCTTGCAGCACTTCCCGCATGGCCGGCACAATCAGGTTTCTGCCAGTTGCTATGGTGAGGAGCCAAACACCTTCAGTGTGGCAAAGTGAGATGCTCCCAATAAGATTTAGGTGAGACAAACATGATCTTTTTCTCTCCATGGATTTCATTGTTTAAAAAAAAAGCCATTATTACAGGTGGTAGTCACTTTGTTAAAAATGCATTTTGTACATGGATAGTTCATGTTAACAAATGTGTTAAATAAACTCAGTATGATCAGTGAATTGTGCATGAAACAAAATGGTGCATGGTGGAAAAAAAAAACACAAGACAGCAAACTGCAAAACAATAGCAACTTAACAAAAGCTCTTAAATCCGTAATAGTTCATTTCCAACTATACTGTGCATGACTACTACATAATGGGAATCACCAAGACCACAGCAATCACATGTATTCTGTGCAGATACAATAGAATTTCTTTAAACAAGAAATTAATATTTAGTAACTGATGTTTTAGGCAAAATAAGGTCAAATATTTTGTTTATTTTTGCTCCAACACTGAGAACAGTTTCTTACGACGCCACAGCCAGACAGACTGTGGCATGTTGCCATGGTAACACACAGACTGACTGATAGGCTGTAGTTAGTGTAACGGTTTGGTTTGAGTGTAATGAACCTTTGCTAGGATTGGTATGTTGTGTAGTGAACACAGAGGAGTGGAGTGATACACACACAGCAACCCGTCCACACACTGCAGTCATACTGAATATCAGTGCTCTCACAATGCCTCTCAGCCAATCAGAAAGCAGAAATGATCGTTGGATAAAAAAGGGGTCAAACTATTTCTTTGATTTTCAGTTTGAAAGTCGCATATGATTGTGCCAGGGGACACAATGTTTATTGTGTCTTAGAAGAGGAATAGCTGTCTGCCATGCTACTGACAATTTACATGACATTTTATACATAAAATTAAATGGACCTATTTAGGATGCATTGTGCTTTATAATTTCATGCCAATCTGGGTCCTACTATTGCTGTGAGACAGAAACACACACACACATACATACAGTAAAATACAAGCACCTGTTTTCTTTTTTCCACCACTTCATGTGTCATACCACAAGTACTATGCCAGTTAAGGAACACTGAGGCTGCTAAGTGTAGAAATGGACAAATATGCCTTAACATTACAATGAAAAGAAGCTTTTATTTCATACCGACTGCTAGAGTTCATGCAGGTGAATGTCTTATATCAGGTTCATGAAGCCAGGTTGAGAAAACATCCCATCTTTAGTTAAGCTGATCCTGATACATGCTAGACTAGGACCGACATGTCTCTACAGTCTCAAAGTAAACATACCAGTAGTCTGACTTGAAATCGTGTTTTGGAAACTCTTAATGTCAAAACATATGATTTGATTTTCATGTGGCCTGCACTACAAGAAAGTCTACCTTTCTTTCTTTCTTTCTTTCTTTCTTTCTTTCTTTCTTTCTTTCTTTCTTTCTTTCTTTCTTTCTTTCTTTTGCATGGTATATCCTCATGAGGGTGTTCGTGACTGTACACTATGAAACCCCACATGACAACCATAAATTATGCCTACAGCTCTGCACAGTATTGCTGTTAACACTACACGCTGTACTGAACCAGGTGTTTTCACCTCACATGCAAATGGGCAGAGATCGAAAACTTTTCTCACTCCCCTATGCTACCAGGTATGGCTTTGCAAAATATTTATACATATTGGCCTCATCCATGACCTCTAATCTTTAACTATCTGTAAGAAAAAATGCAAAACTACATTCCTGTGTTGCTATGTCACTGGTGGGAGCAAAAGCCTGCATAAGCTCATATTTAACTGGTTGATTGATTTTTCTTAAGTGAAACAGGAATTTCAGTAGCATCTCAAAGCTTCAAAGATGTATTAAAAGTATCTTTACACAGTACATTTGCATTAATACCAATTAACTGGAGTAGAATTAACATTAAATGTTGTTGCCTCATAAATTCTCTGTAGCATAAAATAAGATTTTAAAATGACTTTCTATTGTATTTATTACAAAGAAGGTTAAGTGACCTTTTCCTGTTTATAGCTATAAGCCAAATCCATCAAATGACCATCAAAAATTTATAATGACCATTTATATGGCAAGTAGTGTAGATCTTCTATGAATGTCTCCTTACACTACATGGTTTAACTAAATGTGGTTTGAGTGGTTACATTCCCCACCAAAAGCAAGGCCAGTGATTTTGTTGCATGGTCAAGTGTCAGTGGGTAAGAGGAGACATGGTGAACAACAAGACATGGGAACAATTGCGGCTGCAACCCATCATGTCTCCAGCTATAGCGCCATCATCCATGGTCATTCCACAAATAGATGTCCTCCATGGCCGACCTAGGAGCCTTCGTGGAGTTCCATAAGTGTGCAACAGCTGAATGGGGATCACTAGTGGAAGGGTGGGCCTAAGCAGACGGGTTGAACCAGCAGCTAATGTGTGACAATTCCCACCTGTGTGTCGTCAAGTTTACATATGTGCTCTTTGTTTGTCCTTTCAGGAAAAGAGAATGCCAGAGAGAGATACAGACAGACAGACAGACAGATAGACAGACAGAGAGACAGAATTCAGGAATAACATACATGCACACCCATACACTATGGATTGAATTAGATTGGAAAGCGCTGAGGGACCTAAGTGAAAGACAGCCCTGAAATAGTGTTTTATTTAGGGTTTTGTGTGTGTGTGTGTGTGTGTGTGTGTGTGTGTGTGTGTGTGTGTGTGTGTGTGTGTGTGTGTTGAATGAGTGTTGAAAGCATGCTGAAAAGTGCTGGTTGAAGAAATAAAGCGAGTGAACGTTCAGCATACCACAGGAGTTTAACAGTCTGTATTGTCTCCACATGCTTTACTTTAGCACAGGAATCTACTGTAGGATTAGGCAGTGCTGCTTCTTGCACTACATACCCAAGTAATCAACCTGTAATGAATTGTCAACTGTTATTACATTGTGTTTGCATTAATGTTTACATGATAGATTCATGTTCTTCATAGCACGCAGCTTTTAGCATTTACTGACTACCGAATATTGACTTTTTTCAAGCGTCAACTTTTAATTACAAAACATAAGCACACTTTTTTTTCAAAATGTTAAGAGTTAAAATGAAAAAATAAAAGTTAAAATGCACAGTTAATGAACAGGCCTTAAATGCACTAAATACAGAGGGCAAAATGGATATGTGTTCAGGGTTACACAGAAAAAAGTTACACTAATTATATCTGGTATTAGTCCTCAACTCAATGGATTTATAGTCGAACTCCCTTATTATACTGCACTGCAAACATACCTGTCAAAATTTCCCAGAATGCTAAAAACATTACCTTACTTCACAAAACCACAGGAACATATCTTTCCTGCCTATATGATATGGAGAGATATTAAAGTAACATTGGTAACAGCATTCTCACCATGCTTCCTCTCCATGCATGTATTTTAACATAGCCATGGATTTAAAGAATTTTATTCTACTGTTCTGTTGTTAACATGGCTACAGTGAGTATAGCACCAGGTATTATTGCAATTCCTTGCAAGAGTTAATCAAGAATGCTTCAAGAGCAATTTCTTTAGCAATTTCTTTATAGTTTTAGTATGATTTTTTTTAAACTCTGCCTGCCTGTTTGTGGATAATGAATCTGGTTTTGCCCAGGATGGA
This sequence comes from Hemibagrus guttatus, assembly GCA_033459395.1. Classification (NCBI taxonomy): domain Eukaryota; kingdom Metazoa; phylum Chordata; class Actinopteri; order Siluriformes; family Bagridae; genus Hemibagrus; species Hemibagrus guttatus. Next base: position 19,586,311 of record JAUCMX010000024.1, on the reverse strand, counting down.
TAAACTGTTATAGCATTCCATACTGAGTCATTTAGGAATAACCCATGAGGAACCCTGTCCAGTGTCCAACCTTCTGGAAAATATATTTGTACAAGAATCAGTCATTTTTTGCACTGGTTTGAGCAAGTTAATGGTTATTATCTCTTTATAAAATTCCTCTCCTGAATAGAATTCTACATTTTCTTCCTTGGTCATGTTGCACTGTAATAACCAGTGGACTAATCGTCTGACAAGTTTCATTCATTGTGTCTGCCTACTTTACAATAGCCTTAATTAGTCATCCTTCTGCAGCCGTTTTGGCACAAAGCCAGCACAAGAAGGAGATACATACAAGTTCTTGTCTCGTGTATGTCTCGTAGTAACTGATCTGAATTTGTGATGATTGCAAGGCCATGCACCCAGGAAGGCAGGTCTCAACACATTGCTGTTTTGGTGATGCCAAGAAGTATTTGATTAGCCTTAATCATCCTAATGCAAGCAGTAACTATGGTGCTTGAAGTCAATATACTAAGGCTTTCCTAAATAGACAGGTCTGGAATTTTTAGTGTGGCCTAGCATTTCCCTATTCAATAGTAAATAGATGGTTCATGAGAAGTGTCATGTAATGCAAGTGGAAAGTGGAGACGAATGCAACTGTTTGCTAGATCCTTTTTTTTTTTTTTTTTTGCTAAATCTAAAACAAAAATCAAACCATTTATACAGGTCAAAGGTCAGATAGACAGGAGGCATGACAGAAAGACTTGGTTCAGCAATCCTTCATAAGAATTAGCATTAGCCCATCTACTTCCATTGAATATAACAATCAGAGATTTATTTTGTATGGAGAAAAAAAATTAATCCGTCAGGCCACTTAATTCCTATAAAGAAGGTGACAATACTGTAAATAAGCTTTTGATTATTTTGACAGTTTTTTAGTTAAAACAGCTTGTTACAAGAATCAACCATCATCCATCACATAACGATTGGATTTTATCTAGCTACAGTAAAGCGGCTAAATGATGACAGCATTGACTCAGTTGTGAATCATCTATTATTAATGTGTCTTATTCTCAGTGTCTAAAATTACCTTTTTATTAGAATTCCAGTTATAGGTTTGCTATATTATCATTACAAGGTTTTTACAGTAAGGGCGAGTTTGGTTTGTATTAGCCTCATAGGTCTTATCTCCTTGTCTGCAGGGGCTGTTCTGCAGTTCCTGTTATTGCAGTCTCATGTCACAGTGGCCGAGCCATGCTCCTGACCCAGCTTTCTCACAACCTGGAATTTTTTTCACCACTTAACAATTGAGACTGTAAAAAGTATTATGGCAGAAAATGCTAATTATTTTGTTGTTACAGTACCAGGGAAAACGAGAGCCAACGTTTGCTGTTTGGATTTAACCCTAGAGACCAATGATGATTAGCAATAAGAAAAGAACCCAACTCATCACCAACGTCCAGACACCACCATCTGTTTCTTTTTCCTTTCACCCCTGTCTTGCAGGTCTTCCCAAATTTCTGGGAAATTTCTAATTAAATTTACACACTGTTTGCTCAATTCTTTTTTCTTTTCTTTTTTTTCTTTTTTTTTTTTTTTTTGCAAAATTGTGTTTTAGTTTTGGTGCATTCTGCTGATCAGATCACCTAATTACCCAAGGTTCCCTCTAGGGGACTCACAATTTTAAAAGACAGATTACAGTCTTCATTAATATGTCCCAGTACATCACTCCCTTTCTATACATTCTGCACTATGTGGTGTGCAAAGAACCCTTCTTTCTCCAAGCATTCTCATTAAGTTTTGTTGTTTTGTTTTGTCTGACTAGCATTAATTGGTCTCAAGGTGTTCTGATTTGACTAAATGCTTTTAGATACACATCTCTGTGCTTGTTTTTAGAAGAGAAGTTTAGAGTGAGGTGTAGGACCGGACATGATTGTGGTGCTTACTGTTTTCTCTGTAAATGTTTTTCCTGTTTCTTTCAGATCATCCTGCATCTCATTTAGAGTGCCTGCTGTCTTCTCTCATACCCTCCTTATCATTAGTCTGAGAAAGCATTGTGATGTAATTGTGTGGTTCACCAGTTCACACACCTTTTGGAAGTTACTGACTGTTCAGCAAGTCAGGTATACTGACAGGGATGTTTAAGGTCTTTTCTATGGCTCTGTGGTCTTTATTAATTTAAGCCCCTGAGGAAATGAGGATGCTCCTTCACCTTCACTACAATGCTACTTGTTGTATGAAATGGCAAAATTTTTATAATCACACCAGGTGCAATTTGTACCAAAACATTTTATGCAGTTTTACATATTTATATATAATGTCTGAATACTTTTTTCCAGTCATGTTTGTCAAACATATCTTTTGCTCATGAATATACGTTTTCTTCATAAGTGTACTGTGCAAAAACACTGTGTGAATGTGGATATATACACTGGTAGCATATTAAATAACTAATACAAAATCACTGAAGTTCACATTATACCAATACACTGAGAGAGTGTGTGTGTGTGTGTGTGTGTGTGTGTGTGTGTGTGTGTGTGTGTGTGTGTGTGTGTGTGTGTGTGTGTGTGTGTGTGTGTGTGAGAGGGTGTGTGTGGGTGTGTGTGTGTGTGTGTGTGTGTGTGTGTGTGTGTGTGTGTGTGTGTGTGTGTGTGTGTGTGTGTGTGTGACAGAGAGAGAGGGTGGTGGAGAAGGTGATGGCTAAAGGGCTGTGGAAACAACAGGAAGTCTCCTCTTCTTGTTTTGACTCGTTGGGGGGTGGTGGAGGGGTATTAAGAGGTGTTAAGAATTTGCTGCTTCTGAATTTTCTAAATGTTATGCTTGTGCCCGCACTCAGGCACACAGAACTGAATATCTGGCATTCCTCCATAAGTAAGACTCAAGTAATGGCAACCCCACTGCCCTCCTCTTTTAGACTGTTCATCGACTGAATAGAGGTCTTTCAAACTGGTTTCACATCTATTATTATAATCCTCCTCCTCCTTATTATTATTATTATTATTATTATTATTATTATTATTGTTATTATTATTATTATTATTATTGTTGTTGTTGTTGTTGTTGTTGTTGTTGTTGTTATTATTATTATTATTATTATTATCATTATTATTATTATTATTATTATTATTATTATTCAAATGAGCAACTTAGTTGTCTGGGTTTGGTTTCAACCTAGAAGGTTTAAGAATGTGACATGCCCTCATTCTTTGTGAAATTTATTAGGTTTTAGTTTATCACTGTTGTTTTGGATAGGGCCTTTGTGTGCTGGCTTTGAGGATGAGTTCCTTCATGAGACAAGGATGCTTCTTATCATCGTTAACAGATACTACTGAGTGATAGAACACAGCTAGCTGAAACTTGTGGGAAAACTATTTATTTTTCTAAATTACAAGGCCAGATTTGTTGTTGGATTTTATGTGTTCTCCCGCCTACCTCCTGAATGCAAACCCACATGCACTCCATGACTGCTCTCCACAACCCTTTCTTCCCTTCCTGACTGGGCCAAAGACATGTCTCACAAGTTTATGACACCTATTCTCCTATACTTCCACCACTTTTTGGGTTTCACTCCATGCTCTGGCTTTCTAAACCTCCTGGCTTCTTATCAGTTCTTATTGTTGCAAAAGATGGACAGCATGATATTAAAGTATTTTAATGCTTCCTATTATTGTGAAAGTGAACTCTATTTTCTTGAAGTCACTGCTATATTTTCAAGGGCACTAGCAGGAAATATGAGTCATTTTAGTCTGTAATTGATGTGAAGTTTTTTTTTTTCCCAAAATTAGTTCCAGACGTCTCTAATCATGTTTTTTCTACATTCCATACAACATAGAACACAAGGCATTGTGATTTATTTTCTAGTTTCTATTTTCTGTTCTTAAATTTGGTAGTAAAGAAAAAGATGTGATCTTAAAATTTACATTTTATTCCTTTGTATAAACATAAAAAAAGGAAATAATTGAGAGAATCCAAAAATGTCTTACCTTCTCTCTTTTCTGGTGGATTGATGTCAGTATGTTTATGAATGGATTCTCTCACTCATGTTAAATAGATTTGACCTCTAACCTCAGAGAAGTGTTTCCAGGTGGTGGCACTCTAGCGTCACCTTTCATGTCATGGTGTGGCAATCTCCTGCAGTCCACTAGCACATCACTAATTATAAATATTATATTACCTTCTCACCCAAATATCCTCTCTGATTCCAAGCACACACCACATTCCTCATGACAATATACACAAACACTCAGTGACCACAAATACATAATGTATGTGAGAGGGAATTGCCAATCAATTCAAAGGGTTTTTTATGACCATGTTGGAGAGTAGTTTTTATTTAGAACAAAGGAGAAGCAGTGAAGAAACCTCAAGGTGGAGTAAATTTCAATGGGAAAATGGATTTAAAATATCAAATTGTTTGATTAATGTTAGGGCATGTTTTGATTATGTTTTGATGTTAGATTAAACTCAAAAGGTGACCAAACAATCAATAAATAATTAAATGTTAGAAAATCGATGAGCAAAAATCTTTATGCTGTACCTCAGCTCTCCAGGAATGTTCCTCTGTGACTTCAATGTGCAACAAAGAATTAAAGTATGGAATGTTTCTCGCCTAAAATCCAGGGCAGGTGATTTTCAGCATGCATACTTCATGTGTAATCCTCACTTGGGAGACTATGATCACAATGTGCCTGCATAAATTCTTTCTTTCCTACTATTTTTCTTTCTGCTTCCCCTTTTTGACTGAACCTTACATCATTGACTCAAAGCCAATAATACCATGGGTTAAAATTATATTAGCAGAAAATATTGCGTGGCACTCTAGCACACGATGGAGACTTTCAGTTATCAATCTTTATTTCCCTTCCATATTCATATTCCATATCCTGTCAGTTGTAAAATGTCTTGAAGGGATTTAGCTTTTAAATTGATCCTTAGGTCTTACAATGCTTCTGCAGTGTTAATGAATGTAAGTATGGGGAGAGAAATTCTGCAGTAGCCCACTGTGCCTGAGTAACGCTGACTCATTCATCTTTACTCTCACTTTCAGATCTCCTGTGTCTTTAACTCATTTAAACAAGACCCTGGGTTTGGGATATGTTTGTGAAGTATTTGTGAGTCTGAGGATATAAATATCTACAGCTATTGTAATACCCTCAGGTTTACAGTAAGACTATTATAAGAATTAAAGCTTCTTAGTTATTATGAATTAAATAACTAACATAATTTATGTTTGAAATGCATAAATTATGGTGAAAAGATGAATATGGACCAACTGCCACTTTCAAAAAGGTCTGCAAAAGCTTAGAACACTCAATTCTGTATATCTGAGTTTTAAATACACAAAACCCAGGGCAACACCAACAGCACATTATCCACTGGCAGGTCTTAATCTGAAGCTATCTCAGACCATAGTTTCATCTCATTTAACATGTGTCTTAGACAAGCTATGTTTTCTGCTGCATTACCATTTTAAACATACAGTTACCCCTGCAGAAAGATTCACAAATAATCTCCCAGAATTATGATCCTTGAATGGATCACCGTCTGACCCCACTCAACTTGACTAATTACTTAGAGTCCAACTTTTACTACACCCTAGATAATGTAGGTCCACTTAGAAAAATAATTAAACAGAAAAAAATAGCACCCTAGTATAATGATCACATATGCACCTTAAAGTAGACCACTAGAAAAGTAGAACATAAACTAAATTGGTAGTATTTTAATTATCTTGGAAGGAAAGATTCCTGAGCTACAAGAAAATCTCTTAGTGCTGCTATGTCCTCACCCTAATTAAAGATAACAAAAATAATCCTATATTTTTATTTCATACTGTACAAAATTAACTAGGAATAAAACCACTGTATAACAGCACAGACCATCTATATGCAGTAGCAATGACTTTTGAGAATTGAGAATATCACAGAGAAAATTCAGACTATTTTAAACCAAAGAATTTGATAGATAATCCTGTAAAATATATTACTATTTCTGATCAGTGCTTAGAATGTTTTACTCCCCTGCAGGAGACTGATTTAATTTCACAAATTTCTTCTTCAAAATCATCAACTTGTGTACTCAATCTCTTACCTGCATGTTTCTTTAAATAGATAATACCAGTAGCTACCGAACCACTTCTACATATTATCAGTTCTTCCCTTTGTACTGGCAATGTGCCTAAATCTTTTAAACTAGCAGTTATCAAACTTCTGATTAAAAAACCTGACCTCGACCCCTGTCAGCTCTCCAACTATAGATCAATATCAAACCTCCCCTTTATCTCTAAGATCCTAGTAAAGTTTGTAACCCAGCTGTTATGTTCAGACCTACATAGGAATAATATTCATCAGTCAGGATCAGTCAGGATCAGTCAGTATCAGTCAGGATTTAGGCCTCATCATAGCACAGAGACAGCACTGGTTAAAGTAGTAAATTACCTACTACTGGTATCTGATCAAGGTTGTGTCTCCTTGCTGGTGTTGCTTGATCTGGGTGAAAGATAGGCTATAGAAGTAAAATATAGACTAGAAAATGTTGTTGGTGTTAAGGGAACAGCCCTCTCCTGGCTCAGGTCTTATTTGCCTGATCGTTTTCAGTTTGTAGATCTAAATGTTTCTAATCTAATATTTGACTTCTCTAAGGATACTAAGGTTATGTTCGGTGTTCCACAAGGTTCTGTTTCAGACCCACTGCTTTTCTTCTTATATATGCTACCCCTAAACATGGTATTAACATGGTATAAACATGGTATTACCTTCCACTGTTATGCTGATGAAAGCTTTATGTTTCAGCTAAGTCAGATGAGAGACACCAGCTTAATAAAACTGAAGAATGTGTTAAGGACATTAGACAGTGGATGCCTACTAACTTCCTGCTGCTTAACTCTCACAGACTCGTACTAGGACCACATGCACCCAGAGGTAAGCTTTCTGATTACAGAGTAAATCTGGATGGTCTTTCTGTTTCACATGTTCACCAGTAAAAGACCTTGATGTGATTATTGATCATTTGAAGCTCATGTAGATAAAATCACTAAGGTAGACTTTTTTCATCTCAGAAATATCGCGAAGATAAGAAATATGATGTCACTACATGGTGCATAAAAAATAGTTCACGTTTTTTTTACCTCTAGGTTGAATTATTGTAATGCCTTGCTGTCCGGATGTTCCAGTTGGAACATAAACGAGGCTCAGTTAGTCCAGAACGCAGCAGATAGAGTCTTAACTAGAACCAATTGGAGACTGTGGCAGTGGCTCTGAAATGTTTTGTGGTGGTCGGTTTTATGCTTGAGACTCCATCATTGGACATTTGATGGCTTTGACAGAAAGGAATTAGTGTTAACTCTGTAATGAATTTAGAAATTACACTGATGCTCATACTTAGAAGTTAGTCAAAAGCCCCTGGTGGCTCTTTTATACAGCTGTAGAAAGGACATGATTTAGAATCATATTCTCCTGTGTCGCCCAGATGAGAATGGGTTCCCTTTTTAATCTGGTTCTTCTCAAGGTTTCTTCCTCATATTGTCTCAGGGAGTTTTTCTTGCACCCCTGGCTCATGCTTGCTCATCAAGGATAGATATAAATATACATTTTTTTATTCTGAATTTTTATATTCCTGTAAAGCTGCTTTGAGACAAAATTCATTGTTAAAAGTCCTACACAATTAAATTTGAATTAAATTGAATATTTGTTTTCAGTGCAGTATCTTCCCACACAGACAAAATTGGTGAAGAGAAATTTATGAATTCCTGCAATTCCTGACTGCATCTTAGGCTTGGGAGGATGTACAGACCAATCTAGCAAGGAAAGGCCTTGTTGAAATCTCTTTTCTGCATGAAAAGTGAAAGCCAAATAAGTTTCTCCAGAGCAATCCCACTGTCTTTTAGTCTCCCACACACTCCCAGGTAACTGTAAAGTATGATGCTAAAAGTGCCTTTCAACACAATTTATTCAAAACATCATTTCAGGGGATTTGAAAAAACTCTGTTGGGCAGGTAATATAGTAAGAAAAGCACAACACAGCTGTTAAGCTCATACCTGGAAATAAGATTCACAAAATGTATCAGTCAGGATTAAGGCCTCATCGTTGCTCAAAGACAGCATTGGTTAAAGTGGTAAATGCCTTCTTTCATCTCAAAAATATTGCTAAGATAAGAAATATAATGTTAATAATAATTACATGTATTATTGTTATCATATAACCACACTGTCTGACGTTTTATTCCTTACAAAATAAAAATAGTAACCAATTTTTAAATATATATGGGATCTACCTGAACTAGATCAGGACAGGACCCTACATTATCAAAATCTAGTGACCAGAGGCCACTAGTAGTTTCTTCTTAAGCCAGACAATGAGGCCTGCTCTTTGGGGTCACTTATCATTTTGACACCATCACCCACATCTACTCTCTCTTCTACACATTGTTTGGTGTGCAGTGTCTGTTCTTTTTTCACAGCTCCAAAACATTTAGGTTTATGGTTCACTGCCTTGTAAAGAAAGAGTAGAAGACAAAGAAGGAGTCTAGTCTACCAGACAGAACAAAGAAAGGTTTTACCTTTATTTTACCTCTTAAATATTTGACCCTTGAGATCACTTTTGGCAGTGTCTTTAACAAAAAACGTATCCTTAAATAAAGGGTTTGAAATTGTGTCAGAACCTTATATGTGAAATAACTGGTGCTGTCCTTTTTTTGTCAGAGTCCATAGTTTAGTTTGGCCAACTTGAGTTATTTAGCATGATACACATGAAAAGCATTCATTCGTTTGTAAAATGAGATTTTGTGCCATGATGAATTTACATTATGGCTTCCTCCCATCAGCTTTTTTATGAACCCCTTCAGACAACCTCTGCAAACCCTCCACTCTTGTGCACACATCACTTATGTGCATTGATCATTGTGAACATCTCTTTTCACAGGTTGACTGTGAAAGCAAGCCCTGAAAAGCTGTTTGTTTTGTTTCTGGTAGAATTGTCCCTCGGCACAAAAGGATACAAGGGCTTTGACATGAAACTATGAGGGAAGATAAGTAAAGAGCATTCCAGGATGAATGTTGTGATGGTATAGTTTCTTTGTGTTACTTCTGTGAGAGGAGGCATTTCTCACAGCAATTAGTATTTTTTTAATATTCAACAATTCACTTGAAAATTTTAACATTTTTTTAGGAGAGAGCTAAAATGTATCCCATTAAAAGTGCCTTAATATCAGCCTCCGCTGTTCTTCTGAGCCAGGCCAAGATGAAAGGAAAACCTGCCCCGCTTGCATTGTGTGGACATGTCTTCATTATTGTGGTTAAGTGGTTGAGTTAGAAGATAAAAGAGAGGATCTCAACATACAGAGCAGATTGAAGGTTGTAGCGGATGTAGAGGTCTGAACGAAATGGATTTTAGACAGGATGCACCAACAACTTGAAAAAAAGTGCAAAGAGGGTGATAAAGGGTGTCAGGTTTTCCTCTCACTCTCGGTGTGGACAGGGCTATTTGTCCTTATTCGTTCTGCTCAGCATTCCATCTTAATCTGTGTCATTCTGCTGGAAGGAATCTAATTGCAAATAAAAATACATAAATATTTTTTAAAAATCAACAACTCAGTTTTGAACCACATGACCAATTAATATATTTGATTCATTTAAATCTTTTTTTTTCCTTTTCACCTTTTTAACCCATTTGATTGCAAACACGACCTTTTTGCTTTACTTTCCTGCTTTAATCCTTCAACCAGTACAATCTAAATCTGTTTCAACTGATGAAAGGCAATATAAAGCCTTTCGTAAATATTTGTAGCTTTGACATTTGTATTAAATATGACTTTAAAACATAGACAACCGACATAAATGTAAAGGGCAGACAGGAAGACACTATGCATTATGGAGAGTAAAATGAGCAGCATGTGATATATAGATTTTCCAATGCCAAAGTCAGTCAGCATTGACATTTCCAGATGGACAGAAAGCTCATCAACAGTGTTTCCCTCATAACACATATCCCTCATTCTGATGTTTGATGAGAACATTATATCTGGAGCTCTTGACTTGAATGATTGTACCTGAATGATTTTATGCACTGTGCTGCTGCCACATGATTCGATAACTGCAGAAATGATCAGCTGTTTCTGCAGTGCTTCTTACTGCTACTGCATTTTTCCTTGTGTCATTATTCCTATTCATAATGCCAGTTTATAGTTTGTTTATATAACACCTTTAAGCCAAACTGCTTTTCTTAGAATCATGGAATCTCAGTCAAAAGTTACCAGTTGTTCTGACATTTTCTGCATGGCTCTGATGTCACACCCCTATATTTTTGTTTGGGTGGAAGAGTTGTAATCAGTTTTGAGAAATAGTTGTTTAAATATTATGGAACAGGTTGCTACAGTCTGTAAGCAAAGCAAGGAGTAATTTTATTCTCTCCCGTCACTGAGGTATAGTCCAGCAAGTTATGTCATGTGACTGTAATATTTCACTGAGTGCCTCTATATATGTTAATGACACCAGACCTGAGAAAATTAGCATTTATGTTGTGTCATAGCTTTTAAAATGAAGGATTTTAAGCAAACCAATTTTGCGTTTCAAGGTCTCATATACAAGAAACCAGATGTTCATATTGTTAATGATTTTAAAACTTGAACCTAAAAAAATAGCAAAAATAAATATAAATGTAACATTAAGGATAACATGATCATCAAAAATAAATCTCACCAAAGCATTTCCTCAGCAAGAAAACACTCATTAATTGTTTGGAGGTTATGTTGTCCCTTGTGGAACAGTGAAACTGTTTGGGTTAATGCTAACAGTGAGAGGTTTGGTTGTTGGTTCTTGGCATTATTTTGGAGGCAGTTGCCCTCAACATCTTGCAGGTGTGCCAGTTAATGTTTTGGTTTGTTTATGAGATAACAGCATTACATTTTCTGCGACGGGGTTGAATTCTAAATGGAGCAGCAACTTGTAGACAAAAAAAACTGATTAAATAATTCCTGCTTGACAATTCAGTTTGTACGGTTATGCTGACATAACTGATTTAATAGCTAGTGATGTAGACAACTGCTTCATTTCTCCTTATTGTCTGTTTTCAAGAGGCATCACATTCTAACAAAAATGAGACCTAAAGAGCAAATGCAGCAGCTTCCAAATTTTATTTGTTCATCTGAAATAGCAGAAATAATGTGTTATTTATAAGGAAAAGCTGCATTGTTATTAAAAAGAATGAAATAAAATTGAGAGTCATGTTAATAGACTGACAAGATCTTACTGTTACTGGTGGACTAAAGATTAAAAATAAATAAATATATGAAAAAATGGCCAATCACGTCCTGCCACTAGCCTGTAGGTTTTATTATAATAGTGTGATATAGTTTGTCTAGTCAGTGGTCAGACATATATAGTTATGAATATACTCACTAACATCCTCTAGGCTAATAATGGATTTAGACAGAGTTTACTGGAATGTGCTAATGTCATATCATGTCACACCATGCACATCTACACGATATCAGATGCACACAGCAGCCTCAAGCTAATGCATAGGCATCATGCAAAGCACAGTGGCAGGGGAACACTAGAGAACCCTGATCCTGATGTCAGTGACAGCATAACTGGATGGAATTTCCTCCAGGCATATTTCTATTTTTGGGTATATTCAGTTTTACACACTTAACACTTGTTTCTTAACTTTAGATTTTGTTCCTCAATTTATGTTAGATGTTTGATGTCATTACTTAAAGGTATTGTGAGGATCTGTCCTCTCTTCCTGTGTAGCGACATAGCCATCAATATTTGTTTGCAGGTTATGGACAAAATGTCACATACATATCAAAAACTTTTGCTGTTGTTGTTTTTTTTTCCTCTCACAGTGCAGTGATCAATATTCTGCACTGATTGGCCCAAATTTGTTTGAGAAGAAGAAAAAAATTTCTTCTTTTTTATTTCAAAATGGCCAACTTTCTATTTGGCAAATTCCAGATCTGTTACATGAACCTTACAGGGACCAAGAGAAAGAAGAATTGGGATTGCAGGTTCAAAGGTTCGGAGCAGTTTTCCTTCACACTGTTTCTAAGATGTATCTTCACTTCCTGTTTATGTTGATGTGTGTCAAATTAGGTTATGAATCAACAAACATTGAAGGAGAAGGAAAAAAAACGGTCAATTCTGGAAAATCAAAACTGCAGAAAATTACATCATGCTGTACACGGAACTCAGCTTGACCCAAAGAATCACAGGAAACTTGAATCACGTTTCTACAGCATTCCATTTTGGAGTTATTATTGTCCAAATTTGCCCTGTTGATGGTGGTAGAGGGCTTGAGTGGCCCACACCAAAGTGAAGGCAGCTGAGACTGTCCTCTGTCACTGTGCCAACGTTCATAAAAAGCACACAAGTATTCTACAGGCTGCCATAAAATCCCATGGGGAATAAGGAAAAGAAGAAGATAACATGCAATCACTATAGAATAGAATAGAATAGAATAGAATAGAATAGAATAGAATAGAATAGAATAGAATAGAATAGAATAGAATAGAATAGAAAGACTTTATTGTAGAGCTCTGCATATAATTAAATTTGTAGTAACAAGTAACAGACAAATAATAATATCAAAAAAATAACTGAACAACAATTTACATTTAAAGAGTGCAAATGCTTTGAAGGGAGAATCTGTGAGACCTTGTCAGTGTTAATAAACAAGGTACATGGGTTACTAGCCTGTTGTTGCCCAACATATGCAGCGTATTCATCTTGGCTCCCCAAGACACCATCCGAGTCTACACAAAGCCATGTTACACTTTATGGTTCACTTTACTTACATTCACTCCACACTCTTCTAGCTGGCATAAGTATACCAAAGTACACCAAAGTACTATCATCAGCAGTAATGGAAAGCCCCATAGCACAGCCTCACTTCATCTGCAATATTCACTGTAACTCAGCCACACTAGAAGGGCCTTTACAGCAATCCTTCACCAGACTAAGCTCAAGCTCCCTGTGTTTGCTGATGATGGCAAGTTAAAGCCTAATAATTGTAGTTATTCCATTTAGAAACTAAATGTGCCTCACACTATTTATTAAGAATTATTAGAATAATTGAACCTTCACATGACCAGAACTTTTGAAGCCCTGAGTTTCTCAATCCAGTCAGATAGCTGATGGTGCTGCCTGCAGCCTAATACATCTGGCTTTATTAACAACTTTTTCTTATACACTTAGCTGATGGGCATCCAGAGCTTGATGAAGATAAGTATAACAAATGTGCAGGGAATGAGGTTGAAATTGACAGTCTAATGTACTTTGAGGTTGCCCTAAGTAACAAACTGGGCAGTGTTTGTTTGGAGTCTGAAGCAAAAAGGCAGGTGTTGATACTTTTTTAAAAGACTTGGAAACCTTTTTTAAAAGATTTGGAAACCTTTTTGATGGTCCCTTCTGCTATTATCTTATTCATTGATACAGCTAATGCAGATTTATTTTTTAGCTCCTCTCACTCTATCCCAGATGTTTAAAGAACAAAGCAAAACTGTGGTGGTTTTTGCTCACTGTAGTGTGAGCCTGATTGTTTAATTTTGAGAATTGCAATATTCAAATCTTATCTGTCTTTGGTGTTTAAAGTTTCTCAGCACACTATGTGACAAGTGAGGAATTCTGAAAATGTTTTCAGGGAAATTCCATAATAGCTTTTAGTGTATGCTTTACTGATGATGGAGATGGCTAGAGGCTTAGCAATGTATGTGTGCACACACTGCTAGAATAGGATTAAAATATCCAAACAAAGTGTTGAACGATACCTGTGCAGATTCCCAGACCTGGTGCACATCATCGCCTTTAACTAGAAAAGCTGGCTGTAGCAGATCAGTCCATTGAGCAGGCATCTTGTCTAGCTTCATTATTTTTTTGCTAGCAATTTTTTATGGACACTTCTGGGCATAAATGAACCTGCTGTAGGCAGTGTTACCTATGAGTCACCTTGAATGTGAGGATTAATTTAGCTTTGCCATGTGACTAGAAGAAGTTGCTTTCGGCTGCTCCCTGCTTGGGGTCGCCACAGCGGACCAAATGGTCCGCACAACAACTTGGCAAATGTTTTACGCCGGATGCCCTTCCTGACGCAAGCCTGCCATTTTTCCGGGCTTGGGACTGGCATTGCATCCACTGGCTGGGAATCGAACCTGGGCCTTCCGCATGATAGGCAAGAAACCTACCACTGAGCCACCAATGCCCCAGCTTTGCCATGTGACTAACAGTGATTAAAAGGAACATCACTTTTGTACAGCATGTAACAGATGCCTCACTTCTGGCTATGATGAAGCTTGGATGATATCAGCTTCCAGAAGACACTGGGATTTTGCCTGTCTTTGCTTTCAGACAGTGTGTGTTTTTTTGTTGTGTGTGTGTGTGTGTGTGTGTGTGTGTGTGTGTGTGTGTGTGTGTGTGTGTGTGTGTGTGTGTGTGTGTGTGTGTGTGTGTGTGTGTGTGTGTGTGTGTGTGTGTGTGTGTGTGTGTGTGCGCGCGCGCGCAAAGGAGAAAGTAGCTCAGGGCGGCAGTATGCAGCAGCAACACTAAGGGACGTCAGAAGCTGAAATCCTGACTACCTCTCCCTAGCGCTTCACCTATTGTTCTTGCCATGCAATCTGAATTCCTGTTGAGGTGAAGAGATTCCTCTCCATGTAATGGGCTATTATGTTTTCTTAGCTCCTATTCAAGCTCTAATGACTTACGCCACTGCTGAGGTCCTTAGAGACCCCTAGGCCTGGCTTGATAGGAGAAGGCCTTTGTGTCTAGTTTCAAAGCTCTATCAAAAGGTATTTAATGCCTCTCCCCCATGCCTGGAAGCAAGCTATACTATCTGAAGATACGGTTCAGATTCTCCTGCTGGGAGTATATTTCTCATTTGTTTGTGATGATTTTGTGCAGGATAGCTTTATGATGTCTTTGTATTGGAAGGATGTAAAACACCATTAATAAAGAACTATACAAACTGAGGTCAAATAAACATTGTGGTTTACAGGCAAATTGTGACTTCAGTCAAAATATATATTGTGATTTTAATTATGTGATATTAATTGAAAGCTATTTTGTAGTCCCTTTAGCTAGTAAAAGGGCATTGTGTGTCATGGTGTACTTTTTTCTGTATAAAGACCCAGAGTTTGTTAAACTATTCTCCATTACCTCCAACCAGGTCATATTTTTTAATCCTCCTACATTTGTTTTTAGTCTCTAGCTCTTTCCACTCATATTCTGAATTCTACTTTAAAAATTATGTTACATTTTTTCAGAACCAGATTTTGAGATTTGAGAGTTTACATGATCAAGGTGAATAACTGTGATTACTTATATGAAATGTGCACTTGCAAAATGTCAGTATAACCAAAATAACACAAGGACAAAATATATTAGATTTTAAATATATATAGTTTTTTGTTTTTTTATTTCCTATTATGCAGACCACAAGTGTGGCTACAATATCACAGCATTTCATAGAAATATGACAATCATCAGTTGGGCCATTATGGCTTGATTTTAAATGCATTCATTTAACATAAATGCTTGAATAAATACCCAGTATAGTTACAGCTACATCAGTATACAGCTTTTAAAAAGAACAGAACATGTTAAAGATGATAATGAAGCATTTCTCGTATTGTAGTGAAATAACGTCCTACCAGTTTTCTTAATTAGCATTGTTCAAAACATTCTGTAGATGTTACCAGACACACTTCTGCCATTTTAAAAAGCCCAAATTCATATACACACTGGTCCAGGACTCGTTATGCTATAAAAGTGAGATTAACTTCATGATGTCAAATAACTCCTTGTTTTTGTTTCCCTCTAAAAATATCCACAAAGCTGAAAACTTCCCAGTAAAAACACTATCACCAAAGGAACCCTATTTGCAGGACCCCAAGTGTGTGACGGTTCTTCCATATCAGAGGATGTGTAGCATCTGATTGCTGACTGCCAGCTTCAGGAGACGGTGTCTCGGCTTGGAAAGCCCCTGTCTCAGTGCGGTTGGTAGAGTCCTGTGCCATGTGTCTGCCTCTAGGAGGCAGCATTTTCAGAGGCCCAATCTCGCGTGTTATGGGGCTTCATTCTCCATTTCTTCAGGAGCAGCTGGAGCTGCCTGGTGGCCCTTGCAAACGAAGGTTTGGCCCTTTTATGACCCCTGCAGACAAAGGGAGCATTCCTGCATCAGATTTCCAAATGCTGTTGGATTTGTACTGAGCATTACTGACAGAATCATAATGTGATAAAGTAATGAAAGATAACATGGGTCATGCTTTCTTAACAAGTCTGAGATGTAGTGTCAGTAATAGTCTATTACTTCTAACAGACTTCATTGCTCTCACCAACTTCACTTTCATTAGATTTTACGCTTTTTTTTTTTTTTTTTTTTTTAAATTAATTGTCTACAAATGAATGCTCCACCTCGCATCTTTTGGCAGGATAATATGATGTAACCTGAACCTATTCTGTACACCTATACTTTCCCAGGCTTCAGCGGTTTGTCTTACCTTTTAATCCCAGACGTCTTGGCTGCCAGGTCGTTTCTGCACTTCTCTCCTGCAGAGCCGCCGGCGGTAGGGATCACCTTGTCACGCGTTGCCTTACGCCTGTGTGCGAGAGAGAGAGACGGAGAGAGAGAGAGAGAGAGAGAGAGAGAGAGAGAGAGAGAGCATACCAAGATATATGAGAAGAACAGCCTTTTACGCGTCTTCAAATTCGTGGAATCTCTCCAGTTTGAAAGCGCGCTACACAAATGGCACCAAAACTTGTCCGTGCAAGCTTTTGCGCACTCTCGGGTGTTTTGGCTGCGTGTTGAATTTTTCTTTTTCTCCTACACGTGTCTAACCGTGATGTGCTTAATGCGTGCTTACCTTAACGGGCTGCTTGTACGGCAGAAAGACACGCACGAGCCGTCGGTACTCTCTGTGCACTCGCAGCGCGGGAGCTCGGCGGCAGGAGACGTTTGATGCGCCGAGCGCTTCTGTCGTGGGGCTTTGCCCAGTCCATACGACACAGTGCGCCTGAGAGGAGAGAAGGGAATTCAGCGGCGTTAGTAAGCACAGGATGAAATCCACCAGGTCGCATGCAAGCTTTTCACTGGGGATAAATTCAGATTTTTAGGTGTAGTGCTTAATTATGTCTGTGTGGAAAACCTTACTCAGGAGTGTTGACCCAGATGATGTCCAGGTGACAGAAATACACGCATTCTTTATCCAGAAAAGTAGCGCACGAGCATCGCTTGGGTCTTGAGAGGCGCGTAGTGACTGAAACCGCAGCCGCTTCGCCCAAAGACGCCGGAAGAGCTGTGTTGAAAAGAAAAGGCCATATATTATCTATATCGAGAGAGAGAGAGAGAGAGAGAGAGAGAGAGAGAGAGAGAGAGAGAGAGAGAGAGAGAGAGAGAGAGAGAGAGAGAGAGTAACCATTACAAAATGGTCTCTTTTGTAACAGACTGTTTAAAATGATGTATAGTTCTGCTTCCATTATCAGTTTTTTTTCTCTTCTCTTCTCTTCTCTTCTCTTCTCTTCTCTTCTCTTCTCTTCTCTTCTCTTCTCTTCTCTTCTCTTCTCTTCTCTTCTCTTCTCTTCTCTTTTCCCCTTCTCTTCTCTTCTCTTCTCTTCTCTTCTCTTCTCTTCTCTTCTCTTCTCTTCTCTTCTCTTCTCTTCTCTTCTCATTTAGAACATGTTGTGTGCCTTACAAGAAAGGAGAGAAGTTACATACCTGTGTGAAAGATTCCTGAAGAAAGCATGGACAACATGGAGAAAATAATCCGTAATTCCATGATAAAGAAATAATCTCGTGTCTTTTATAGTCCGATTTAGGTCTGAACGCAAAAAGTACTTGTAAAAAAAAATAAATAAATAAAATGAAAGTTATTAAAAAGCATTAGCTTGTCGCAGTGTTGCCTTCCTTTACGTTACAGTCATTCAGTCAGAATTCCTCTCGAGTGAGCTGCTGTAAAACCTACACCTGCCTCCCGGAGTGTGTTTATATATCCGCCGCCATGGACCACCTCCTGCCATGCGCCCGTCCGTCGCGTGTAAACAGTCTTGTCCAACACAATGTTGTTTGTTACCGGTCACTGATACGCAACGTGGAGGTCGCGATAAGAGGTGCTCGTGTTCCAAGATTCCACGGGACGGAGGCGCAGCAGGTCGAACCAAATTCTGCACGTTTCCAACACCAAGAGATGCAGCATTGATGTCTGGACAGCAGATGGCGCCCGAGTACGTAAAGACGACAGGTGAAGTCTAGACTTTTTGCTGCAAACCGAGAGCGTTTGGTACAATGGGACACGAGAAACACTCGAACTCGAGCCATAATTCAGCCATTTTTATCATTTAGCCTAAATTATTATCTTGCGGGGATTTGTCATATTGTCAGTTTTAATTTTGGGATGCTACTTTAAGGTGTATGTTTGCAAAATATATATATATATATATATATATATATATATATATATATATATATATATATATATATATATATATATTTTAAATGGATAGGGTACTGCATACTTGCTGATTCTTATGGCTTTAGTGTGAGCTGCATGTAGTAATATGATTTACGACGCCTTTTATACATGTCATAATCAATGCATTTGCTAATGTTTACTTTGGGTGCTAATCCAGTGCTCTTTAGTCCGATCAGATCCTGCTTCAGCGCAGATTCCAGAACCACAGGCTTTGGCAAGAGAAACTATAGAAGTGTAATATGACCCCCTTCACTTCACAGCAGCACTTTAGTCCAAACTGGCGAATTCCAGCACTGTTCACAAGGGACAGACCTGTGCTATAGGTATGATATGACCATTTTATTTGTAGAAAGTACCATCCAGTCTCACTGGAAAATAACTACATGCACATGCAGTTATCCTTCAGCGCTTCCTTTAAGACAAATATCAGCGTTATGTCCAACATTTACCTGAATGACATAGGGCCATGTTCTGCACCAACATCATTTATCCAAGCTAGCCAGTGAGACTATGATATTTGAATAATGCTGATATGTAATATAAGTTGTTTTCGGCTGCTCCCTGTTTGGGGTTGCCACAGCAGACCAACTGGTCCGCACAACAACTTGGAACAGGAAGGGCATCCGGCGTAAAACCTGTGCCAAAATGACTGCACACCAGTGCACAAAGCAAGCTCCATAAAGACATGGATGAGCAAGTTTGGTGTGGAGGAACTTGACTGGCCTGCACAGAGTCCTGACCTCAACCCCATAGAACTTTGGGATAAATTAGAGCAGAAACTGAGTTAATAAGAGTTTATAGATGCTGCAGAAAAGTGGCATGCAAGAATGTTTTTGCTGTGTAACTGGATCGAAAAAAAAAAATCTTTATTTACAAAGAGACCCGGGATTTTGTTTTTTGACTATGGGAGTAAATTAAAGCTCTACAAACACAATCCGTTAAATACTCCATCCTAAGACTATAGATGCAGCATAAAGGTAAGTATGCAAGAGATCCACAGGCTAGGGTGGGTATGGTGACAGATACAGCTGTTGCAGATCCTGACATCACCAGTACCATTCTTCATTAAGCACTTGTCTGTCAGTAACTCTTTTAATGGAAGCATTTAAGGCATCCTCTTTCCTGGATGCCTGAGGAGTAGTTTTGGCACAATCAGTAAGATGGAAAAAGAAGGGGATAAACTTTGGGGATTCAGTGCAATTCTTTGAAGTTAAATAAGGCTGACAGTATACATTTACTGTTCTATTTTTAATAGTATTACCATTTCCATTAGACATGCTATATAATGCCATGTTTTTTTTTTTCATTTGTTTTTTTCTGAGGGGAGCAGGTACGTCATATAGTTCAACAGTCTTTCGTTTTAATATTGTTATTAACATTGCATGTTGAGTGCATTATTAGGTAGTCCACGTTTGATTCTTTTTTTTTTTGACAACTGTCATCAACAGACTGTTTTAGTGTTCCTACATAAACCAAGCAGTCAGTAGTATTTTAGTGTTTCTCCCACTTACAGTGGGTCTGGTATCTAGGCAACATCCTCCCCACCCACTTGGTTCTATGTTCTGCCTGGTCTGTACAGCATGTCCTCAGCCTTTGTGCTGCAGTAATGCTTTTCTGCCACTTAGCGTCACCATGAGCTAGTCTCACTGGTATGAAATGAGTTGGCAGCTCTAATGAAGACCTCTAGAGACCGGGACAAACGCATTGTTAGTACACACATATGATCCAGAAATTTCCTTTGCAGAATAATATGGTTCAATTCTCCCTGAGTAACAATTATGAATGAAATCTGTCAAGGTATAAATTTAACAAAAGTTGACAAACAATAAATAGAGTTGTAAACAATTTTTTACTGATACATTTGATTGTGTAGATACATCCATGTAAAGTCACCATTTTACACATACTTATGGACTTATGGAGATCAACTGGGCACTAGATGTAATATAATAAATAGATGAACACAACATCTGTACACCAAAACACTTCCCCAAATGCCATATAAGTGTCCATATATCAGTACGACATTTATTTATTATTGACAACCATTTGAAAATAAAATGAATTTCCCTCCATTCTTTTTTACTGACTTTTTTCCATTACTTCTAGGCTAATTATGCATGGGCAAGTACTAGAACTGGAAGATAATATTTACAAGTTTCTAAACAAACTCCAAAAAGGCACAAGTGTCTGTACAACATGTACAAAAAGAAAAACAAAAATATCTGGAGGTGACCAACCACAAGTAAAAAAAAAAAAATAAAAATAACAAAAAAATAAAATAAAATAAAAAAAATAATTGGTCATCATTTATGATTGCACATACAATTACGAATGTCAGAAAGTGTGCTTTATAGGTGGCTGGCAAAGTTGCTAACCCACTTAAGTGTTTTCAATTTTACAAAGTGACAAAGTTTTACAAAAAAGAGCTAAAGCAATTGATAGACAGAGAGATCAATAGAAGCAAGTACTGGGTTTCCATTTAGGACTCTCAGGTAGCAATGACAAGTCTGTCTTCATCATCACTGGAGGCATTGTTGAAGTCATCAATTACTTGTTGCCTGGTAATAGGTTGTCGTGGCAGTCTTGCTTCACCAACTTCCACTGATGATGCCTTTTGTGCACTCACTGACTCTCCCTCAGTAGAAGAGGAGGGATGCGGTTGTGTTGATTTGGCCTTTTCTGAATCGATTGTGCTGAGCACTATATCTTTTCCACTTCTAGTGGGTTTGCTAGGTGAGGTCATTTCCACCAAGGGCTTTACAGCTACTGGAACTACTGCTACAGGTGTTGCTGCTGGCCAGGCTGTAGGAAAGCTTCCAGAGGGGGAAGTTGCTGGGGGAGACTCTGCTACTTGTGTAGGTAGGGAAACTGAGGCCACTCCCTCTGGACTGCCTGGCTTGTCTGGGACCAAAGGGCTAAGAGCAGAAAGGGGGCTAAGGGAGGGGATAAGAGCAGGCAAGGCAATGTTGAGGATCTGCAGGCCAGAAATATGACCTGGGGAGGCTGTGCTGCTCTGAGGCGCTGGGCTGGCTGCCAGCACCTGCACACCCAGAGCTGCATTTAGCGCAAGATTTTGCTGTGGCACCAGGTGGGTGGAGTTGGCTAATCCCACCACGCTCAGTGTCTCCATGCCAACAGGCTGCAGTGTGGCCTGGGGAGCACTGAGGGTCTGAAGCCCCGCCACCTGGCCGAATGGGAAACAGGGTAGGACGCTATTGATTGGTTCCTGAACCACAAGTGGCTGACAAGGTGAGCCCTGGGGCTGGGGTGACATGTTGGACACTGGCAGGGGGCTGCTAGCTTGTCGATGAATAACACTGACTGCTGGAATGGTGAGCTGGACAGGCCCTGCCTGAATTGGCACAAAGGTAGAATATGCTGCCAATCCAGCAGGCACCAGTTGGATGCCACCTACTGGTACCATGCTGTGAGGGGAGCGAGTAGGTTGCTGGGAGTGTAGAGGGAGGTGGCTGAAGAGACGAGTAGTGGCTCCAGTTCCCAGTTCATGGTCTGGACCCAGAGATGGAAAGTGCAAAGATCCCTGAAGGGAGTCAGAAGTTGTTTGGGTGCTTCGGTCAACATTGGAGTTAGATTCATTTGTGGTTTGGGAATTACTAGTTGTTGATTCATCCTGTAAAACATTATTATGGATTCAGTTTCATATTTATTAGTAGAAATAAAAGTTTTACACAACCTATTATTTCAGGGTGCTAATTTTAAGAAATTAATTAACCTTTTCACCAATTTAGCTTTGCATGCAAGATATCTGCCAAGCAAGACTTGTGACATGTGTATGGAAGTATATATTGACAGACATATAAGGAAAGAGGAAGGTAAAATGGGAAGGTCACAGATCTCACCTGGCCAGACAAGGAGTTCTTGCTTGGCATGGGTGGACTAGGAGGCACATCAGGGTCAGGATAATCAATGGACATCTGTCTGCAGGGCGAAACTGGGCTCATCATGTGTACAGACTCTGTGTCAGAGGAATTGGATTCTGAGGTAGGAGTTGGGTAGGGGACAAAGGAAGAGGGGCTGGGGCCATGGCTAGAGCAAACAGCAGAGTTTGACATCTGTCTGACCAATGACACTGAGCTGGTTATAACCACTGAATCTGTGTCTAATGCCTGGGAGTATGATCCTGGAATCTGAGGGAGAGGAGTCGGGTTAGGGTTTGGACTGATTGACATTTGTGCTAGGAGGGAGCTTGGTGCTGGATCAGTCTGGCTTGATTGGAGATGCTGGGGGCTGGCAGATACTGAAGGTGTGGCAGAGAGGCCTGACTCTGCCTGGCTGTCCTCTTCATCTTCCTCCTCGCCATCATTATCCTCATCATCAGGGCCATCTGAATCATCACCATCTGAATCTGGTCGATCTGCATTGCCTGCTCTCCCATGGTCACCTCCTGAGGAAATTAAAAAAAATACAATAAAATAAGATTTGAAAAAATAGATCATAATATCATAATAAATAAATAAATAGTCATCTCTTGTGTTTAACTATTAGAGGCTGTGTTTAACTATGTCGAAAACCAAAAAAACCTTTCAGTTGATGAATATAACAAAATTACAGTGACATGACAAATTCTGCATAAAAAAGCATGCTTCTTCCTAGAGAACAATGCCATGATCTGAATTTATACCAAAAGAAAAAAGAAAAACAAAAAATAGAAAAAAAAAAGACAGAAAAACAAAATTCTTTGATTAGAATGAGAGGAAGCTTACAGCTTTTAACATCTCTAAAATTAGACATTGCAATTTCCCCTCACTAAAGGCTGTTCATGCCACCCACATGTGCTCAGAGTTAACAAGGGAAGCTGCTGCATTTAGAATCTTTTAATTACACCATAGCATTGCAATTGATCAGGATTGCTAGTGAACACAGTGCAGGACAATCAGCATTTAATGGTTGTTATTATTAGTAAACCTATTAATGGGCAAGTTGTTCTTAGATGTCTTGGGGCTGTGGTGTAAATATTCTATGGTGACTGTACTGTGGATTTCTTTAATTAAGCAGGAGTTAAATAAATATTGTGCTCCCTCTGCTCTTTCCTGTCTTTGTGTGCAGTGTTATATTTTAGCTGTTGATGTGTTTTTGAGACACAAGTTGCAAATATAAATGCTATGTCAGCTGACAGGGTCTTGATACATTTATAAGTCTATATTTACATTATAGTATTCCCCTTGAATAGGTCAAAGCTTAATATTAGATGTATTCAAACCTGAGTCTTCAGTCTCGTGGTCCTCAATAACACCAATGGCAACTCCCATCTCCATACACTTCTTACTATGGGCCTTGGACTTCATGTGCTTTGTAAGGTTTCCTATGTAAATGATGAAACATACAGGTTCAACCAAGGTAGGAGTGGTACATGGCCAGAGGAGTGGATTGCATAAATCAGACATGTCCCTGAGCCTCCATGATTTGGTTGAGCAACTGTTACAGAAGTTCTTAAAGGAATGTAGGCTGTTCTGATAGTGTATGCCACTCTGCAGTAAAACGTGGGTAGATGACTATTGGATGAATCATGAAGGCCTTTTTTTGAGAGGACTGCAGGAATGAGAACAGTCAGTTTGTATAATATGGTGTATATACACACAGTGTAGATATGTACATGCAGTCCCTTCTAAAATTCTTATTAGTAAGAAAAATTCTTTTGTTTTTGCTAGTAGAAAATAATCTCAGGACACACACTGAACCTTGATGTGGATGAGTTACAACAGCCGAACACCACATCAAGTTCCAATCCTGTCAGCCAAGAACAAGAATCTGGGGCTTTCCTGGGCAAAGACTTGATCTGTTTTGCATTCTGGGATGCTTTTCTGCTCACCACAGTTGTAAAGAGCGTTTATTTGATCATTCTCTTCTGATCTCTTATCAACATGGTGTTTCAGCCTACAGACCCTCCAATCACAGTGTTTTTGTTAACATGTTTTTCATCAACATGTTTTTGTTAAATACACAGACACACACAAACACGCAGAGCACTTTATTTATTGACCAGTGCCTCCCTTTTCACTCAAAACAGTCTCAATTGTCAAAGTGCTTGCAGATTTTTCAGGAGCACTCTCATGCTGTGAATCCGCTATTCTAGCACATCCCAAAGGTGTTCTACTGGATTCAGACAAAGACTTTGCTGTTTAAACCAGTTTTCTCAGTTACTGTAGCCTTACTTCCAGCTTAAACCAGTCTGGCCATTTCCGTTGTCCTCTCTCAACCAGGTGTTTCCATCCATGAATCTGCCCCCAGGAGATCAGCAGTCATAGAAACACTCAGACCAGGCCATCTGGTACCAACAATCATGCAATGGTCAAAATCACCAAGATCTAATTTTTTCCTCATTCTGATGCTTGCTGTGAACATTATTTATCGGAAGCTGTTGGCCATCGGTGCATGACATTTTACTTTACACTGCTGCTGCACAACTGGCTAATTGCATAATTGCATGAATGTTCTTTGCGCATACACACACACAAAGTTGTCCTGTAAGTTGTGAGGTGGGGCCTTCATGGATCAGACTTGTTTGTCCAGCACATCCCACAGATGCTCAATTAGATTGAGATCTTGGGAATTTGGAGGCCAAGTCAACACCTTAAACTCATTGTTGTGCTCATCAAACCATTCCTGAACAATTTTTCAGAGGCCACAGCCTTCAGGAAATACCATTTCCATGAAAGGGTGTACATGGTCTACAACAATGCTTAGGTAGGTGGTACATGTCAAAGTAACATCCACATGGAAGGCAGGACCCAAGGTTTCCCAGCAGAACATTGCCCAAAGCATGACACTGCCTCCGCTGGCTCACCTTCTTCCCATAGTGCATCCTGGTGCCATGTGTTCTCCTGGTAAGCAACACACACGGACCCGGCCATCCACGTGATGTAAAAGAAAACATGATTCATCAGACCAGGCCACCTTCTTCCATTGCTCCGTGGTGCAGTTCTGATGCTCACGTGCCCATTGTTAGCACTTTTGGTGGTGAACAGGGGTCAGCATGAGCACACTGACTGGTCTGCGGCTATGCGGCCCCATACGCAACAAATCTTTCAATCAGAATCAGCATTAACTTTTTCAGCAATCTGAGCAACAGTAGCTCTGTTACTCAGTAACAGTAGATTATGCCTGATCAGTGTATATGTACACACACACACAGATTCTTACACTTGTCCTATTTTCTTGCTTACAACACATATAAACTTTGAGAACTGACTGTTCACATGCTGCATAATGTATCCCACCCCTTTAGAGGTGCCAGTGTAATGAAATAATCAATGTTATTCCCTTCACCTGTCAGTAGATTTAATGTTATTTCTGATCTGCACACACAAACAAACACGCACTCAGCATTTTACTGAAGAAAATTATTAACTCACCTTTTGTTTTGAAAGAAAAATTGCATTGTGCGCAATGATAGGGACGAACATCAGAGTGTGTGCGGATATGTTTGCGCAGCATGCTTGGCTTTTTACAGCGGATTCCACACTCCTCACAGATGTATTTACCTCTTCCACGCCCTCTTACATACACATATTCCTCATTGGATTTGTAACTGTTAAAAGAAGATCATATGCAACATTAGGCTTCGTAATCCATCTTTTACTTACTATGTTGGAAGTGAGAGCTGAGAATTTAAGCTAGAGACACAAACCCTCCATCAAAGATCTTCACCCGTCGAGGTTCTGCTTTGGAGGAGTCCAACTCATGATTTGACTGACTTTCTGGTTTTGCCTTGCCACAGTTCTCATTTAACAAAGCATTTTGTTGAGCCAACACCTGAAAATATTTCAATAAATAACAAAACATTAAAATTAACAAAATACAATAAAATACTATGTAAACTATTTTTTACACAAATTCAATTAAAATAATATGGAAAAACAAACCTTTGGCAAAACATCTTTCAGTTTGCCAGAGTAAGTTAGTATGTCAGATTTTAAGCTTGTTGTTATAGCTTGGGTATACAGGATTTTCTTGGTGATCTGTTTAGAGTCAAAAAGAGACATGACCACTTTGGTGGGAAGACCCAGTGGATTTGGATTTTTTGATTTGACTGTCCAGGTAGAGTAGGCGGAGATTCTCTGATCTGTCTGCTCAAGGTGGAGAGGTTTCCTTTTCAACAGAAAACACCAAGTAAATGTTGTAGCTGTTTTCAGACTTGGGAAAGACAGACGATGGCTGTCTCGTGTGTTCACAACCGAAACAGAAGCAGCTAATTTTATTTGCCCCTGAAACCCTTGAGGCCTCACATGAGATTTAGCTGGGGACCATTGATGTTCCTCAGGCTTCTCCTGTGATTTCACTGTTGTGTTTGCAGGTCCAGAGTTACTTTGCATCCCAGAAGAGGAATGTGTGTCTGATCCTGGTACTGTCTGTACAGTTGTGGTAGCTGTCCTGCTCTCCATTTCTTGTTCAACATCACACTTTGTGTTACAAATTTCTATTTGATTATTTTTTTCAGGTTCTGTGCATTCTGGAAGTTGCTCAGGGGCATCTGTTTCTATTGGACTGTCTACTGGTTCAGTGGTGCAAACCTGTCGAACGAGCATTAGCTTTCGCTGTCTGGTCAACTCAGACATTTTTGAGTTCAGGTAACTTAGTGATCGACCATCGGTAAGACATGCAGCACCATGGTCATCTTTTGCTCGTTTCTGTGTTTTCTCCATGGCTATGTCCAGGCTGTTGGCAGGAGAAAGCATACGTTTACTTGAGGCAGTGGGTTCTTGTTGTGGAAAAAGGCTCACTGATACCAGTTTTTGAGTGCAGTGTAATGAACCAGTAGGTAATGTATTTTGGATTTCACCAATATGGTTTTGTCTAATGGCTGGTATAATAGTCTTCATTTGGGAGCCAAGTGACCCAGACGATCTTCCATTTTGCCTGTCTGATGCAATTTTTGCATTTATAGTCACTTCTGAAAGGTTCACCTTGGAGTCCACTGTTGATGGAGGTAGTGTATGTTCCGGTGTGATGAGAATCTGTGGAACTGCAGCAGGGTCTGAAAAAGACTGAGAAACTGGATCAACTCCAGGAGCAATGGGCAAAACAACTGAGACCCCTCTGTTAGAGACACTCTGCTGACTTGGTTGGGTTTCATAAATGTTTTGATTTCCATCGTTGAATGTTGATACTTTAATCTCATTTGCAATTGGTATTGTAATAACAGGCAAAGCAATCCGTGCACCCCGCACACTATTGAAAGAGTGTGCATGACCTGTTTTCAAAACTGGATACTGCAGCTGGTATTTGGGTACAAAGTTCTTGACAGGATCTGGATCAACAGGCTTCTGAATATCTGCTTCATCTTGTGCAACTTGCACCAGAGAGTCCTGACTTTTGTCAAGACTTGAGGTCTGGTGCCATGGGTGGGGAAGACCATGAATTTGGGGTTGTTGGGTTTGGCTACCAAGGTTGATACTTTGAACCATTTTTAAATTTTTCTTCAGGAGTGATTCTCCAGAATGTAGCACAACAGGTTTATTAACATTTAATGAACGATGTTGTGACACTGAAAAAATGTTTGTAGAGGGGCCTCTCTGGAGCGAGACTGTTGGTTTCCCTGTGGGTTGTTGTGTTTCTGGTCCAATCTTCAAAGACATCTGACGCACAAGGGGCCCTCTTCTTCGTTCAATAAGGGGTACTTGGGGAGCTGGTGTACACTGTGTATTTTTTGGCAATGTAGTTACCATTGGCGATGTGGACCTGCTGGGAGATATGGAACTGCAGTCAAATGATTTGCTACGGTAATCACAAGAAATCTCTACAGATTGTTGTGTACAGCTGATTTGCTCTGACGCAGCCCGTCTCATCATTCCTGGTACTCCTAAGGTGTTGCTTGCTACAGGGAGTGCTTGAATTTCTGGTGGCTTTCTAACCCCTTCCACCCTGGATGGACTGTCTGATCTTGGAGGATCATCTCTGTCAAATGAGGCTGAAATACTCGAGCACCTTGACAAGCTACTATCTCGGCTAAGGCTACGTGAGAGACTTGACTCAAAGCTAGATTCCCCTGAGGAGTGTTCCATTTGAGCAAGCCTTATCCGCTTCTTTTTTGGCGGGAGCTTTTCTGTTGGAAGTTTAGACAAGCTCTCACTTCTCTGAGGCCAGTTGAATGTTTCTGAAGGCTTTTCTGTTGATTCACTCACATGGGACTCATGCTCTCTATCTGGTTCTTCTGTTACAAGAATTTCAGGAACTTGAATGTTGTTCTGGCGCACTAACCTAGACTGGGTAGATGTACAGCTGTCACTAGTAACTGATGAAGTTTGCTTCTCATGTTCGTTCATTCCTTGATTTGGACATTTGGGTGTTGACATTTTTTCATGGTAACTTTGCAAAGAAGAACTAATTGTATTTTCAACATGCCTTTTTACTGAGACATTTGCATCCTTTTCCACAGAATCAGCTGAAGATGATCGATCACTAGATTCTGACATTTCAAAGGAATTTGGTCGGCTGAGAGAGTTAGTGTGCCTAATGACTGAAGTACTGCTTCCTTGTCTCTGAAGTTCTGCTCTTTCTTTACTACATGTGCTGATATGGATCTCTCGTATTGGAGACAATCTTGCCTCTTCAATGCCTCTAGCAATGAGCTGAATTTGACCTACAGAAGGAGGATTACTAGAAGTGGGTGTGTGTTGAGTATAGGAATTTCCTGAAAAACCCATGGGCATCTGGCAGGAATCAAAACTTCTTGAACATGGAGGTGGCGTTTCAGTTGGAGACTGGTCCTCATCATCCCCAACACTTTTCATTTTACGTCTTTTTCTTATCATTGGTTGATCCATAATACTTGGAATAATGGTACTTCTGCTTAAAACAGGTTGTTGTGTTCCGCGGGCAAAAACTTCTGGCTCAACATCTCTGACTGGGAGAGTTTTGTTTTTAGGACCATGCAATTCAGAGCAATAAAACTTCTTGTGATTTTCAAAGTTTTCTAATTTTCGATATCGGTTACGACAGGTTTCACATTCATATGTTGTCCCTTTGCTTTGTTGAGACTTTCGAGTTTTTTCAGGTGCATGATCAAATGACTTACTTCGAGTCTCATGGGTAATACTTGATCCATAATGACCCTCATCCATGGAATGAACAGTGAGGAGAACATGACCCTCATTTGTGGAAAAATCTTCAACTGCTGTCTGCCTGACTAAGGTTCGGTGTACAACTTGATTTGGGGTGGAAGGTGCTGGAGAAAAGACATCATCATTAAGTGAACTAAACTTGTCATCAAATGATTGGCATATCCTTAGAGGATGAGGCTGAGGAGTAGCATTTGGGAGGACAGCTGACCGGCCAGGTGTTGCAGGCACCGAATTACTTCTTGTTATTGGTAAACAATCAATAGGTGGATATTGAGGTGGTACAGAGAGTAGAAATATTGGTTTTGATTTATCAGTAGGTGTAAAAGGAGACTTTGGTATATCAGAATTGGAACTTGACCTTCTTACTACTGGTTTTAGATCAAACTGAAAAGAATCTTTAAATATGTATGACTTGGGGGAGTCGATACTTCCTCTTCTGGAAAGAGATGTACGTCTTGGTTTGACACTATCAAGTTGCTTGGCATCCACAACAGCCTCATTTTCTGATATTAACTTTGTGATGCGCTCTTCTAAAGAAAGAGCTTTTGTCTCCAAAGGAGGACGCATCTGTCCTGGCAAAACTGGAGGCTTTTCACTGGTTGCTACATGCAGGACAGTGGCCATTACTGGGGAAGATAAAATTTGTGGATTTTTCAGTTCACTTTCTGTTGGGGGTGTGATCTTGACAAAGGGGCTTGGAGGGCTCATAGCTTGATCTGCACTTTCAGATCTTGAAAAGTAACCAGAATCAGTACTTCCCAGACTTCGGGGGCTAAGCAGGCATTTGCCCTGAGGCTGCTGAGAATGGTCAGTTGCTTGCTGTCTCTGAAGCTGTGCATGTCCACTCCCTGAAGGAGACTTACATTGCTGATTCTCATCCTCACTTATAAAGTCAGGTAAGGGACTAGTGCAATCCACCTCTTTCACTGATGACAAAACCATTATGTTGGACCTTAGACTTGCTGTCTGGAAATCCCTTTGCCTCTGGGCTGCCGCTTGCTCTGGATGGGAATCTGTAACTCTTGGACTGTCTGCTCGCAAGGGAGAAACATTGACAGGATAAACAACAACTTTAGGGAGAGCAGCAGTTACTTTGGGCTCACAGCCCTTTTGACTGGACAAAGGTTTGATATTTTCACTCATAACAGAGTGGTCTGCATCCCCTTGACTGCCTGGCACTGTGCCTGAACTGTGTAAGCTGCTCTCAGATAAGGCGGTCAGGCTGCTCTGTGAAGATTCAGGGTCCAAATAAGCTGTATTCACCTCCTCATCACTCTCACCACTTTCCTCTACATCTGAATTGGTACCAAGGCCTTTGTCAGATTCTTGGGATAGAGACCCACTACCACAGTCTTTTGAAATAAGCCCTAGTTTGATGGCATGGGCATGAGACTTTTTGTGCTTGTAAAGGTTGCTCTTTGTTTTGAATGAGAAGCCACACGTCACACAAGGATATGGTCTCTCTCCAGTGTGGGATCGTATGTGTTTCAGCAATACACTAGGCTTTGCGCATGCTCTGTTGCAGTACTCACAAACATATTTTCCTTGCTTTTTTGTTTTTTGCTCCTTAGTTGAGACATCACACATTTGATTTATACCAAAGTTGACAACAGTTGCCACCTGGACAGGGTTAAATCCTGGTGTGACTGGAACTTGGATGGGGTTGGGTACAGTGGCAGAGAGAGACTGGCATGTCTGCACTATAGGTGGCTGACTTTGAGGCAGGCCACCCGATCCCGATGGAACTGGGGCATAGGTCAAGTTAAAAGATGGACCTGCACTGAAACTCTTCTGAAGGCCTGGCTTGTCATGCTGGCAATTAACTGCCTTAGATAGGTGTTGCTGTGAGGAGTGGTGTTGATTAGATAAGACTCCAGTTGATGCACTGTTGCAGAATGGTGGTTTAGCTGCAGTATATGATTGCATTACTGCAGGCTGTGACTGTAGCCCAAAATTAATTGAGGCTATAGCAATGGCAGAATCTGACTGGGGAACAGGAACTGAGGAGGCTTTCCCAAGTTGTCCAATTGGACTGCAATTCTTCTTCTCTGTTAAGGTGTTGAAGT
>JAUCMX010000024.1:19534728-19549728 GCA_033459395.1 Hemibagrus guttatus | reverse complement strand
CAAGCGGGGTTATGGGGGCAAGAGTGGCGTCCAGTAAGAGTGGGAGGAAAATAGGGGTTGATTTGGGGGTTTAAGGGAGGATCGAGCACAGGGAGAAATGTCTGGAGGCTTTGTCTACCTGAAAACGTGCTATAAGACAGTAACAGCACACTATGCATGAAACTGTGCAGGAAGCTTTCAGTTTTGTTGTTTAATTGACATTTAGAATAAATAATAAACTATTTTGGGTAAATGCCCATGCTTGACTTACAATCTGCATATGCACGTGCAATACCTAAGACACACACCCACTGTAAACACCTCCTATATAAACACACAGTGCAGTGCAGTATGTTGATGGAGGAAGGAGAGAATTACCTTTTTGAGCACCTCTGGGCTCTTTGAGCTCCTTCTGTGCCTCCTCAATCTTGTCTGCAACACAAAATGGAAAAAAATTTTTTAGAACATTTGAAACTTATTCCTAACAGCAAAGCATGCTTTGTGGACTTCTGCTCTTCACCAGCATGTTGATGTTGAAGGGGATGAAGCTGAATGTGGAATTAGTGACAATGCTCCTGGACAGGAATGAATACTGTGAGTAAAGTGTTTCTACATCTGAATGTTTGACCATCTGTTTTTAAAGAAGAAATCGAACAGATCTGGGATCTCACTCTGAGAACAAGCTAAGAAATGAACCACCTTCATGAGACCTTCATTGTGCCATATTGATTTTTCCCTGGTTGTGATTTTCCATCACAAAATACTACTTGTCCAGAGCCGACAGGAACAGGAGCATTTCCAGTGTTTCGGGTGTAAGGAGAGAAGCAGAGGTGTAATAATATTCCAGATGTGCAGCCAGAAACCACAGCAATCATGAAATCACAGCTGCATAATGCAGTTTTAAGTGATTCTGCAGTAAACTGTTGAAATCATAACAGCACATATCCATATAATGCTTCTATAAAACGGTTTTTATACTCTTCATACAGCGTTTCAGCTTTTAGGGTCGAAATTGAAAGAGCTGGTTTGATTCGATTTCAGTTTGATTCGATTTGGTTTGATTCGATTTCAGTCGAAATGTTTCAGCAGTGTCCATAATAAATACATATTTAAATTCTTTAAATACATATTTAAATTCTTGAAATATGTTGAATATAAATTTCACAATAATAATTTAATCGTCATTGAAGAAAAACTTTGACAGTAAACAAGAGGCTGCCCTAATCAAGAGCCCCTGAGAGAAGCAGAAGGGGCGGAGCTTCAATAATATATTATGACTTGATGTTATCTCCCCCTGCTGGCTAACACATATAATATGTGAAAAGTGTTTGAAAAAAAAGAACAAAGACACATTATACAGCCAAAAGGAAACTGAATGTACTAGCACAGGAAAGAATCTTTCCTTCCAGTTTTCAAGAAAAAGTTGATTCCTCAGACATTCCTCCACTGTGGAGGTGTTTTTCAATCTGAGGTCTCGTACATCTCTGGTTAGGATGTGTGGTGTCATAGGTTATCCGATGCCGAGAAAAGGGCAGGCCGTGGCTCAGCTCAGAGGATTATGTCACCGTGAGTGTTTTGCAGTCACGCCCTTGTGTTTCTCTTGCTCAACCGCAACCCCCTGCTCCACAAACAGTTTTTACATGACATAAGCACAACATGCCCCAACACCCCCGCTTTTAACCACCATGGCAGATCTGATTAAACAAAATACACAATAAGCAAGACCCACATTGTACCGAGTCGACCGAGTGTACCGGCCACTGTGTTCATATACCTCCTTTCAAAAGAACAAACCTAAATCCTTCACAGAATAATAAACTCTTCGATCATCTATCTCCTTAAAGCCCAGGAAGAACGCTGCTTAAATCCTGAGGAGACAGAATCCAGAATAAAGGTTTCAAAGTAGATTCCTTCCATGATAATGATCTCACCTCTCCCAGTGTGGTGTGGAGTTAATGAGACATACAGCGCTTATTCGAGGCCTTTCTCTTATACACCGTATGCCACTGCAGTGACGGATGGAGCAATGCCACCACCAGATTACGAAGAAAGTCAGCCATGTTTTTATTTTTTAACAGAAGAAGTATGTTTTGATATGATGATGTTGATGTGTTATGAGTGGTAAAGCGTTCCAGCTTCATTTCCTGCAAAGACAGTCATCATTTAGTCATGCCTACTCAGCACAACCTGAAACACAAATGCAGCTGTTGTATAAATAGGCAATAGATGTGTGATTTACTGTAATGACACTCTTTGCATGAGCTCCAAATACTGCAAGGCTGCTTCAGATACAGGGGCAATGACATGGTCAGGCAACTGTGCAGGAAGTTACTAAAAGTAAAATAAGAATGAAAGAAGAAGCGAAACATAACAGACTATATTATTGCTGCATCTTGTCTATTTACAGTAAAGATCAGATGACAAGTTAACAATGTAATGTAATCTGTGTGCATTTTAATAATTTTATTACAAATTGTTGCCTAGTTTTAGCATTGCATCACAGGCTTCCTAAAGGGAAATGTATTAACTCATGGATCCCAAGCTCAGCTGTGAGGAGTGTGTGTGGAGGTTGAAATGTTCTCCACATGACTACAGTCTTCTCCCACCACCCAAACACACTATGATGGCTGGACTAGCTGAGATAAACTGCCCCTGTACTGAATGAGAGTGAAACCGTGTGTGTACTGTGTCCTGTGAGGGATCCATGGTGTATGTCCGGATGACCCCCAGTATTCCTGGGATAAGCTGTGCATCCACCACAACTGACTAACTAATGAATTATAACTGAGATTAATGATCGCTATTTTACTATAGACACATCTCCCTAAAAATGCTTTGATTTTGTTTTTTAACAGCAGCAGCACTGTTATAGTGTGAAAATATCCCTGTCTCTGATTCATCTTCTCCATTATAGCAAGATCTTTACTTAATGAAATATGAATAATTCAGAAGTGTTTATTCATCACTGCATCACTGGATAAACTAATGCAAGAATTACAAGTTCACCTGTTCACCACAGCAACGTTCAGAGCCACTCTCCACGCTCATCTCCAGCCACATCGTTACCTGCCAGCCGCTACATATGAGTTAATGAGCTCCAGGCTAACAGATATTTGATGTGTGCCACATTTTGGCTTTTTAATGAGTCCAAGTGCAAGAAATGTGGGTGCAGCATGGAGCAGAGCTTCACTTCATACAGCCACCATTTTGTAGCCAGTCACTGCCTCTCTTCATGCTTCACTTTTAAAAGATCCAATCTAATGCCACAGGATTACTGAAAAAATAAAATCCCTCTATTTGGAATATTTATGAGGAGATGACGGCTGAAGTTTTCCTCCGGTTCATTACGCAGTGTTTTGAAAAAGAGTTTACCTTCATTCATTCTAACGATTTAGGATGTATTCTATGACGCTAATTAAATTATTTTGTTTCAGTTTGCAGTAGAAATTACTCCCTACCTTTTGGACACTTTTACAAAGGACACCAAAACCACATTTTGTGTATTGAACAATCAAAATAAGATAAATAGGAAAAGTTTAAAACACTCAGCTTCTGTGTGGAATGGAAATAATGGCATATAGATAAGTGTAAAAAGCAGAGCTTCCAGTGCAGCTGCAGTTCCCCAGCTTTGACCTTCATGAGCAAGTAGAGCAAAACTCGGATACTGGCTCCAAGACTCTGTGAACCCTTTAGGGGAGCCAGCTTTCCCAGAAGTCCAGTCAACAAACACCTCCTCCCTCATTACTGCTGGACGCACATACAAACTCTCACAAGCTCTGCCTGAGAACCAGAGAACAATTCTAAGTATCAGGAGTATGGAGCATTAGTGAGTGTGTGAGAGAGAACTGAAGCAGGAACAGGTCTAAACACTGCAGTGTTCTGGAGAATGAAGGGAACTTTCGCTGCTCCGGCACTTCAGACTAACACAAAGAACAGAGCAGTCGAACGAATACAGCTCTAGCTGCAGGTCTGCCGAGGATTGTGAAACTGCACAAAGACTGGAATCGCCTTTTCACACATGTGCAGAATGCAAGACCTTTATTTAATGCCCAAGGCAATGATTAATAATGTATGGTAATGAAGACAGGATTGCTTTCACAGAAAACGTGTGAGAGAGAGGGGTTGGTGTGTGTGTGTGTGTGGGGGGTGGGGGGGTTGGGGGGGGGGTTTCCAGTTAGAGACTATCATGGTCTTTCTGTAGAATGCAGAATGATGTAGCAGACAGTGTGCCACAGTGCATCCCATAACATTTATTAAATGAATATAACATTTATTGCAATAAATAAACAGTATTTATTGCAATTCTGAAATTCCACACTGGTTTTGGACGCTTTTTTTTTTTAAATTTGGTAAAAACGAGTTCACACTTTGAGGATGGAACTGCAGATAAAACAATTACACCATCACTGTAAATACCAAAGCCTACTCCACCTCCTCACTCTGAGGAACAAGAGACTCCAGAGACTCTGATTCAGCTCGTGTGCAGCGGGGAAAAACCTGCAACTTTAAATAGAATCTAAGATAGTGACTTGGTCACTTGATCTTGGCTCAGTAATCAGCTCATAAACTGACCTGATGATTAAATCATTCTGAAATTGTGGAAATCGCTGCTTTTCCATACTTTCATACTGCTTGCAATGCAGTTAATAAATATTCTCTCTCTCTGTCTCACTCACTCACTCCAACACACACACACACACACACACACACACACACACAGTATGAAACAGGATGCAGTCATCAGCTTTGCTGCTTGTTGTTGAGATTGTGTGGGTACTTTGGTGAGAGACTGACTTTAGCCGTCCACAGGTGGAGGCCAGGGGAAGCTCCAAAGCAGAACACACACTGTTCAGAGCTCTCCCCTCTTCATGTCTTTGGCCGTGTGTGTGTGTAGGACTCTGCTAAATATTACAATTTAACATATCAT
Source organism: Hemibagrus guttatus (assembly GCA_033459395.1). Taxonomy (NCBI): domain Eukaryota; kingdom Metazoa; phylum Chordata; class Actinopteri; order Siluriformes; family Bagridae; genus Hemibagrus; species Hemibagrus guttatus. The sequence goes on along the minus strand of JAUCMX010000024.1, from coordinate 19,544,822 downwards.
GAAGTTTTCCAAAACTTTTTTACACGTCTTAAAATGTTGTGTATGAATGGGTCAACTCAGTTTAAATATTCATCAAGCTCTACTGGAGCGACTAACACTTGTCATAGTAAATAATTAATTTGCCCTTAACAACATGTGGCTGAGAAATGACACAGAAGAGCTTCTGAACCCACAGAGTCCTGTTTACCATCAAACTGCTGACTCCTGACACATTTAGTACATCAAACTGGTTATTACCACACACGTTTCATGAACTGACCGAGTGGCTGAAGAGTAGTGACGATTCCTTCATACATTTAGAAGTCCTCCAAAAAGACATCAACATCTCTTCCAGTAGGACACAATATAACCCAGACGAACCTCGAAGGAGCTGCAGGCCTCACTCACCTCACATACAGTGTTCATGATTCCTCTAGTAGAAAAAGAGGTGGCACTACCTTTCCCCATTCTGAGTAAAAGGACAACTAGAATGTAACACAATCAGTGTGTGTGGTCAATGAATGGCATCAGCTGCCCAAAGGTCCTTGTCACTTCCTCTTGCATCACACATGTTTATCTATGCTGTGGCACTTTACAGTAGGCAACCCCAGAGACACACACACACACACACACACACACACACACACACACACACACACACACACACACACACACACACCAGGCTGACAGATTCGACTTCCCTTCAGCCTATTTTTTCTCTTATTCACTGATTGGTGATTCAGATGTGTGTGTGTGTGTGTGTGTGTGTGTGTGTGTGTGTGTGTGTGTGTGTGTGTGTAATATAAGTAACTAAAAAACACTGATTTAGCAGTCTAGAAAAAGTACTATGCTATAGTAAAGTAATCCAGGCGAGTTGGCGTGATATGACCTGACGTGAAGCAGAGGGTCTGCTTTATACTTGGCACATACAGAAGCAGCTGTAAAAAGAGTGTCATTGTTTACACACTCGCTGCGTATCTTACGCACATCTGGAATATTTAAAAAGTGGCATTCACTAGACAGCACGTCAGAGCCAAACCATCCCTGTCCATCAGGTCAAACTGTCTCCAAGTCAAACTCTAAAACGTTTTCATGCACAGCGACGAGCGTGTGTAGAATAGTGCATAAGTGTGTGATTTTTATAAAATGCTAGTTTTTGATACTAATGCTATGCTGAACTATACTACAGCAGTTTGTCATTATGAATAGAAGTTGCTTTCGGCTGCTCCCTGTTCGGGGTCGCCACAGCGGACCAACTGGTCCACACAACAACTTGGCAAATGTTTTACGCCGGATGCCCTTCCTGACGCAACCCTCCCATTTTTCCGGGCTTGGGACCGGCACTGCATCCAGTGGCTGGGGTTGGGGCATTGGCTGGGAATCGAACCCAGGCCTTCTGCATGATAGGCGAGAAACCTACCACTGAGCCACCAATGTTTGTCATTATGAATAAAGACTAAAATAACTCCTACACCCTACAAGACTTACCATACAAGAGTTATCCTTAAACATGGCTTCCCTGGCTTACCTCCATAATGTTAAAATATTAGCAGGCAAAATCTGCCTGATATTCTAATGATCATTTGTAAAATAACTGAAAGAGAATGAAAGATTTGAGTTTCTCTCATGACCAGTAGTTTAGGAATCTACAGGAGTAAAGTACTAACACACTTCTTATAAAATTAGCAATATTAAATCTCAAACAGAACATCTTAGAATTTGAGCACATTTAAAAACATTTACACTAAGGTCATGCCTTTTGATAACAAGGGAGAGATTTATACTTTCTCCTGAAAACTGAGTGGATAACAAATGTAGAGCTGCCTCATAAACAAAAGTGTAACTGCAGGAACTACAGGGGACCTACCCTAAAGAGTTACTCTACAAGTGTTAACCTACAAGACTTACCCTACAGGACTTACCCAATGTGGCTTACCTTAGAAGCATTACCCTACAAGAGTTACCCTACAAGACCTACCCTACAAGAGTTACCCCACAAGAGTCACTCTACATGACTTATCCTACAAGAGTTACTCTACAAGACTTACCCTACAAGAGTTACTCTATATGACTTACCCTAAGAGATTCAACTACAAGAGTTACCCCACATGACTTACCCTACAAGACTTACCCTACAAGAGTCAACTACAAGAGTTACTCTACATGACTTACCCTACAAGAGTTACCCTACATGACTTACCCTACATGACTTGCCCTACAAGAGTTACTCTACATGACTTACCCTACAAGAGTTACCCTACATGACTTACCCTACATGACTTGCCCTACAAGAGTTACTCTACATGACTTACCCTACAAGAGTTACCCTACATGACTTACCCTACATGACTTGCCCTACAAGAGATACTCTACATGAGTTACTGTTCATGACTTACCCTACAAGAGTTACTCTACATGAGTTACTCTTCATGACTTACCCTACAAAATTTACTCTACATGACTTACGCTACGAGAGTTACCCTACGAGAGTTCAATCTGTGGGGTGGAAAGAGATAAATTCACTTAACCTTTATTGAATGTGTGGCATTACTGTATTACTGATCTCACCAAGGTCTGTGATTAAATTTCAAGTTCACACACACATGTTTAGATTATAAATTCTAACTCATTAATCTAAATTTTCAGCAGTGAACTTTAGGGCTTTTAATTAAAAAATTTTACACAATTAAGGAAATTGATCAAGCTTTAAAGGGTTATTTTGTTGTTATATAGGAGTGTCCAGTGGCGGACTGGGACAATAATTCAGGCCGGGAATTTGACTCCATCCCAGGCAGCCACCCTATTCATGTAATCCACCACACTGCTAATCTTGTAGGCTACCCCTATTAGTTGATGTAACAGGTAGACTACCAGACAAATTATAAATGAATAAATAGGCCTAAATGAACCCTCAAAAACTCACTAGCAATACACCGTCTATACTAACACATCACAGACAAATATCAAATTGGCTTACACTTTTAAAAAAGGGATAATAAAAGATACACATTCAAATATTGAGATATAGTGTATTTCCAATAATCAAGTCCAGTATATCAAAAGTATCAGAAACACAAACACACAAACTTAACAAAAGCTACAACCGTGTAAGAGTAAGAGTAAACAGTAAGTAATTAGCACTAGTAGAAATATCTGGTCAAATTAGGTGCTAGAAAATACTAAATCCCCATCTCTAAAGCAGTGTGCTAGTCTGTCATTTTGCAACATGTTCTTTAAAAAATATATATTAATATTATATATATACACACACACATATACATATATACATATACATATATATACACATATACATACATACGCACACACACACACACGTACACGTATATATTTTGTGAACACTGTTGGCTTGCACAAAGTGGACTTATTACGCGATAGTTAGCCATGCTGTAGATGCATGTGTGTGCAGGTAATTAATTTTTTATTTATTAAAAAAAAAATCTTGACCCTCTAACACTTGCACTCTCTATTCTACTTCTATGCTATCTACTTCTTCTTCTTCTTTCGGCTTTTCCCTTCAGGGGTCGCCACAGCGAATCATCTCTCTCCACCTATCCCTATCTTCTGCATCCTCAACACTTGCACCCACTAGCTTCATATCCTCATTTATTACATCCATATACCTCCTCTTTGGCCTTCCTCTTTGCCTCCTGCCTGGCAGCCCCATGTCCAACATTCTCCTACCAATATACTCACTCTCCCTCCTCTGAACATGTCCAAACCATCTTAATCTGGCCTCCCTAACCTTGTCCCCCAAACGTCCAACATGAGCTGTCCCTCTGATGTACTCATTCCTAATCCTGTCCAATCTTGTCACTCCCAAAGAGAACCTCAACATCTTCAGCTCTGCTACCTCTAGCTCTGACTCCTGTCTCTTCCTCAGTGACACTGTCTCTAAACCATACAGCATGGCCGGTCTCACCACTGTCCTGTACACCTTCCCCTTGATTCTCGCTGATATTTTCTGATCACAAAGAACTCCCGACACCTTTCTCCACCCATTCCAACCTGCCTGCACTCGCTTCTTTACCTCTTTCCCACACTCTCCATTACTCTGGACTGTTGACCCCAAGTACTTAAACTCCTGTACCTTCTTCACCTCTTCACCCTGTAACCTTACTGTTCCACTTCCCTCCCTTTCATTCACACACATGTACTCAGTCTTACTACGACTGACCTTCATTCCTCTTCTCTCCAGCGCAAACCTCCACCTCTCCAGGTTTTCCTCCACCTGCTCCCTGCTCTCACTACAGATCACAATGTCATCTGCAAACATCATTGTCCAAGGAGACTCCTGTCTGACCTCCTCTGACAACTGGTCCATCACTATAGCAAACAGGAAGGGGCTCAGAGCCGATCCCTGATGCAGTCCCACCTCCACATTGAACTCCTCTGTCTGACCTACAGCACACCTCACCACTGTCCTGCTCCTCTCATACATGTCCTGCACCACTCTGACATACTTCTCCGCTACTCCTGACTTCCTCATACAGTACCACAGCTCTTCTCTTGGCACCCTGTCATATGCTTTCTCCAAGTCTACAAACACACAGTGCAACTCCTTCTGACCATCCCTATACTTCTCCATCAAAATCCTCAGAGCAAAAATTGCATCCGTTGTGCTCTTTCTGGGCATGAAGCCATACTGCTGCTCACAAATGTCCACTACCTTCCTTAACCTAGCTTCCACTACTCTTTCCCATACCTTCATTGTATGGCTCATCAACTTTATCCCCCTATAGTTACTGCAACTCTGCACGTCACCCTTATTCTTAAAGATCGGCACTAACACACTTCTTCTCCATTCCTCAGGCATCCTCTCACTCTCTAAAACCCTGTTGAACAAATTAGCTAAAAATTCCACTGCTGCCTCTCCCAGACACTTCCAGACCTCCACCGGAATGTCATCAGGACCAACTGCCTTCCCACTTTTCATCCTCTTCAAAGCCTTCCTGACTTCATCCTTTCTAATCTTATCTACTTTCTGTTCCACAGAGTTCACCCCTTCTACTCTTTTTTCCCTCTCATTTTCCTCATTCATCAGCTCCTCAAAGTACTCCTTCCATCTCCTCTGTACACTCTCCTCACTTGTGAGCACCCTTCCATCTCTATCCTTAATAACTCTAACTTGCTGCACATCCTTCCCATCTCGATCCCTCTGCCTAGCTAACCTGTACAAGTCCTTCTCTCCTTCTCTAGTGTCTAACCTAGTGTACAGCTCGTCATATGCCTTCTGCTTGGCCTTAGACACCTCCCTCTTCACTCTGCGCTGTAACTCCTTGTATTCCTGTCTATTCTCTTCAGTCCTGTCCATGTCCCACTTCTTCTTGGCTAACCTCTTCCTCTGGATACTATCCTGAACTTCCTCATTCCACCACCAAGTCTCCTTATCTTCTTTCCTCCTTCCAGATGACACACCCAGCACCTTTCTCCCTGTCTCCCTGATCACTTCTGCTGTAGTTTCCCAGTCATCTGGCAGCACTACCTGACCACCCAGAGCCTGCCTCAACTTCTGTCTAAATTCCTCACAACATTCCTCCTTTTTCAGCTTCCACCACTTGGTTTTCTTCTCTATCTTTGACCTCTTCGTCTTACAGACCATCAAAGTCATCCTACACACCACCATCCTATGCTGTCTGGCTACACTCTCTCCCACTACCACTTTACAGTCACTAATCTCTTTCAGATTGCCTCTTCTACATAGAATGTAGTCTACCTGTGTTCTCCTACCTCCACTCTTGTAAGTCACTCTATGCTCCTCCCTCTTCTGAAAATAAGTGTTAACCACACCCATGTCCATCCTCTTAGCAAAGTCCACTACCATCTGTCCTTCAAGGTTCCTTTCCTTAACTCCAAACTTGCCCATCACCTCCTCATCACCTGTGTTCCCCTCGCCAACATGTCCATTAAAATCCGCTCCTATCACCACTCTCTCACCCGTGGGAATACTCTCCATCACCTCATCTAATTCACTCCAGAATCTCTCTTTCTCCTCTAACTCACAACCTACCTGTGGGGCATAACCACTAACAACATTCAACATCACCCCTTCAATCTCTAACTTCAGACTCATCACCCTGTCTGACACTCTCTTCACCTCCAGGACATTCCTCACAAACTCCTCCTTCAGGACCACACCTACCCCATTTCTCTTACTATCCACACCATAATAAAACAGCTTGAATCCTGCTCCTATACTACGAGCCTTGCTACCCTTCCACCTGGTCTCCTGTACACACAGTATATCCACCTTCCTTCTCTCCATCACATCAGCCAGCTCTCTACCTTTCCCTGTCATAGTACCAACATTCAGAGTTCCTATTCTCAGTCCTACACTCTTACCTTTCCTCTTCTCTCTCTGTCTGCGCACTCTCCTCCCTCCTCTACTTCTTCGACCAACAGTAGCCCAATTTCCACCGGCGCCCTGTAGGTCAACGGCGCCGATGGCGGTCGTTGTTAACCCGGGCCTCGACCGATCCGGTATGAAATTCGTACTGACGATTCGCATGGTTAAATTTGGCAACGTTTTACGCCGGATGCCCTTCCTGACGCAACCCTCTCTATTTATCCGGGCTTGGGACCGGCACAGAAGTCACTGGACTGTGACCCCCATGGCTAGATTTTCTATGCTATCTACTTGATTTCTTTTATTTATTATATATAAACCTTGACTCACTAACACTAGTATTCTCTATTCTATCTACTTTTTATTTATTATAAAAAAAAAAAAACTTAAAAAAAAAACATACTACATGTACTGCGTTAGACTAAATGAGACTTGTCCCAGCACTTAAATATTGTTGCTCGTTCGTTGGTTTGATTTGATCTATTGTAAGTTGCTTTGGATGAAAGCGTCCATCTGCCAAATGATTATATAAATGTCATGTAAATGCAATTCTCACCGATCTGCTCCCCATATTCGAGCGCACACTCTTAAGTCACTCTAGCGGTACTTTGACGTTCTATATCAGCTTGGTCTGCACAGCGCCGCTTCAAGTCGAACACACCTATTACCTGCCTCTGGAAATAACCAATTAAGCAGTGCTTCGCTGACGTTGGGCCATGTGGTGAGGTCATTTTCACTCCGCCATTTCCTGATTCGTAGATTGAGAGGTCCATCAATTCATTCCTAGCTGCATACCAGCCTATCGCACGTCAAGGTGATCGACTGCACGGCAGCCAGTCCGCCCCTGGAAGTGTCGAAGATAACTACAATTCACGCATCAATTTATCTGTTCATTCAGTGCTATAAAACTTCTGCTCCTCATAGATAAGAGCAGATTGACTTTCCATACAAGAAGTAAGAGAGTGAGCGGTGTTCAACTGAAGAAAAGTTACTGCAGTACCTAGACATGTGTGGACACTTGCATCAAAGATATGACCAACAGACCGACAGACTGACAGACAGATAGTTCGCGCACTCTAGGGGTGTGCCAAAGTGAACAGAGGAAACGATCTGTCCGTATCTCACTCTCGCCCCAGCCATTGTGTCAAACACAGATGTCATTGTGAATGAATGGAAGGACCAGAAACACCACATTCACATCACCCTGAGGTCATTTTGATTCACCTCCTCGTGCCAAAAGGAGCGTCGTGATGTGTTCACAACCCGTCTGTCTCCAAACATGTTGAGTTGCATTATCGCTAGAGTTCTTTTTTTCCCCACTTTTTTCCAAAAGTGGTCTGATTTGTCAACAGGCACACATCTCTTAGTGCAAGGTGTAGAGACTGAGATGACTGTGATGCAGTTCATTACTTATTCTTCCGTCACACTGCTGTTCCTGCTGCTTTCAGATCCTCCTGCAGCTCATTTCGACTGACTGCTGGCTTCTCTGATCATTACTCTGAAAGTGTGGGGTGAGATCATATGAGGTTCACCTGTTCACACACCTTTCGGAGGAGGGGTTTTCTATTTCTTTGGCTCTGTAGCTTTTTCTATTCCGTTTTGTCCCTGAGAACTTTAGGAAGCTCCTTCACCTTCATTATGGTGCTACTTGTGTGAAATCGTCTCAACCAACAGCAACATCTTTTATGATCCCACCAGGTGCAATTTGCTTGAGAACACTTTTTTTTTAACCATTGTGAAAAAAACATTGTGTGTACATTTAGATGGAAGCACTGGAAATATATTATATTAACAAAACATATGGCAACAACATCAAATCTCATTCTAAAACTATTTTGGCCATTTGACTGGTGCCCCATTTAATAGAATTATTCAATAGGAAAAAAATCGTCATATGTAATGTAGTAGTAGTAGTAATAATTTATCCATCTACCTTTCTCTGTGATGGTACAGTTCCAGTAGCGTGACATGCGGATAGTAAATCCATGAAGCTGGACATGACCAGGTTCCTTTTGTTGGGTTTTGAGAGAGATTATATTCTCTAGAAACTGCAGAGCCTACATTTGTTAAAGTTGTTACTCTTAACAATTCTCCTAATGATAACAGTGGTACAGTAATGTACAGTAATGTTCAGTAATTTACAGTAACATGGCTAATCTTCAGTAACGTTCAGTCTCCATATCTAAGCAATTTCTTCCATTACTTTTGAGTCTGTAATAAATGTCTTTAATTCCTAAACAGTTAATGAGAAACTTAACATACAGTAACCTTCAGAAAAAGGAAAGTAACGTACAGTAATCTGTAATGCTCAGTAACCTACAGTCATGTCTAATAATGCTCAGTAATGCGTAGTGATGCTCAGAATAACCAGTAATCTCTGTGATTCCTAAAGAGTTAATGTCAACAGTTTACTTTATGCTAAACCCTTGAATTAAAGCTAAAATCTACACTTCAATCTCATCTGGATTTGTATTTGCAATCAAATTAATCTTTTAATATAAAATTATGAAATAAATGTTTGTATTCGGCTCAATAGATTGTATTTTAATGACTTCTACTGATAAGTGTATTTTTACACTTTAAGATAACTGAAGAGGTAAAGCTCTAAGCCTCCAGTTTTAATGGAATATTCTATAAACTGTTCTTCACCATGCTGGTAATGCGGACTAAAGTTTCATTACTATTTAATAAAAGCCACGGTTTAAGAATTGCTTCCATTTCCACACTTGAACTGAGGAATTTACTGGAATTTAAAACTATTCAACTGCTTAATGTGTTCTCCCGCTTTCCTTTCCTTCAGCATCCACATCTACTCTTGTATCATATCAGGAGTTGCTCTCTTCGTGTTCCTGCTTGCCGAGACACACTTCCTGCTTTGCTGGAATCTTCCAAGTAAACCATTTTCCAACTAAATCCAGAGCAGTTGCAACACACTGCTGTGGGTGTGTGAACTTCCTTACCTTTGCCACCTGTCTGTTTTACCGACACGTGAGCACATGTCTAAATAGAGCATGTGGCAATTAACACCTTTATCACTTACCAGCTAGCAGAGTGCCACTATGTACATGTGCAACACTCTCTCCTCACACACACACCCAGCTGCACACCACCTGACTGATGTTTACTAGCTCTCAGTAATGTTAACATGGCCAGTGGTGGTGTATTTATTTGGTCGCAGCATTACGACGGTCCACTGAGAGAAGTGCAGCAGAGGACTGAAGAGCGAGGAACTCCACCAAACCTCACAGCAAACCTCCACAAGCTCATAGTACAAGGCCATTTAGTGCTCATTCACAGAATTCTGCCACTTGCTCTAAACAGCCCTAATTATGTTGTGCTGAAAAGATATTCAATGGATATAAAAGTTTACACACCCATGCTGTTAAAATGAGAAATAAACCCAGAAGAAATTGTCTGAACATTTAAAAAGTAGGTGAAAAACAGACAGTTTTTAAGATAAGACAGTCTGTGTTGATGTGGATGTGTGCTTTGTGATCTTTGATGAAAGATCTTACTAACAGACACCTGAAGGTTGTGCAAATGTGAAATCGACTGGTATTTGTAGCTCTTCATGATTCCCTTCACCTTGATAAAAGCCTCAGTTCCAGCTGCAGAACACCAGAACACCTACAGCATGATGCTACCACCACCGTGCTGCACTGCGGGGATGGGCATCTGATGGACGTGTAAGAGATGAAACGACTTGAAAACGGGCTTCAATAAAAACCCGAAATCAGAAATCTAGACGTCT
>JAUCMX010000024.1:19394728-19529728 GCA_033459395.1 Hemibagrus guttatus | reverse complement strand
GAGGAACAGAAATCTAAACTGAAATTAGTCTTAACAAGTAGAAGTTGATGCCCACAGCTCTGATAGAGATACCAGTGTACTTCAAACAAAAAGGAAGGTGTTGAGAAAAACTCTGTACAACTGTGCTGAGTTAAAAAGCATCTGAGAGCAAAACACGTTCCTGACCAGTTTCCAGACGTCATGAAACTCCACCACAATCATATTCCATTATCATAACACAGTTAGCTAGCTGATATCAAAAGCAAACCTACACAAGTGTAAAAACCTAACCTGCTGTCCAATCTTAACCCTTTCTCACAGCACACTGGCACTCCCTTCTGCCGGTCCGATTGTTTTATCGCTGCATGTCTGTTATAGGATTAGTCAGGACGCTGTTGGGTTTCTGTATGTAGAGTTCTGTGACTCTGAGTTTAGCTGCTCGTTAGAAGGGTGATGGGAAAGGGGAGGGATGTGAGCCCCCTGCTGGATAAACCATTATCCACAATAACACCAGTACACACAAAACACAGCACAACTAAAGCTGTTCTTAGTAAAACACTTTATACAACTGACACAGTTAAATGATAACATAGGCTAGGTACCGTGCTCTTGGTGTTGCCACATATACACATGTTCATGACGCGGAGCTCCACAGTCATGAGCAGTGTTGGGTTTCCACCAAATGCAGCTTTTTGATCCAAGGCCAAAACGTTGCATTTCTAACCAGACCGGAAAAAATCTTCTGCATGTGTTAACCAGTGGGCTTGTTTTTTTTGTTGTTGTTGTTATTGTTGTTTTTTTTAACAATAGTAGCTTTCTTCTCACAACTCTTCCACAAAGGTGAACTTGAACATCTGGGCCATGATGGTCCTATGAACAGCTTCTTTCAAGGTTACTCTGGCTTCTCCGTCATTTCTCTCACAAATGCTCTCTGTAGCTGGTCACTTTTGGTGGGAAAAGTGGATTCATATCAAGATCATGTGATACATAACATGCACTCAGGTGGACACTCTCTTCATTAGAATTCAACAAATGATGTGACAAGTAATTTCACTAGAACACACACACACAGTGATATATGTGTTTGTATGGTTCAGGTGTATGTAGGTTTAAATGTGCAGCTTCACTGATACCACGGAGTTCAAAGAAACAGGAAGCTGACATAATTAATAAACAGACAAGCACCAGACCTGCTTCCGTGTAAAACGTTTACTGTGACCTTCAGAGACCGTTGTCCAAAGAGCACTCATCAAAGAACCACCAGAGAGTGTGTGTGTGTGTGTGTGTGTGTGTGTGTGTGTGTGTGTGTGGGGGTTGTGAGTGAGTGAGTGAGTGGGGAGAGAGAAAATGAACAATAGAGAAAAATAGCTCATTAGTATGCCCTTCAGCTGGACAGCTTGAGAGAGGTCAAGAATCTCTTCTTTTCCTTTTCCTACTTAAACCATCAAGTATCTCAAGGTAAGAGCTGATTCTGTCCACATGCACATTTATTAGGACACAAAAACAAAAGCTCAACAATCAACTTTCTGCAGAAATTCTTATTCATGCTCTCTCGCTCTCTCGCTCTCGCTCTCTCGCTCTCGCTCTCGCTCTCTCTGACAGCAGGTCCAGCAGCTGATGACATCGCACACTTCTGCTGTCAGGAGAGTGTGGAGCAGCGAGGAGATACCAGGCTGGAGAGCACAGCGGTGTTAACACAGGCAGCAGGTGGAACATCAAGTCATTAATAAACAACATTAAGCTCAAATCCAACAGGACCACAATCGTATTTCCACTCTGTCTCCGTACAGCGTGACTCTGAAATGCTGCGATGTTCTCGTGAGTCACACAGCAGTCCACATGTGTCACATGAAGCTGAACTGTGAAGGATCTGAAAAACAAATGAGATACTAAAGAGGAAGGTCATAACACGCGGAGGGGGAAGCCAAGTAAATTCTACAGTAGCCACTGTGCCTCTCTAAAACATGTCTCTTATCCCCAAAAAGTCACTTAACCCACTTTTCTCTGAACCTTTCTCAAACTTCTCCTGTGTTATGCTACCTGCCCCAGACTACTAAAATTATGCTCCTGCCTTCACTCTCATGACTCCATCTTCATTCTCCAGTTTTCTCTTTGTTCTTCCTCCCTCATCCACAGCTGTCCACTCAGCCAACACCCTGATAAAAGGATCTCTCCTTCCCTCTTCAGTGTGCCAGTTGGACACAAGGTACTGCACCTGCACAGACACACTCACTGCACTTCTGTTGCCCTGGCAACTGATACACTGGGCATCTCTGTGCAAACCATTACACAGTGCCAGTTCAGTAGTCTCACACACACACACACACACACACACACATTTCCAAAGTTTCCAGTCAAGATTACCTGAGCTCCAGTGTTTTGGGCAATGCTTTTTATGCAAGTGTCATTTTTATTTCCAGTTCATTTCTGCATTCTGTTGGTATTTGTATCGGTCTATATTTCACTTCACTTTGTGGTTCCGCGAGTGCTGTATAACACAGATCAAACCCCAGCGCTGTCCAGACAGGATACCCTGCACAGCACGCTGATTAGCCCTAGCTATGACACCGATACTCAGAGGATAACAGCACAGGTATTTAGGTTTGGTGGTTCATGGAAACGTCACAATGGATTACGACCTCCACAGAAACACGTGGCTGTCGTTACCATAATAAACACTGTGTCAGCCGTGCCTACACAACATATTTAGATCTGTGTCTCTGTGTGTGTATTTATGTATGAGGTGTTTGTCAATTGACTAAAAAGAATGTGTGTGTTACATCAACAGCATGAATTGTATGAATTCTCCTTTAATATAGCACATCCTCCTCCTGTATATCACACCAGCTAAAAGTATTTAAATCACCATGCATGAAACAGAAATAGAATTTTCTGAATCAATGCACAACACGAGCTACAGCACAAGCACTCCACACACACACACACACACACACACACACACACACAGCTCTCTCAGCTTATAGCAGGTGGGTGGTGTTGGTTCGTTATTAGTCACCCTAGTCTGATAAACAGTCAAAGCTTGACAGACATTCAAAATGAAAGTCTGAACAGGGTTCAGGCTCTGTGAGGGGGTGGGAAAAAGAGAGAGAGAGAGAGAGAGAGAGAGAGAGAGAGAGAGAGAGAGAGAGAGAGAACAGAACAAAAGACAGAGGAAAAAACAGACTAGAGAGAGAAGAAGGCACAGAGCTTGGTCTCGTTTTATATTTAAGAGCTAGCACCTCTAGGAGAAACCAATCTAAAGGAATTAGGCGAACCACTTGGGACTGAGAAATAAATGACTCACTCGCTGTTCACACAGCTTCAGAGTATGAAAACAGTTCAATTAAAAAATGTCATCTTCCTTTCAAAGGAGTTATGGCGCTTCTTCTGCTAGCTAACCTGCTCTGAACAGTCATTTAGCATTGCTGCAGCAGCTCTGCAGCCTGTGGGGCTTCGCAGTGGATTTAGTGCAGTAATAATTAGGTAGAGCTGCTGCACGTGAGCGATCCGAAGCCACCTTTACATGGAGTTTCTCCAAGGTTCACGGTCGTCACATGACACCCCGTTCCCTCCATTTACAGTTAAATACAGAACAACTTCCTGCAGTAGTGACATTTACAGCTTATTACTGAAAAAAACAATCGGTGCCTTCCAAAGTACAAAGAGAGTACACTTTCTCTAAATTCACAACACACACACACACACACACACACACACACACTGTTAGAGCTGCAGAAAATTAAACATACAGGGCTGAACCTGTTACAGTACATGTGTTATAGTTACTGTTGCTAAAACAGAGGGTAATTCCAGCATTCGGGGAAAAGAGAGAGAGAGAGAGAGAGAGAGAGAGAGAGAGAGAGAGAGAGAGAGAGAGAGAGAGAGAGGTTCCCTGTACGTAGACTCTGCACACTAATTGGAAGGTACGGAGAGAGGAAATACTGGTTTGGTGTCACAAGCATGACACAACATGTAGAAATCCAACAGCTCCAGAGCTGATGGGTGACCTTCTCTCCCTCCTCTTGTAGTCACGCGCTGCTTCACCACTGCTACATCTGCTTAGATATTTAATATAAAAAAAAAATAACTGTTTGCTAACAATAACAAATGCTTCTGCAGGAAAACCAGTTCGCTTCGGTTCACGCCTCTATAAACTACTGTGTACGAGGAGGAACGCAAAAAAAACTGCTTCACTTAGGTTAAATGTTTCATTTATATCTTCCTTCTTGAACGCTGCATGAATCTCGTGAAGCAGAAAAGCAGAAAAACACAGAAGGAGCCAACAGAAGACATGCTGTGGATGAGCTATACAGATTTCACAAATAAATCGCTGTTCTTCTTATCAGCCCAGGCGAGGGATGCAAACAGACTAAAGAACCGTACACCAGTAAAAACCTCACCTACAAAACGGTTCCATGTCTTTAATCGGACCTCGACTGAACTCAAGCCACGGCCCCTATGAGGCACCTCTGATGAAGAACATCAGAACCTTGAAAACTGACCTGTCCATGTCAGCACTGACTCGCTAGCAATGTTCTAGGCCAGCAGCACATGGTCTGTCTGAGCAGATGAAAGGAATGTGACGTTACACCGATATGAAACAGCCCTTTATATTTACTTGCAGGTTTAAATGAAACCTCTGACAAGTAAATCGAAAAGGCCTCCACTTGCATGTCAGTCAAAGCTCCGAGCTAACAGAATAATTGCTTAATAAATGCACAGGAACCTCACATTCCAGTCAGAGGCTTAATATCATAAAAGTGTGTTTGGTATAATCTGGGAACTGGAAACACTGTCCTCAAGTCCATCAAGCATCTCAGGGTCATATTGATTAGTCTGGGACACAACTCACGCAAATCAGTTAGTGAAGATTCACTCGGATTTGTCTCCATCCACTACGCATGAAGGAGTCAGAACTTCCTCCACAGTTATGATGTTCATCTCTCTGTGGAGGAACTCAGTGCTCTCAGGGGGTCAGTCAACAAGCCTGTTGATCATTAACACGCCATGTCAGGTGGAACACGGGCATAAATATTTAACCTCCGAGTGCTGGATTATGGAATTACAGAACACCACCACAACCTGCAGGAACGGACTGATCAATCAGGCTGTTCTGAGAACTTACACTAAAGGGTTCATGGAGCTCGACTATGAAATCCTCCCTGCTGCATGTGTCCATGGACAGGACGAGTGGAGAAACTCTCCACATTACACAGAAAAAATAAAATCACAGGGACAAACATGAGCCCAGTTTATTCCCTGACACACGGAAGCTCAGAGCGCTCAGTCAGAATCTCTGATGCTTCTCCTTCCTCATCATGAGTTTGTTCAGGACCGGAAATTCCACAGCACAAGCATTACTTATTCTATTACCACAATGGCCAGTTCCAAAACATCTCTTTAAATCATGGAAATCACACAGACAAAATGCCTGCAGCTCAGAGCAGAACTAACATTCAGAAGTTTTACAGCTTCCAGAGATTCTATGTCAGAATTTTCAGGAGGTCAAGTTTCCAGAGTTTCCACATTACAGGCTGTGCTTAAACACATAAAACTCTTCCTAGGCTTGTGTAGAAACTTTCCAGGGCAGATTTTTCCATAATCATGAAAGTGAAGCTAAAGGTACTTCTTCCTAGCAGGAAGCAGGTTTGTGCTGCACTTCACCACACCACAAAGCCTTCAATCGGCAGGAAATGTTCTGTCTAAGTCTCAGTTATTACTTACTGAACAAACATTACTTACAAAGATCTTTCTGAATATCTGCACTGCTGCCACTCTTCAGAGATGTAAAGCATCATGATTCACCTGCTTGAAGGATGCAATATGTCGATCACCTGTACACTATACAGCCAAAAGTATCTGCCCCCGTCCATCACACTCATGTGCTTTTTCTTTCTCTTTAATCACACAGCACCATGAAGACGTGAAGGTTGGAGTGGAAGAACCGGAGTGTCGTGCACAGAGCCCTGACTCTGACCCCACTGAACACCTTTACTATGAACCTGCAGTCTCCTCAACATCCCAACACCAGAGTCTGATCTCACTAATGCTCTTGTAGTTGACTGATCACTAATCCCCTCAGACACACTCCAAAATCTAGTGGAAAACCTCCACAGAAGAGTGGAGCTGATTAAACCAGCAGAGGGAATAAATCAAGTTCAACAAGGATGTACAGGTGTGATGGTCAGGAGGCACATACTTTTGGCCATATAGTGGATATTATATGTATTCTCCATACACCTGAAATCAACCACAAGAGAGAAACCACTCGGGTGTGCAGAGTGAGTAACAGGGTTCTGATTAACACAGCTTCAGGCTTTGTTTGCTAAGTAGCTTCCAATTCAACTGAAGTCAGAATGTGTAATCTTCCCCTGGTGCTGGCTATCAGAACATCATACAGAAGAAAATCAAGGTGAATTGTACTACTGTAATACATCAACGCTAACAAAAAAGCCTACTTTCATTGTAATTCCATGAGGGTGTTTATGCGATTGAGCGTGCTTTCTCAATACTTCATTAGCGTACCTTTAGCACATTACAAATTATATACACAAATCAGTTTGCATCAGGTCTGTGGTTAGAAGACATGCATTGTACAATCCTATCTTTCTCTTCTGCTTTCGGTTTGCTGAAATTGTTTCATAGCATAACATTCTGAAAAAAAATTGTCTACATTGATGCTAAATGACAGACTTATTCACATCTGTTTTTTCAACCCAAATCAGTGAGGAAGGGCAGCTGTAATGTGGCGCTAAGGCCCCAGCCGTATAGGCGTTAGCATGTGTGCTGCTCCATGTGCTTAGCGACTAGCTGTTCATGAAAAGTAAACACAGGTGCCTAGCAAGGAGTGTGCACTCCTCACTTCCTGTATGTTAGCCCACAGAGCAGATCACATGAACATTCCTGTTCTCTTCTGAAAGACTCTGTCTCACACACACACACACACGTGACGTGACACGTCTTTTACCTGGCAATGAATCATGACAGTGAGTCTGTGACACAGCGTAGAAATGAAGCAGGCTTACAGGACAATAAAAGCTTTGTACTTTGAGGCTGCATGCTACAATTATGGCTTGCTGCAGGAAGTGGAGTGTGTGTATGCGTGTGCGTGTGTGTGAGGGAGGTTCCCTCTGTATCCATGACATCAGTACACTGAACACAACACAGGGAACTCTCAGCCCTCCTGTCTTCTATTATTATTTGGAAAGTGACCTCTCACAGCTTTGGCTCCTCCTCAGCTGCTTTCAGAACCTCTCCTCAGCTCTGTATAATAAACGCTCCTGTGTGAAAGGCAGCAGTGCAGCACTGCCGCTGAACCCGTCTGCTTGGTCCGAACAGCTGCAGCATCAAGGCTGTGTGCATGTTAGACTAGCAAGTGTCTTGAAACAGTGGGTTTCTATTTATCAAGCCTACAGTACAAAGGTGAAAGCCTTACTCCACAGCAAAGTCCAGAAAAGTGTAAAGACATAGCATGAACATGTTCGGTGAAAGAGGAAGGCTGGAGAATGTCTCAAATGAAAACTGTTATACAAGGTATTATACAAGGTTCATTCAGATTTTTATATTTTTACAGACCGTAAAACTGAAAACAGGGATTTGCACATATCGCTGCACATTTAAATACACACACCCCCAATTAACCATATATGGTATGTAGGCTTAGGTTCACTCATTCATACACACACACCTCACTGCATTTCTGATCAGAAATGAAATCAGGAGACACAGACGTATGCATGCTGGCCTGACGACCTACTCACCTTTTAGGTTTTTGGGGTTGTTCTGCTTGGTACGTGGCATGTTTCTGTCTCCCGTCGGCTCAGGCTCGGTCAGTTACACATTGTAGGCTAGAACACTGACTCCAGGCCTGTAAGGGAAAGACACACAGTTATAAAGAGCTTGTGAAAAAGGCTGTGCTTCGTCACATTTGGAATTCTGAGATGATGTTTTGGAGCAGTCTGGATGCTGGAGAAGCTGTGGCCACTCACACTTATCAGAGTCTGCCTCTACTGGTCATGGCTAGAAAGTGCAGCTTAGAAATGAGAGCTCCGGCCTCCACCTCAGCTTTCATCTCTGCTGCTCTTTGGGAATGCTATCTGAATGTAATGTATGATTGACACACACACACACACACACACACACACACACACACACACCTTCATTACACCTTGACAAAAATAAGAACACTAATTATGTTGTCTTATCTCTGCTCTCGGAGAGGCTGCTGGACAGGTTTCTATCTCCATCTGTAAACATTTACACACCCATCATCAACACACACTTGTCCAACTCAAAACCCCTGGGTTATACGCAGGTTCCACATGCTAGGTTTCAAATGAACAACATTAGCTTCTGCTGCTGACTAACATGCTGATGTGCTCCAGCCAGAATTAGACTGTTAGACTTGATCAAAATCAGCATGTGTGTGTAGATCAGGGAGGGCCGAGTGAAAGATCAGACATCATTCATTCTGTCTCTGAATGCACATGGAGCTGATCGCACGCTGCTGCTGCTGCTGTATGACTAGAGATGCTCCAGTGTTTGTACTGGGTTAAGTGTGTAAGGGTCTGTGTGCAGCTGTACACAGGAACACTGTGTGATCAGAAACGACGCACACAGGAAGAGGGATGGAGGTGTGGTAAATGGTTTGTGCTAAATGTAAATCAACCTCAACCTTTAAAAATAACCACAACTTTTCAATTGCCAAAACTTTACTGAGCATCGAGTAGATAACAGCCCACACCTGTGCTTTCCGAGCAGCAGATGCTGTACCTGCACTGAACACTCTATGCCCTGTAATTAATACCGTATTACCCATATTTAATAAACGGAACAACTGTACCCCAGATCCCCAATACCATATACCCCTATTAACACTGCACCCCAGCTCCTTAACACTGTGTGCCCACAATTAACACAATCACACAGATCCTCAACACCCTACAGCCGCATTAACACTGCATACTGCCTAACAAAACGTTTCCCCTGACACTGTTACATAACACTAAGAATCACCTCTCCATGCAGCTCGATGAGTGTGCGTGTGCGTGCGTGCGTGCGTGTGTGTGTGTGCGCGCGCGCGCGACTGTGGGGTGACGTCACCTCGCAGCTTGCAGCGCGCACGCGCAGACGGGCTTACTAGGACGAGCAAAGTCACAAATACCGCCTGGCGTCCAGACAATAAACACCGACAAGGGAGTACTGAATGTTCCGCAGTGCATTGCATAAAACGCAGATGAAGTCAGTGTACGTATCGGGAAACACCCTGAAACACGACTGACAGGACCTGCACAGCTGCACACACACACACACACACACACACACACAATGCATGACTGTCGTTATCCCTCTCTGTATAATCAAGTGTTCCTCAAATTCCTAACAGAATTACTGAATGCTGTAGAGTTGGGGTTTTTTTTTTTTTTTTTTTAAAGGCGAGACAAATAAAATCATTAACTATTAACTCGTGAGCAGATTAACATTCACCTCCTTCCTTAAGCGTGTTAATGATTCCCACAGCTGCTGAATGCAGACACCGTTAGCATGCGCATTGCTGAGAGCCCCACGTGTGAAAGCCCGGAAAAAGGGGACAGCGATTGGATTGTAACATGACAGCTGAGATAAACGCGACATGCAGTGATAAGGGGTGAAGTGACTGCAGCAGCAGCGGCTGCAGCAGTGCAGGACATTGTGTGGAAAAGACACATGAACGCGCAGCAGAGGGAGGAGTCGGGGAAAACCCCTGCGAGTCCTCCGCAACAGGACGCCGAAAAAACACACACACACACACACACTTCCTCAAAGCCAGCAAATAAATAAACAGCAGCTAAATATCCAAAACACTCCAGCAAAAAAAAAAAACCCACACCGTCAGTGTTTACATTCAACCGTATAGAGGACAAGAGCTTAGCTTAGCTTACCCACCGTCCCGAAGTGTTTCTTCGGCAACACTCGAGCTGTGCTGCGGGCTTCATAAACATTACACACACACACACACACACACAGGCAGAGAGAGAGAGAGAGAGAGAGAGAGAGAGAGAGCGCGCATTAAAATGCTGCAGACGTCTACTCCAGAACAGAGGCACTCCGGTGAGCTGCAAAACACGGGCCGGGCCGGAAAACAGCTCCATGTGACTTCTGAACTTATACAGGATTCTCAACACGTTTCCAGTTCCACAGCAGCATCTGGGAGCTTTACTAGCTTAACTCTTAGCCAAATAATCATGGAATGTACACTACACACACACAGAGCTGAGCACATTTCCTGTAACTACTTTATTCTCAACACGCAGAAATGTTTCTCATCCACAGCGTGAGTACTTACAGGTGCAGTCCTAACTGTTGGAGAAATTTCTGCTCTCCTACACCTTAACAGTCAGAGGTAAAGGTCTGTGTTTTCCTTTCTCTCTCTCTCTCTCTGTCTCTCTCTCTCTCTCCCTCTCTCTCTCTGTAACTATCGCAGGAAACCGACAGGCCCACTGACGTCAGCGGGGGTCCCGTCTCCGCCTCCAGACCAGAGGAAGTGCAGCCAGGTGGGTTCGCGACAAACGTCAGAGAAAGTCCAGGTTTTCGTAGTTTTTCGCTCAGTGAAGCGTCAGTTTGCTTAGACATTCGTACATCAATCCTTCATGTGTCACACTGCAAGCAGGCGACGCCGATATGAATCTGATCTGTGAATGTTTACAGTCAGTCGTTGCTCGCGCTACCCCTTGACACGGGCCCCTTTTGCGCACAGCTTAGGACTGGCGGTTTTCCCGGAGGTTCCTTGTTGTCAGGTCACGTTGTGTCCCTCAACTAGTGCCCGGGCTTTCCCTTCCACACCTCTCAAAAACAACCACCACCACCACAACACCACCACAACACCAGCAGCAGCAGCGGTAGCAGCGGTAGCAGCGCCTCTCCACGCTTGATCTCATGTTCATTTGCGTTGCGCTCGTTTACTTCGGAGCGGACAGAGACGAGCAGGATGTGAGAAATGACACAACAACACAAGCGAGATTGTTTTCACAGCTCTACTAATAATAGGGGGGAAAGGCCATGATCGTCGTATCAAATTTCGAACTTTACAGAACCTTTATTAAAGTTGGCCAAACAAACTCTTATTGCGTAAATAAACAACTTTATCAGGTTTCTTCAAGCTTTTTTTTTTTAAACACATTTAGGACCTATGTTTGGCAATGAATGAGTTAAAAGTGATATAACGGCAGTGGTTAAGGCTCTGGATCATTGCCTGGAAGATCGGGGTTCAAGCACTGCCAAGCTGCCCACTGTTGGGCCCTTGAGCAAGGCCCCTAACCCATCCTGCTCCAGAGGTCATGGCTGACCCTGTGCGAAGAAAGAATTTCACTGTGCAGTAATGTATGTGTGACAAATCAAGAAAACTTAACAAAAAAAACTTAAGTTGTTGTGTAAAAGTATTCTATTATTCGAGTAAATGTGTTTTAGTAATTCTAATAATTTACTGTCAACTTTGCAACGTCATTTTTTTTTACCATTTGGGAAATATTGCATGTATGTGCAACAGAATCAGACTGAAGGTTTTCTTACAAAATTGTGAGCAGAAGCTGTTGTGTGTAATCTTTTCTCACTGTTATTCCTTTCATAATCAAACTGAATTGAACAGTAACACTGAAAACACAGTGTAAGCGAGTTCTTCAGGGTTTTTTAAGCCACTTTAGCATTATGATGATTATGATCAGCACATTTTTAAATGTGAGTATTATTGTACATGTTTGTGTGTGTGTGTGTGTGTGTGTGTGTGTGTGTGTGTGTGTGTGTGTGTTTTTTTATTGTAGTGGAGGAGATGTTCCACTTAGACAGCTCCCACCTGCACACCCTCACACTCTCCGTACTGACACGCTGTGTGACTCACACTCCTTTATATCTGCTGCAGTCAACAAAATGGCGTCCTGTGCCTGCTATCGTCACTGTGCTGTCGCTCTCAACAAATAAGTACAGTTTGAACTTCTTAGGAAAATATGAACTGTAATATAGCATCAACACTTAGCTGTCACAAAGCCATTCATTTGGCTAATGTAAAAAAAAAAAAAGTGAAGCATCTAAATACTTTACATTTGGTGTAAATATAATTACACCTTTTTTATATTTAAACTTTTACAAACCCTTTCTAGGTGGTTGAAAAGTATGTGGACCCCTGAATTATACCCATTCCAACACCATGGGCTTTAATATGGAGGCGGTACAATCATTTAAACTTAATGATGACAGCATTTGTGAGTCCATTTGGACAACATATAACCATATAACCAAAAGCTGTGCATTTGAATGGAACTAAATGAAACTCATGACAAGTGTTAGCTAGTGAAAATGCCACATCTAGGGGAAGCGTGCAGGAGAACTCTCTGGTATCTCCTGGTTTAGAAATAAAGAGGAAGTGACTTTCCAGTGGAGGGAGTGTAGGCTTGATTAAATTTAAACGTTTATTCCACCTCACCTAATAAAATACAATTTTATGATGAATAGCCTGCTTTATTATGCAGTGTTGAATGTATTGTTCAGAACAGAGACATATCAAAGCCTCTTATATCTAAACATTATGATATATTGCATGGTTATGGTCCTACAGAAGCGCCACATAAAGACATGACCATGGAGCAATGTGCTGTTAATACTCATACCTTTCAAATGCCACAAAATAGACATTTGGCAACATTCCCATTTTTTTGGTACTGTTCTTATTAACTTTAATGCAGTGGATTCATGATTTACTTATCTATCAGGATTTGGAGTTATGGAAGGTTATGAATCACACAGACATCATGAGATTTGTGGTTGTAGTAGACCTGAGCACCGGTGGTGTAGGAAAGGCTTGCTTTTTGAAGAATAGGTTTCACAGAGGAGTTTGAAACCACATGTTTACATGCATTTACATGGTCAGCATTTAAGAGATATCCCCATAGCCCATAATAACAAAGCAAAACAGATTTGTGATAACACTTTCCTATCACACATGAAATTTAGCTCAGGTGTCCCATTTCAAATTCTACTCCTCGGGATCGTCTTTGAGTTGTTTGCTTGGGCACGCACTGGTAAATATAAGGTCAACATAACAGATGAAAATGCATATCAGAGCATAAAACCAATCCAAGAGGTCTGAGGAACAACCCACAGAGCTCACAGACAGGACTGAGTTGAGGTACAGATCTGTGGATAACTACAAAAAAATCTTCTGCTGCAATGACGGTTCCACTGAGAACTCCATAACTATTTAACAGAAGAAACAAAAAGGAGTCTTCATAGAGCTGACCACCCGGCCGACCTGAACAATTGAGGGAGAAGGGCGTTGGTAAGAGAGGAGACAAATTATCCAGTGGACACTCTGATTGAGCTCCAGAGATCATGTGACTCCACAGATCTAGAGAGAAGAGTGGCAGAGAGGCCAAAAAGAGCTTCAGCTAAGTACTGAAGTACTGAGTCCTGAGTCAGAACTAAGTTTTATTGTTTTATATATATATATATATATATAGTTGGTTTTAAAATATTGTGCCCCTTTGAAACTTTTTCTTTCCAAACTTTTTTTTTTGTTTTAAAAATAGTTTATTACTTACTCCTTTGTTTATACTACACTATAAGTTATATAACCCAGGCTGTTGCCATAGCAACTCCCTGACCTCAGTTCATACACATACAGTACACGCACGAGCTACCCCGTTCCCACTAGACAACATTCTGCAGCCACATATGCTAGCAAGTGAATGGATTCCAGCTCAACACTTTTAAAACACTTGTCTCAATTTAGGATGTCAAAACTGGAAGCGTTCAGTGCTCTCCTCCATGATAAGTGCATTTGGCTATCATTGATAAACACAGATTGCTGCCATATCAGAACCAGATTAACCACCTACACACAAAACCACACACATACGAGAGATACCACAGAGATGTTAAAAAGGGGAAAACATAACCGCTCATGTTGCTAACATGTTACCCACTGTTATAATCTGCTTACACAGGTCAGGTGAGACCTCGTCTAATATTTCAAGAGATAATAATGTATAATGATTAAAACATCACTAATATTGCGTTAATTCTGTGGTGTGAAAGTATACATGTTGGATGTTTCAATGGGAAATAATTAGTGAACCTCGTTTTGAACTTTTCTGTCAGGACTGATTTATCTAGTCTCCACTTTTCTGGCTTTATTTAAACAGGATTTGCCTCCAACAACTCAGCTGGAAAGAATTAGTAGGCCATAGTGGATCTATGGGTCCTAAACTGGTATAATATCTACAGTGGGGTTGGAAAGTATTCAGTCCCCTTCAGTTTGTGCACACTTTATTTATTTAACTAAATGGATTCAGCTTAGATTTGGCTCTCAATCTAGACACAATCCACAATGACAAAGTGAAAACATATTTTACAGATATTTGTAAGGTGCATCTGGTTTTGATTACCTTTCTAGGTCTTGATTGGACTCCACCTGTGGCCAACTGAATTAATAGGACATGATTTAGAAATGCACACATAGGTGTGTATAAGATTGCACAATTGGGAGTGCAGGTTACACAAAAAAACAAACAAGCAATGAGGTCCAAGAAACTCTCTGTAGACCCTTACAATTAAATTGTGTCAAGGGACTGATCCAGCAAAGGAACAGAACCACTTCTAAAGATATGAATGTTGAATTCAACACCAGGAATTCACCAGGAACCATCAGGAACCTTGCTAGAGCTGACCTTCTGGCCAAACTCAGTAAACAGGCTAGAAGGGCCTTGGTGAGGGAGGTGACAAAGAACAAAATGTACACACTAACAGAGCTTCAGAAGTCCTCAGTAGTGATGGTATAACTGACAAAATGGACATCTCATAAAGAACTCAGACAGTCAGACCTATATGGAGGAGAAAAAATTCATGTAGACATGTGAGTTCCTTTAACTAGGTGCCTAAATCTTTTAAACTAGCAGTTATCAAACCTCTGATTAAAAAACCTGACCTCAACCCCTGTCAGCTGTCCAACTATAGGCCAATATCAAACCTGCCTTTTCTCTCCAAGATCCTAGAAAAGGCTGTAGCACAGCAGTTATGTTCATACCTACATAGGAATAACATTCATGAAATGTATCAGTCAGGATTTAGGGTTCATCATAGCACAGAGACAGCACTGGTTAAAGTGGTAAATGACCTGTTACTGGCTTCTGATCAGGGTTGTGTCTCCTTGCTGGTGTTACTCGATCTCAGTGTAGCTTTTGACACCATTGACCACACTATTCTACTTGATAGGCTAGAACATGTTGTTGGTGTTAAAGGAACAGCCCTCTCCTGGCTCAGGTCTTATTTGACTGAACGTTATCTGTATGTAGATTTAAATGGCGACATCTCTATGCATAGTTCGGTGTTCCACAAGGTTCTGTTTTAGGCCCACTGCTTTTCTGCTTATATATGTTATCCCTTGGTACGAATCATTCATAACATGGTATTAGCTTCCACTGTTATGCCAATGACACACAGCTATATGTTTCAGCTAAGTCAGATGAGAGACACCAGCTTATTAAGTATGTGTAAAGGACATTAGACAGTTGGATTCTTACTAACCTCCTTCTGCTTAACTCCGACAAGACAGAGGTGCTTGTACTAGGACCACAAGCAGCCAGGAGTAAGCTTTCTGATTACAGAGTAACTGTGGATGGTCTTTCTGTTTCATCTTGTCCAGCAGTAAAAGACCTTGGTGTGATTATTGACCCTTGGTCATGCATCTGAAGCTTATGTAGATATTAGTAGGATGGCCTTAAAAAAGTGAAGGCTTTCTGTTGGTACCTTGAACACTGAAGTCTACAGCAGGGGGCAAAGTTTTCTCTAACACAGCCCTACAGATATGGAGCAGCCTTCCAATTAGTGTTCAGGACTCATTGAAGTCATTGAAGTCTTTCGACTCTGGGTCCTCTTAAGGTTTCTTCCTCATGTTGTTTCAGTGAGTTCCTCAACACCACTGCCTCTGACTTGCTCATTATGGATAAACATAAATCTATATCTGGATTTCTGTTAAGCTGCTTTGTGACAATGGTCACTATTAAAAGCACTATACTAATCCAAATAGAACTGGATGCCAATAATTATGTTGAGGATTTTTTATCTTTGATAGATGGAAGTCTATGTAATGTTACGTGACTTGGCTTCTTGGATTGCCTTGGTAGAGAATATAAGGGGAAAATCACAAAATGCCATGTTCCTTTATTTCTGATGGCATGTGTTTTAAGGCTACGGTGCCTGATAGAGCACTGGTTTTAGTGAGAATGATGAGAAGGAAATAAATACACAGAAACTCATTCAGTTTACCATGAATTCTGTCTTGGTAAACAAAATGAGTAAAAATGTAATTGTGATTTAATCAGTGGAGTGTACTTTCACTGCAGGAACAATGCAGCTAATTACGTACTATATCACGTACAGTATGTACAAGCAGCTAAGTCTAATTTAAGTATTTTATCCTCTCATGCTGCTCATGTTCTGTGTGCCTAATGTGTACTGTGAAGCTATATACAGCCCTTTTACTCTCTTTTTACTGGACCTGTACATTTAAATGGGTCCCTTTTTAGTAACGCACTCGCTGCACCACACAGACACAATCATTTATCACACCGTCCACTATACGGTAGACAAAGGTGTTTAATAGATGTCCAATCAGCTAAATATAACTGTTCAGTAATTCATGGACTGTACAGGTGTAGTAGGTTAAGATACTGTAATGTGAATGTGTGAATGTGCAATAAGTAGCATTTTAGCTCCCCCAGTGGGTGATACGAGCTAACAGTATCATTATTGTTTTACTGTCTCATATTCAGTTATGATGCAAATATAGCTACAAAAATGGCATCTGCTTTACTGAAAACATCTTGAATTTATTAGTTAAAAAAATTGAGAGTTTTGAGGTCTGCTTTGTCTATAAACATATAGAATAATGTGTAACGACACAATTCCTTCAGCTTTTCATATTGAAAACCATCGGAGCCCACAGACGGAGGCAGTGATGTAGGGTAGAGGGGTAGAACGCATGGTGTGGGGCTTCAGGGCTCGTGACACATTGCTGTTCTACTCAGTCCTACAATGATGAATTAAACATACCAATGTATCCCACAACCCACGGCTCAGTTTATGTAATAACTCCTGACTGTGAAAAATGTATGTGTGTGTGTGTGTGTGTGTGTGTGTGTGTGTGTGTGTGTGTGTGTGTGTGTGTGTGTGTGTCTGTGTGTCTGTGTGTGTATGTACCCAGACTGGGTTGGAGGATTAAGATGAGTCATCAGCACTACACTTTGTTTTAATCCCCCGATACAACCAACAATAAGGCTTTGAGGAAATGTTGGTTGAAATATTTCCCCAATGCACCAATGCTATAACATTGCTATTATCTTTAGCTCTGAGTCATTTCACTAGGATGATGAGGATGATAGACTCCTGTAGTGGAAAAAAAAAGAAATAAACGTGAGCAAAAAACAAACAATCAAATGGGTGGAGCTGAGGGACTGAGTTTGAGAGACAATAGCATGACTTTCCATCACTCTCTAGTGAGTAACATCAACCAAATGAATCACATTACTGTCACTGACTAGCAGAAAACTTTCACTATCACTTTCTTTTCTGATCAACTGGAAACACCGATGGAAGCCCAGGTTCATATCATACAGAACAAAACAAAACACACATGACTTCTCACTCATTGATTGGACTTAATGTTGGCTTAATTGATTTACTTAATGTTTTATTTATTTGTGTCCACAGCACAAGGACAGTTAACAGTATACTTTACAGTATTGTACAGGGTTTTAGTACTCTACCTGTATATGTCTTGTAGATATTTTCATAAGAGATTAAAGTCAATAACAGCATTTTAAAACAATGTACATTTATATTTATATAACCTTGGTTCCTTGCAGCCAACAATACTAACAGCCCTTTTATCATTTTTTCCATTTAATTCAGCAAAGGTCAAGGAACAGAGCAGCGACTTACTGGAATGCATGAATTTGTACAGACTGGTGCAGGAGTGGACCTGCTACATGTTAGTGAAGCATGACTGACCAGTCTGAATATCAGGCAGGGGCAGGGCAGGAAAGCAGGGTTCCAGACATGGAGATCTCTCAATGCCTGATTAAAGATCTCCATTGTGGCTGTGAAAGGCCTCGCAAACTTCAGAATAGATTCAAGGCCTAAATGTAGTTGCCCTGAAAATCATGTCTGGAGAGAAGTGAAATTCTCGGCAGGATAAATTATTTAAAGAAAAATGAACCTGAGCAAATATGTATGAAAAAAAAAAAACCCTGGACTTAGATCAGCACTTTTTTTCAGAGAGCTTTATCATATGATATAAACCTTTCTGTACTGAAGCTGTGGTTAATTAGTTCTTTAATTCATTAATCTCTGAATTTATTTAGTATTGTATGAGTTCACGATCGCCCACATTATTCAGTACATTAAGTGCAAGCTAATGTTTTTGTATTCATTTCCTAGAAAGATCCTTCCTAGATAGTGTACAACAACTTGGATCATGGCACCTTTTGTATCAAACCACCCAAAATTACTGGGTTGCATTTACCACACTTGCAATAACTGCATCAAGTCTGCAACTCAGCGACATCACCAACCATTTTGTTCTGTGTTCAGTGATTGTGCACTGCCTCTGATTGATTTTCTTTCTTTTCTCAGCTTCAGAATGTTTTCTATTTTCTCCCACCGACAGCTCTCTGGCCTTCATGTTGGTTTATCCTTTTCAACGACAAATACAGTCATTACAGGTGAAACCCAGGACTCGAACCCAGAGCAGACATTCAGAGCCATGAACTCTTTAACAGAACACACCTGAGCTGCAGGAAACGCCTGTCAGTCGGATGTTCCAATATTTTTTGCTCACCCCAAAATGGGGGTGTTCTAATACAAAATGCTGCCATTTACACATCTACATATAGAAGAAGTTGCTTTCGGCTGCTCCCTGTTCGGGGTCGCCACAGCGGACCAACTGGTCCGCACAACAACTTGGCACAGGTTTTACGCCGGATGCCCTTCCTGACACAGCCCTCCCATTTTCCCGGGCTTGGGACCGGCACTGCATCCAGTGGCTGGGGTTGGGGCATTGGCTGGGAATCGAACCCGGGCCTTTCGCATGATAGGCGAGAAACCTACCACTGAGCCACCAATGCCCCTTTATTTACACATCTACATATAAATCCCAGGAAATAAAAGCTGAAAATCTAAATCTCTCTTCTCATATTTATCTTACATTGGAAACCCTTTTTTGGAAAGAATTCAAACTACAGCAACAAATTTTCAAAAGAATTTTAAAGCATCAGTGTTGCCATACTTTTTAAAACAGAGCAAGCGTGTGGTGCCCTCTGGTGCTGGTGAATTATCATCTTCTGCTTTCTAGATTAATTGGTAAGGTGGAGATTATTCACTGTAAAGGAATGAGACTGTACAGGGTGTGCTAGTGTGTATATCTGTACAATGATAAATCAACTACTTATAACATGCTTTCGAATAAAAAGCTGTGAGAAAAGTGACGACTTGTTTTTTTACTTCATTTCTGGGTGAGAAATATTCAGCCTGAATATATTATTATTCATCCAGATACAAGGGTTGGACAGTGAGACTGAAACATCTGGCTTTAGACAACAATTTATTATTATGGTGTAGGGACTCATTTTGCAGCCACTACTATCATTTCATCTTGTGAATGTCAGATACAAGTTCAGCTGCTGAACAGTGGCCAGGTCACTGTGTCATGCTGGTGGAGGAAACTCCTGACTCGCTCTTCCAAAAAAACTCCCAAAGTGGCTCAGTAATATACAAATCTGGTTACTGCGCTGGCCATGGGAGATGTTCAGCTTCATTTTCCTGTTCATCAAAACACTCTGTCACCAGTCTTGCTGTGTTTATTGGTGCATTATCATCATGATACACCGCACCTTCAGGGTACAGTGTTTGAACCACTGGGTGCACATGCTCCTCCAGAATGCTTCAGTAGTTGATGCTGGATGGAGATTTGTCTCAGATAGTGAGGAAAGACCTGCACAAAATAACAATTCAATATGGCATTCTGCATACAACAGATCTGATTGTACCTGACAACATACCCAGTGCCATCCATGCTTTATTTGAAGGAGCCCAGCCATGTGGGAAAGCACATGTGAAAGTACTAAACAGTGATGAGTATTGATCTCTGATGAGTACTAAACTCTGATGAGTACTGAACTCTGATGAGTACTGAACTCTGATGAGTACTGAACTGTGATGAGTACTGAACTGTGATGAGTACTGAACTGTGATGGGTACTGGAGTGTAATGAGTACTGAATTCTGATGAGTACTGAACTGTGATGAGTACTGAACTGTGATGAGTACTGAACTATGATAAGTACTGAACTGTGATGAGTACTGTACTATGATGTGTACTGAACTGTGATGAGTACTGAACTGTGATGGGTACTGGAGTGTAATGAGTACCAAATTCTGATGAGCATTGATCTCTGATGAGTACTGAACTGTGATGAGTTCTGAATTGTAATGAGTACTGAGCTGTGATGAGTTCTGAAATGTAATTACTTTACTAACTACTTTACTGACAGGAGTACTAAACTCTGATGAGTACTGAACTGAAATGAATACTAAACTCTGATGAGTACTGCACTGTGATGAGTACTGAAGTGTAATGAATACTGAAGTGTAATGAGTACTGAACTGTAATGAGTACTGAACTCTGATGAGTACTGAACTGTAATGACTACTGAACTGTGATGGGTAAAGAACTGTAATGAGTACTGAATTCTGATGAGTACTGAACTCTGATGAGTACTGAACTGTGATGAGTACTGAATTCTGATGAGTACTGAATTCTGATGAGTACAAACAGTGATGAGTATTGATCTCTGATGAGTACTGAACTCTGATGAGTACTGAATTCTGATGAGTACTGAACTGTGATGAGTACTGAATTCTGATGAGTACTGAATTCTGATGAGTACTAAACAGTGATGAGTATTGATCTCTGATGAGTACTAAACTCTGATGAGTACTGAACTCTGATGAGTACTGAATTCTGATGAGTACTGAACTGTGATGAGTACTGAACTCTGATGAGTGCTGAACTCTGATGAGTACTGAACTCTGATGAGTACTGAACTCTGATGAGTGCTGAACTCTGATGAGTACTGAACTGTGATGAGTACTGAACTCTGATGAGTACTGAACTGTGATGAGTACTGAACTCTGATGAGTGCTGAACTCTGATGAGTACTAAACAGTGATGAGTATTGATCTCTGATGAGTACTAAACTCTGATGAGTACTGAACTGTGATGAGTACTGAGCTCTGATGAGTGCTGAACTCTGATGAGTACTGAACTGTGATGAGTACTGAACTCTGATGAGTGCTGAACTCTGATGAGTACTGAACTGTGATGAGTACTGAACTCTGATGAGTACTGAACTGTGATGAGTACTGAACTCTGATGAGTGCTGAACTCTGATGAGTACTAAACAGTGATGAGTATTGATCTCTGATGAGTACTAAACTCTGATGAGTACTGAACTCTGATGAGTCTGAACTGTGATGAGTACTGAACTCTGATGAGTACTGAACTCTGATGAGTACTGAACTGTGATGAGTACTAAACACTGATGAGTATTAATCTCTGATGAGTACTAAACTCTGATGAGTACTAAACTCTGTGAGTACTGAACTGTGATGAGTACTGAACTCTGATGAGTGCTGAACTCTGATGAGTACTGAACTCTGATGAGTACTGAACTCTGATGAGTGCTGAACTCTGATGAGTACTGAACTGTGATGAGTACTGAACTCTGATGAGTACTGAACTGTGATGAGTACTGAACTCTGATGAGTGCTGAACTCTGATGAGTACTAAACAGTGATGAGTATTGATCTCTGATGAGTACTAAACTCTGATGAGTACTGAACTGTGATGAGTACTGAGCTCTGATGAGTGCTGAACTCTGATGAGTACTGAACTGTGATGAGTACTGAACTCTGATGAGTGCTGAACTCTGATGAGTACTGAACTGTGATGAGTACTGAACTCTGATGAGTACTGAACTGTGATGAGTACTGAACTCTGATGAGTGCTGAACTCTGATGAGTACTAAACAGTGATGAGTATTGATCTCTGATGAGTACTAAACTCTGATGAGTACTGAACTCTGATGAGTGCTGAACTGTGATGAGTACTGAACTCTGATGAGTACTGAACTCTGATGAGTACTGAACTGTGATGAGTACTAAACAGTGATGAGTATTGATCTCTGATGAGTATTAAACTCTGATGAGTACTAAACTCTGGTGAGTACTGAACTGTGATGAGTGCTGAACTCTGATGAGTACTGAACTGTGATGAGTACTGAATTCTGATGAGTACTAAACAGTGTTCTAAACAGTACTAAACACTTGTTCTCCAGGTCAAAGATGCTGACCTTTCTTTTGATTTAAAGTGATCTGTGACAGACTGAAAGTATATTAATGAATTTGTAAGAACATGTGGTGTGAAGTGTCCTCAACATGGCTGGCAGGACAGAAACTGACTGATTTCACCATTTCTCCCAGAGGAATAATGTGATTGACAGGCCTGCTTTATTGACAGTGAAAACAAACAAGACTGCAAAGGCATATGAAAAGTATGTGAAAGTCCAATCATAAATATGGCAGAATCGGACCAGAAAAGGCATTTAAAATAAAATCTCAAATGAGGTTTTCCCTTTATTTTGACATTGTTCTTTATTGTTCATGCAAATTTAACTGTAATGATATAGTATGTAAAGGTTACACATCATCATGTTCATCAGGACACGAACACTGACCACTTAAAAGGTCTCATTACTATACCTTTGTTACAGGCGGCAGTCCCAGGTTGGCCCCTGGGGGTTGCTAACGGGGATTGGTTTTGTTTATGTTTTGTATGCCATGTGTTTGTGTTAGCCCCGCCTTGTTCCTAATGTGTTTTATTCAATGTTCACCTGTTCCTAATGTTTCCCATAATTATGTTGAATATATATATAGTGGCCTTTTGCCAGGGTTCAGGGCTAGTCCTCGTCAATCTGTAGTGTCTACGTGTGGTGTTGGTCTCGTGTTCCTGTTTGTACATTTTTGAGTTTAATAAATCCCCGTCTTCGTCCATCTTCGCGCTGGGTCTGTTTTCCTTATGTTTTGGATCCTGGATACGTGACAACCTTACATCATTTATTCTGACTGTAATGACAAAGGAATACATCTAACACCTCTAAACTCTTTATCCTCTCACACACCCCTCAACTTACTGAGATCCTCTCTATGCTTTTTTACTGATGGCTTTCATGTTAAACTCGAAATTTTGTTTTACTTGTGTTCTAATATCAATGTCTTAAGTCATCCGGTTAATGTCTTGTTTGTCTTAGTGAATGATTTTCTATGTTGGGGACATCAGCACAAGCCCAGAAAAATGGGAGGGTTGCGTCAGGAAGGGCATCCAGCCAAGTTGCTGTGTGGACCAGTTGGTCCGCTGTGGTGACCCTGAACAGGGAGCAGCCGAAAGCAACTTATTTATATACATAGCTTTATCATTTAATATGTTTGGTTATTTGGTCATTGGGGTCTGCATAGTCAGGACAGAGAAGAAGAAATGTTAACAACATGAAGAAATACAATGGATGCTTGGGGCACTCGGACGCTCAGATACACTCAGATACAGCTATAACACTCAAATGATGCTCAG
This sequence comes from Hemibagrus guttatus, assembly GCA_033459395.1. Classification (NCBI taxonomy): domain Eukaryota; kingdom Metazoa; phylum Chordata; class Actinopteri; order Siluriformes; family Bagridae; genus Hemibagrus; species Hemibagrus guttatus. The sequence goes on along the minus strand of JAUCMX010000024.1, from coordinate 19,506,040 downwards.
CTGGTATTAAGATCCCACTGTGTGCCGAAAAAACATTCCCCACTGCGTTACATCTCCATCATCCTGAAGTGATGAACACAGGCCAGGTTCAGGGTCCACGGGCCTCAGATTTAGCCTTTCACTTTTAAATAATTAGTGATTGTGTCTGTTATACATGTGATAATACCTTCTTGTGCTTTACAGCTGAAAGTCCTTTTTGTCTGTCTTCCAGCAGAACAAAAGGCGGGACACTTCGGCAGGCGCCTGTTCTGATGGGCGAGGATCACACATTGTTCCAAAAACCCAGACCTTAACCTGAAACAATGGAATCTAAAGGCTGGGTCTACTTTATAAAGTATCCTAAAAATAGGGCACTAACAACTGTCATGGAGCTCACGTAAGATAGAAAGCAGTCTGAATGAGGTCAGTCATTTAAAGACCATTAGATGTTAAACTTCCTGGTATGAAGTTGTTTTCTCTCCTTATAATTCTCCAGGTTAAAGAATGTCACTCTGTCTGCTGTTGCTGCTTCACCCAAGAGGGTTTCCTGAAGAGGAAACTATAAGACAATGGAGCCACGTGTGTTACTCCACTAAATAATACTCAAGAGTCTCAGGAGCTTTATTACTGAGAGATACAGTGCGAGATACAGCACAATTCTCTATGAGGACACTCATTCTTATTGTGTTTTTGAGGAAGTTGATTCAAAAAGACAATAATTATACTGCTGTGATCCTTTATATCTTGCATTATCACATGAGCATGTTGAAGTAAATCCTGGAACATTTGATGATGTTGATTGAACAGATTCCTGACCTGCTGGATGACCAGCTGTTTGTCCTATCAGTCTTTGTTACAGATGGATCATGGACCTGATCAGAGTATCTTCAGTAAACACTTACAGAGCCTTGTGTTAACTGCACCGTAATGTCAGTAGTAAGATATGAAACACTGCACTGATTATTAGCGATCCTTCTCTCACACTGCATTCTTGCATAAGAGAGAGAAGAGGAACATCAGACACAGCTGTCTATTCCTGTCAAATTAACTTAATATGAGTCTTTACTTCCTGTCAGCACTAACTCCCCTCACGAGATTATATACCGTGATTGGATCATATCACTACTAGGTCCACGGATCACACTCACTGTTCAAATATTCCTGCGTAAACTGTTCCTTTTAAATCTGACAGACCACATGTTCCCTTTTGTTTCAGTGGAGATAATCATCCTTCCTCATACACTTTATTTTTACCAGAGCCTCATAACATGATGCCGCCACCAGCATCCCTACACTCCCCTACACTCCCTCTTTCTCCATTAGCATGCTAGTCTGCATATCCCCTCATGCTGTGAGTAAAATTCAGCAGTCTTTAACAATCTATACAAAAACCTGCACAACTGCTGAACCACAACTCAAAGAAATAAGCAGGTTAAAGAGTTTTAGTGCAATCGCCATGAAATGATGCAGGAGCTGAAATTTAATATGGACTAAAAGTTATGTCTGAGTTCCAGATCAAGAAGGCTGTGTGTTTAAACTGGAGGTGGAGCTGGACGCAGTAAGGGAGGACATGGGTATGATGTTGACCTGCTGTTAGAGGAAACTTTTCCTCAGAGGTTCAGGAGGTACATCACACTCCGTCAGACACGTAGATATAAACCAATTCAACCGCTTGCGTGTGTAAATGACCACAGGATGGTTACACTGATTAAGCTTTATAACAAATTGGTTTATTTTTTTATTTCAAATGTCAGTAGATTATTTACAGAAAAGCCTTTTTTTTTTTTTTTCAATAATAGACATGTTATAAACCCCAAAATTAAAATACAAAATTAAAACCCCAAAATTTTAATACAAAATTAAAAAAAGAACCTTATAATACACTATCTACATGAGCCACGCCCTCGTTCTGTACAGAACTGGCTGAGGAGGATCATCCTGAATGTGTTCCAGTTTCATTTTCTGTGTGTAGTCACAGAGCTCAAAGACATATAAGACACTTGTGTAGGTCAAAGTGGTACAACATTTCACAAGAGAAACAAATCAGAATAGTGACTCGACAGCCTTCTCAGCACTTCAGTACAGGAGAGATTCAGCAAAAAAAGCAAAAAAAAAAAAAAACAATCCACTTAAGGAAACTCCTAATAACCTCCTAATAACCTCTAATGTCCGATCAGCTGAAATGAGTCTGGGGTTTGCTTGCTTTCTTTGGAGCTGGAGGTCTGAAGTTCAGGTTGTTAAGAAAGCTTTCTCACTTCAAATAGTTTCTGTAAACACACTAACTTCCTCCTGAAATATGAACGTTATGGAGTTGATGATGTCTCTAACTGAAAGCTGTAAATCCAGCAGGCTTGTGGTGATCTGGGCATAGATTTAGATACAAAACATATCAAATACGTTTGGATCTATTGTACTTTAGTCTACTAGTAAATATCTCTCTCTATATTTAACAAATAACATTATCCGGGATTGTGTATTTACATTCCTAACAGAAGAGTCTGCTGTATTTCCTGTATTTAAAAATAGTTTTGATCCCGTTCCAACACGCGCTGGAGATGAGATCAAACCTTTAAAAAAAGAGTTCAGAGATCTTTCTATATGTGTGTACAGACACCAAGAAAGTGCAACATTCAGAGCAGAAATGGATGATAATAAAACATCATAAAACACCAGTCAGACCAGTGCTTCTGAAACCAGATGGACACAAACACAAACCTTTAGTGTTGCACAGTGTCGCTTTAGAGACAGAGGAATACTGGACACGTTACTTTTATATCAGTTAGAAGAATTTGTATTATTAGTCTCTCTCTCTCTCTCTCTCTCTTTTCTCTCTCTCTCTCTCTCTCTCCTGCTCTATATTTTGAATCATTGGCTTCTACGCTATTTACATCTCTCTAGTGGACAAATCTGTTACTGACACTGAACAATATCCATTACATTAGATTAATAATAATAATAATAATAATAATAATAATAATAAAAATTTTGAAAATACATGGCTTTCGTACTGCTGTTGAATCTGTCTGGTCTTTCCCAAGAAGAAATAAGGGGAAGGGTCTGCTAAAGAGCTAATTTAAAAGCAACATGTCATAGAAAGTCAGTTTACAGACATGAGCCTGCAGGAGAAACAGTACAAACAGCTAAAGCTTTAATGAAAGCTGTGCTAGCTGTGAATCTGTGACCTGAATCAATTAATAATAATTCAAAATGAAAAAGGAACTCGTGATGAGCATGACTTTCCTAAAATACTGAACAGATCCATTAATAGAAACTGCACCTCTTTCATTCGCTTTCTTAAAAACAGCTGATAAATAAAGTGTTAATCTAATCCTGTTAGACATTAAACCACCAGGAACTGCTGCAAGTCCCTGCAGAATTAGCAGCAAGGTGGCGCTGTAAACAACATGGCACCAGACAGAAGGCTTTAAACTGCAGAAATGCTGTACGAAAGCAGGTTTGAGTTAATGTGCTGTTGTGCTCCATTAGACACTAGCTGGTAAAATAAAGTGGGTTCACTCAGACAGCCAGCATTCACAACTGAACATGTTCACATTCTGTCTGTCCTTCTACCCAAACTATCAGCTAACAGCTAAACTTCAGGTCCAGAGCTCAAAACTGGAATCAGCTTTTAGATAAAAAAAACTTCCTAATCCTGACTAATATGCTACGACTTTATGCAGTAAAACATGAGTCAGCAATAACATGAATAAAAAAGTTAAAGTGTAATGAGGTTTTGACGGTAATTTGGCGGTAATTACTGCTGCTCTAGAACCTGATTAATGCCCTAATCTGCCCCTCTATATTAAAATAGTCTTGTAGACTATTAAAATAGTGTACCGGAACTGTTTCAGCTTTAGAGGCATACATTTCTTCTGCTAAGCATTTCAGGTTCAGGTTCTGCCGACTCTGATTTTATTCCAATCTTCCTGCGGTGGCTCAAGCATCAGGGGACCACAGCAGTGCTGAACTCAAGCTCAAGGTCATTAAAGCTCTATAAAGCATGACAGGAAGGAACAGGCACGTTACCCCTGGCATTTCCGGGACCAGTGACCTCCTTAGCAAAGTGAATAAACATGAGCGTTCTGATCTTCAGGAGGGTGGAAGATGAAGTTCCATCCATGTGTGTGGATAGAAGGTGCACAGGAACTTACAGGAAGCAGTGAAGCAGCAGTGCAGCACATTCACACTCTTCCCTATAAACCCAGTGTGCTTAAGGCACAAAAGTAAAGTAAGACTAAATGCAACAGAGCCTCATGGGAGTGATATTTAAAAAGAATTAAAACCTACTCTGAGAAAACACACAAACCCAACAACAGCATTCTCCTCGGTGGTAAATAAAAACCCTTCATCATGATGACATTAGCTGAGTTGATACCAGGCTGTAAACAGGGTGGAAGTGATGCTGGAGGTTCAGTAATAACACTGCAGGAGTTGAACAGAGCTGAAAGAAATGATGAAGGAGCATCTGAACCCGGAGTCTTCCTTCACTTGACTTCCTTCGCTCAAATCACTGCAGTCCATAGTAAAGAATTAAATATGATTAAATATTGATAAGTAATCAGTTAATATTCAGTAATCGGGATTATCTTTGAGTAAAGTGGATAAGGATAAAGTGAGGCGGATTTTGTACAAGATCACAGCTGAGATGCAACACCTGCACAGACATCATGTGTTAACATCGAGAAGGTGAGTTATACAGGACGTACTGTATAGCCAGAGCATCCATACTGATATACTGCTGCAACACTGAAACATCAGACCAACAGAAAGGGTTAAAGATATTCAGTCTGTAATGTGGGGAGTGTGGAGGTGGTGTGTGCTGAAACCTCTCGCTTGTCCTCTGGAGTTACAGCCTAGTGCTGAACACGCTGAACAATACAGGACTGACAGAAAACACTTCTCAGAAGTGTAATGAAGAAACAAACATAGAAGGGCAAACTTCTGAAGACAGTCACTGTGGCTTCCTGTTATCTGTTTCCTGTCAGTCGGCGGTGCAGCCACCACCAAAGTGCAGTTTATGGTCCAGCGATACTTGGGCGAAGGTCCATCTGGTGATTGCAGTGGAACCTAAAATACTTTTCACAGCATTTTCTGTGGCCTGAACTGCCAACCACAAGGAAGCGAAACCTCATACCTCAAGCAACCAGGCCACCTCCAGGAACCTCCGCTCAACCTCATCCCTCGTGTCTCCAGCCACCTCTTTCACCAGGTCCATTCACAGGGTGGCCAGGATGCGGGAGAAGGAGATCAGGATGGTGAGAGTGGTCTGGCCCACCCCGAACACAAGAGCCTCCAGAGGAGCCATGTCCTTTCCTGCGACACGGTACACCCAGGCCACCATTGCACCTGAGAGTGACACCACACCATAAAAGAGGAACTCAATGAATGCTGATTGACAGAGTAAGCTACATCTGCTCAGGAACTGACACTACTTCCTCTAGACCAGGACGGTCAAACCTTATCGGCAAAGGGAAGATTTTCATCTCAACCGAGCAGAAGCTACACCTGAGTCTACTGAAAGCCAAGATCTGTTGATTGACCAAGTGAAATCAGGTGTGGCTCCTGCTTGATCGGAATGAAAACCTGCACCACACCGGCCCATTGTGGATAAGATTGGACACAACTGGTCTAGACTATCAGGAACTAGTAGTGGAGGTGGATGTGAGCACAGGACTGGATTTATTTGAAGGGGAAAACATGAAACAACACAAGCTGTAGTGAAGTGAGGTAACAACAAGAGTGTGAGATGAATTCAGGGACAAAATCCAGACAACGGGTGCTGATTGATTAGACGTGAGCAAATAATAAACATGTGCAGTGTGGATCAGGCGCTCATGATCATCTGCTGAGGCTGATGGGTAATGTAATGTGTTTAAAAGAGAAACAAAGAAAAGGTGATATGGAGAGAGAAGAGAAGAGAGAGAGAGAGAGAGAGAGAGAGAGAGAGAGAGAGAGAGAGAGAGAGAGGACAAGAAGTTCCCACTCACTCACTCTTTCCTCTCAGATCAGAAAGACAGATGAAAAGAGATTTGAGAGACCAGGAGAGAAAGATACGTGGAAAGGAAAAAGAACAAATGCAGATGTCAGATGGATGTGAGCAGCAGTACAAACTCAATCAGAGAAGGAGAGGCAGATGAAGGGATGAGTGCAGGTACTCACTGGTGAGGACGCCTCCGATGATGGAGGCCAGAAAGCCGGCACTGATCAGCACCAGCGTGATTAGGCGGCCGCGCTTGTGCCTCTGCAGCATCACACACATGAGCAGCCCCACGGCGCCGTGAACAAACAGCGAGGAGAAGAGACACCACAGGAACACCCAGTACCACATCTCTACAACACACATGGTGTAGCATGATGAGTAAATACCCGGAAACGTCTCCGTCTCAAAGAGACGTCTGTCTGAACTGTCCTGATCTGTTAAACTTTGGCTATTAAATAAATCTTCCTGAGTTCAAAATAAATAATAATAACATAAAAACAGTAATCCTTTATATTCATGTGACCCACATAACTTAATTAATTTAATATATTCTGTAAAACTAACTATTTTTCAATTTGTCCCTGATTCACAGCCTCACATAATTGAGTTTATTTTACAGGAAGTGTATACTTTTAAAAGTGTATGTAATTTTGTTTCCTGACTCTTTTAAGGAGATTTTTGGTTTTAGGAAGCGTTATTTTACAGTGCACTCTATCTTTTTCTCATTTCCTCTGTCTCTCTGTCTTTACAGCCTTTCTGCTTCACCACCCTGTGCTCAGTAAACACACTGCAGCTTCCACAGTCCACACTGGATAAGGAGAGGACTCTTCTGGACATAAGCACAACATTAGACCCAGAGTCAGTCTGATCCCAGGACAGTCTCACACACTCTCACACATTCTCTCACACACACACTCACACACACACACTCTCACACTTTCACACACTCTCAGATGCTCTCACACACTCTCTCACATGTTCCCGCACACCCTCTTACACACACTCTCACACTTTCACACTCTCTGATTAAAACCGGTTGAACTACTCCATGCCTCAAAAAAAAAAAAAAAAAAAAAAAAAAAAAAAAAAAAAAAAAAAAGCTTTAAATGTTCTATACAGAAAAGAAGAAAATCAGAACAGGAAGTGAAAAAAAAGGGAAATACCATTCAGTCAGCAGCAGCAGTGACTGAACACTGTGTTAGTGTGAGTTTATATGAAGCATCACAGCTTCAGTACAACAGCAACACTGCAGGGAAGGTACTTTACAAACCGTAAATAATAATAATAACAATAATAATAATAATAATAATAATAAATAATAATGATAATAACAACAATCCTCTCTCTTTAAACTATATCTGTGCAGATTTATAAAGGACAGTCTAATTACGGTCTCCTTAATTTTAGTCATTTCATTTCGTATACAAATTTGTCAGGTTTTGGGCTGTTTTGTTTTTGGACGCTAGAGGTCCTCGGGAAGCCCCTGCGCCTGTGCAATTAGTGTATTGCTTTCACATGTGTCTCATTCGGGTGTGGGTATTTAAGTCTCTTTGTTTCTCGGTTTCGGGGTTGGGGGTCTTTAATTGTCGTTAGTCGGCGTTAGAGGTTATGTGGCCGGCTTTTCGGGTGGGCTTTTGGTGCTGTCTCTGTTTTGTGCTCGGGCTTCGGGATCTGCCTTCTTCTCCTCTGGAGTTTCTCCTTCTCTTTGTTTTTGTTTCGAGTCCCAAGTTTCCCTCCCGAGTTTCCCTTTCGAGTTCCGAGTTCCGAGTTTCCCTTTCGAGCTTCCCTTTATGTTTTGTCCTTTTCAGTGTATTTTCATCCCTCCAATGATGATCTGGATCTGAGGAGCCCTATAAGGAGCACTAAAAGAGCACTAGACACCAAAAGCCTGACACAAATTAATATTAGAGATATCACTATGAAGATGGACTTTGTGTTGCCGGGAGTCGCAGCTGATCGAGCCACGTCTATGTGTGCTATTTTAGCCTGCTTTTCTGCTCTCCTGACATGCTGCATTAGTGTCGGTCGTAACAAATCTTTAGGAACCTTTAGTTCCTCAACAACACTGGAGTAACTTCCCTCATCTCATCATCCCAGTTAGCGCTGATGGTTATGAAACTTCTCGGCCTGAACACTGCACTTCCTCTCGCTCTCAAACGTCATCACATCACATCACAACGTATTTAACCATCAGAATCTACAGGAGGCTGTTACTGTAATCAAACCTCAGTAAGTGCATGCTTGGTTTCTAGATGAGATTATTATCTATCATTAAGCCTCTTTCTGGACATTTTGACTCAAGCTTCCAGTAATCATTCTTCTAGAAATAAGCAAATTATCTGCTAATGCTGATGGTCGAGCCATCATTCCTGAGACTGTGTTTGCTTTGCAGTAATATGCTGTACAAGTAGCCTGTAATGTCTTGTTAATGTCCACCCACCTGTCCACCAGTCACTCCTACCATCATGTAAAAATACTAACTTTCCACAGAGTAGAAATGGAAAACGTTCAGAAATGATCTCGGGTCTGTGACGCAGTGTTTCTCACATCATCAGTGAAGATTTTGGGGCCAGTCTGACTGACAGCTACACATGACCACGCCTCCATGTCGCTATACTCCAGAGCAGAAGCAGAGGTCCTCTGGAATATTCCTTACACAGTTCAGTACACACCTTTAATATATTCTAGTTAAAGTGTATCCTGGGCATGTGTATACATATATACATATACAGTACATGACCTTATATGGCACTGTATACACAGATACACCAACAACAATCATGCTATTGTCCAGTTACTGGGAGAGAAACACATCAGCAGTTATGTTAATCAGCTGACAGCTCTTGGTCAGTTCAAACACTTACACTAGCCAGTGGAATGTACAGTGTTCATCTCCCTGTGTGTGTGACACATGGCATGGGGTGAAGAATGGATTAAAGAACAGGCCATTCATGACAAGGCTACAGGAGTTACTAATGATTATTCACGGTGCTGCAGAACCGGGCGAGTCTCTGCTCAGTCTGGAGATTTTTTAATCCACATCCATTTAGTTCCAGTTTAACAATGTTTAAGCTTATTGTTTCTGGCGTTATTGAATTACAAATGATTCTTTTTCATTTTTATATAAATAACATGGACCTTCTGTCCTAACTAATCTGGCAACCCTGATGTGTAGCTCAATGTAGGACCGAGTGGAACCACGAGGAGGAAATATGACCATTCCCAGGGTTGGGTGAACTTCAGGTGGATGAGTGCTCAGTGTTGTCCAGCAGCACTGCAGGGGTTCAATTAACATCACTGTGTGCTTAACACTGGACCAAAATGAACACTGCTCAGGGGCACTTCACTGCACAACAGAAGAAAATGGAATTGAGACGTGTCCAGTGTCCTGTGCTGAACACACCTACCGGAAACCAATAAATCTCTAGTGCATATGTTTGTGCTCGCAGAGAGCCATGAAGCAGGACACATGCAGCCGAGAGACATGCAGCAGAGAGACATGCAGCAGAGAGACATGCAGCAGAGAGACATGCAGCAGAGAGTTTCTCGATTATAAAATTCCATTTAAAAGTGGATGCACCTTAACCCGGCACCGACTTCACGCGTTGGGAGGAGAATAGGATGGAGGGATGGGATGGACAGAGGGAACGCGTGATGAGCGCTTTTTAGTGTCGATGCCACGTACCTGTGAAGTGCTGCAGTGTGGGCACGGTGCCTTGGACCCACAGACTCAGCACTCGCTGCACGGACAGATTAATAGAATAATCCTTGCTCATGGTTCCGCCGCCGCCGACACCCGGGCTCGCGCCCCTCTTTGTCACACGGCTGAACGTGGCTTTGGCTGACAGAGACGGGCCTGACATGGGGATTTCTACCCCCCTCTTTTACCAGCGACGCCCTGTTTTGGGCTGGCGGTGTCCGGTGGCGGCGGAGAAGGAGCGTGAGTTCGTCTCTTCATAGCGGAGAGAAGCGGCGGCTGCTCGGGGGCCATGTTGGCTACGCCAGCGCCGCGCCGCATCCCTCGGTGTGCGCGAGCGCGTCGGAGCGCTTAAAGGCACAGTGCAGGTGAAGGCGGAGCGCGAGAGGAAACACACGCTGCGTTTAAACACCACACTGTTAAAGCTGATGAATAAAACATTAACACACCGGACAGCTTCTTAACCATCTTACAGAGCTAATCTGACATCTGAGCCTGAGCTACTCTCACAGACACCGTGGCTTATTCAACACGTTTGTTGAATTAAAATAAAAATTGGTTAGGATGAATTTACATATACAATCTCCATCTAATCCCAGATACTCCATCATTTTAATATAATCCCACATACTCCATCCTCTCCACCTAATCCCACATACTCCATAATCTCCACCTAATCCCACATACTCCATCATCTCCATCTAATCCAACATACTCCCATCATCTCCATCTAATCCCACATACTCCATCATCTTCATCTAATCCCACATACTCCATCATCTCCATCTAATCCAACATACTCCCATCATCTCCATCTAATCCCACATACTCCATCATCTCCATCTAATCCCACATACTCCATAATCTCCACCTAATCCCACATACTCCATCATCTCCATCTAATCCAACATACTCCCATCATCTCCATCTAATCCCACATACTCCATCATCTCCATCTAATCCCACATACTTCATAATCTCCATCTAATCCCACATACTCCATCCTCTCCACCTAATCCCACATACTCCATAATCTCCACCTAATCCCACATACTCCATCCTCTCCACCTAATCCCACATACTCCATAATCTCCACCTAATCCCACATACTCCATCATCTCCATCTAATCCAACATACTCCATCATCTCCATCTAATCCAACATACTCCATCATCTCCATCTAATCCAACATACTCCATCATCTTCATCTAATCCCACATACTCCATCATCTCCATCTAATCCCACATACTTCATAATCTCCATCTAATCCCACATACTCCATCCTCTCCACCTAATCCCACATACTCCATAATCTCCACCTAATCCCACATACTCCATCATCTCCATCTAATCCAACATACTCCATCATCTCCATCTAATCCAACATACTCCATCATCTTCATCTAATCCCACATACTCCATCATCTCCATCTAATCCCACATACTTCATAATCTCCATCTAATCCCACATACTCCATCATCTCCATCTAATCCCACATACTACGTCATCTCCAGCTCATCCCAGATACTCCATCATCTCCATCTAATCCCACATACTCCATCATCTCCACCCAATCCCACATACTCCATCATCTACTCCCTAATCCAACATACTCCATCATCTTCATCTAATCCAACATACTCCATCATCTCCACCCAATCCCACATACTCCATCATCTACTCCCTAATCCAACATACTCCATCATCTCCACCCAATCCCACATACTCCATCATCTACTCCCTAATCCAACATACTCCATCATCTCCATCTAATCCCACATACTCCATCATCTCCATCTAATCCCACATACTCCATCATCTCCATCTAATCCCACATACTCCATCATCTCCATATAATCCCACATACTCCATCATCTCCATCTAATCCCACAAACTCCGTCATCTCCACCTATTCCCACATACTCCATCATCTCCACCTAATCCCACATACTCCATCATCTCCACCTAATCCCACATACTCCATCATCTCCATCTAATACAATATAACCCATCATCTCCCCGTAATCCCACATACTCCATCATCTCCACTTAATCCCACATACTCCGTCATCTCCATCTAATCCCACATACTCCATCACCTCTATCTAATACCATGTTCTCCATCACCTCCATCTAATCCCACATACTACAGAATCTCTAGCTCATCCAACAAAGTAGTAGTGTAATGACAGTATGATGATAGTACAACATTATAATGACAGTATGGTGATAGTACAGTAGTATAATGATGGTATGATGATAGCACAATAGTATGATGATAGTAGATGATAGTATAGTAGTATAATGACAATATGATGACAGTATAGTAGTATAATGACAGTATGATGATAGTATAGTAGTATAATGACATTATGATGATAGTATAGTAGTATAATGACAATATGATGACAGTATAGTAGTATAATGACAATATGATGACAGTATAGTAGTATAATGACAGTATGATGATAGTATAGTAGTATAATGACAGTATGATGATAGTATAGTAGTATAATGACAGTATGATGATAGTATAGTAGTATAATGACAGTATGATGATAGTATAGTAGTATAATGACAGTATGATGATAGTATAGTAGTGTAATGACAGTATGATGATAGTATAGTAGTATAATGACAGTATGATGATAGTATAGTAGTGTAATGACAGTATGATGATAGTATAGTAGTATAATGACAGTATGATGATAGTCTTCTTCTTCTTCTTCTTTCGGCTTTTCCCTTCAGGGGTGGCCACAGCGAATCATCTCTCTCCACCTATCCCTATCTTCCGCATCCTGAACACTTGCACCCACTAGCTTCATATCCTCATTAATTCCATCCATATACCTCCTCTTTGGCCTTCCTCTTTGCCTCCTGCCTGGCAGCTCCATGTCCAACATTCTCCTACCAATATACTCACTCTCCCTCCTCTGAACATGTCCAAACCATCTTAATCTGGACTCCCTAACTTTGTCCCCCAAACGTCCAACATGAGCTGTCCCTCTGATGTACTCGTTCCTAATCCTGTCCAACCTTGTCACTCCCAAAAAGAACCTCAACATCTTCAGCTCTGCTACCTCTAGCTCTGACTCCTGTCTCTTCCTCAGTGACACTGTCTCTAAACCATACAGCATGGCCGGTCTCACCACTGTCCTGTACACCTTTCCCTTGATTCTCGCTGATATCTTCCTATCACACAGAACTCCCGACACCTTTCTCCACCCATTCCAACCTGCCTGCACTCGCTTCTTTACCTCTTTCCCACACTCTCCATTACTCTGGACTGTTGACCCCAAGTACTTAAACTCCTGTACCTTCTTCACCTCTTCACCCTGTAACCTTACTGTTCCACTTCCCTCCCTTTCATTCACACACATGTACTCAGTCTTACTACGACTGACCTTCATTCCTCTTCTCTCCAGCGCAAACCTCCACCTCTCCAGGTTTTCCTCCACCTGCTCCCTGCTCTCACTACAGATCACAATGTCATCTGCAAACATCATTGTCCAAGGAGACTCCTGTCTGACCTCCTCTGACAACTGGTCCATCACTATAGCAAACAGGAAGGGGCTCAGAGCCGATCCCTGATGCAGTCCCACCTGCACATTGAACTCCTCTGTCTGACCTACAGCACACCTCACCACTGTCCTGCTCCTCTCATACATGTCCTGCACCACTCTGACATACTTCTCTGCTACTCCTGACTTCCTCATACAGTACCACAGCTCTTCTCTTGGCACCCTGTCATACGCTTTCTCCAAGTCTACAAACACACAGTGCAACTCCCTCTGACCATCCCTATACTTCTCCATCAAAATTCTCAGAGCAAAAATTGCATCCGTTGTGCTCTTTCTGGGCATGAAGCCATACTGCTGCTCACAAATTTCCACTACCTTCCTTAACCTAGCTTCAACTACTCTTTCCCATAGCTTCATTGTATGGCTCATCAACTTTATCCCCCTATAGTTGCTGCAACTCTGCACATCACCCTTATTCTTAAAGATCGGCACTAACACACTTCTTCTCCATTCCTCAGGCATCCTCTCACTCTCTAAAACCCTGTTGAACAAACTAGTCAAAAATTCCACAGCTGCCTCTCCTAGACACTTCCAGACCTCCACCGGGATGTCGTCAGGACCAACTGCCTTTCCACTTTTCATCCTCTTCAAAGCCTTCCTGACTTCATCCTTTCTAATCTTATCTACTTTCTGTTCCACAGAGTTCACCCCTTCTACTCTTTTTTCCCTCTCATTTTCCTCATTCATCAGCTCCTCAAAGTATTCCTTCCATCTCCTCTGTACACTCTCCTCACTTGTGAGCACCCTTCCATCTCTATCCTTAATAACTCTAACTTGCTGCACATCCTTCCCATCTCGATCCCTCTGCCTAGCTAACCTGTACAAGTCCTTCTCTCCTTCTCTAGTGTCTAACCTAGTGTACAACTCGTCATATGCCTTCTGCTTGGCCTTAGACACCTCCCTCTTCACTCTGCGCTGTAACTCCTTGTATTCCTGTCTATTCTCTTCAGTCCTGTCCATGTCCCACTTCTTCTTGGCTAACCTCTTCCTCTGGACACTATCCTGAACTTCCTCATTCCACCACCAAGTCTCCTTATCTTCTTTCCTCCTTTCAGATGACACACCCAGCACCTTTCTCCCTGTCTCCCTGATCACTTCTGCTGTAGTTTCCCAGTCATCTGGCAGCACTACCTGACCACCCAGAGCCTGCCTCAACTTCTGTCTAAATTCCTCACAACATTCCTCCTTTTTCAGCTTCCACCACTTGGTTTTCTTCTCTATCTCTGACCTCTTCTTCTTACAGACCATCAAAGTCATCCTACACACCACCATCCTATGCTGTCTGGCTACACTCTCTCCCACTACCACTTTACAGTCACTAATCTCTTTCAGATTGCCTCTTCTACATAGGATGTAGTCTACCTGTGTTCTCCTACCTCCACTCTTGTAAGTCACTCTATGTTCCTCCCTCTTCTGAAAATAAGTGTTAACCACAGCCATGTCCATCCTCTTAGCAAAGTCCACTACCTTCTGTCCTTCAAGGTTCCTTTCCTTGACTCCAAACTTGCCCATCACCTCCTCATCACCTGTGTTCCCCTCACCAACATGTCCATTAAAATCCGCTCCTATCACCACTCTCTCACCCGTGGGAATACTCTCCATCACCTCATCTAATTCACTCCAGAATCTCTCTTTCTCCTCTAACTCACAACCTACCTGTGGGGCATAACCACTAACAACATTCAACATTACCCCTTCAATCTCTAACTTCAGACTCATCACCCTGTCTGACACTCTCTTCACCTCCAGAAGATTCCTCACAAACTCCTCCTTCAGGACCACACCTACCCCATTTCTCTTACTATCCACACCATAATAAAACAGCTTGAATCCTGCTCCTATACTACGAGCCTTGCTACCCTTCCACCTGGTCTCCTGTACACACAGTATATCCACCTTCCTTCTCTCCATCATATCAGCCAGCTCTCTACCTTTCCCTGTCATAGTACCAACATTCAGAGTTCCTATTCTCAGTCCTACACTCTTACCTTTCCTCTTCTCTCTCTGTCTGTGCACTCTCCTCCCTCCTCTACTTCTTCGACCAACAGTAGCCCAATTTCCACTGGCGCCTTGTAGGTCAACGGCGCCGATGGCGGTCGTTGTTAACCCGGGCCTCGACCGATCCGGTATGAAATTCGTACTGACGATTCGCATGGTTAAATTTGGCAATGTTTTACGCCGGATGCCCTTCCTGACGCAACCCTCTCTATTTATCCGGGCTTGGGACCGGCACAGAAGTCACTGGATTGTGACCCCGACAGTATGATGATAGTATAGTAGTGTAATGACAGTATGGTGATAGTATAGTAGTATAATGACAGTAGGATGGTAGTATAGTAGTATAATCACAGTATTGTGATAGGATTGTAGTGTAATGACAGTATGATGATAGTATAGTAGTGTAATGACAGTATGGTGATAGTATAGTAGTATAATGACAGTATGATGATAGTATAGTAGTATAATGACAATATGATGATACTATAGTAGTATAATGACAGTATAATGATAGTATAGTAGTATAATGACAGTAGGATGGTAGTATAGTAGTATAATCACAGTATTGTGATAGGATTGTAGTGTAATGACAGTATGATGATAGTATAGTAGTGTAATGACAGTATGGTGATAGTATAGTAGTATAATGACAGTATGATGATAGTATAGTAGTATAATGACAGTATGATGATAGTATAGTAGTGTAATGACAGTATGGTGATAGTATAGTAGTATAATGACAGTATGATGATAGTATAGTAGTATAATGACAATATGATGATAGTATAGTAGTATAATGACAGTATGATAGAATAGTAGTGTAATGACAGTATGATGATAGTATAGTAATATAATGACAGTATGATGAGAGTATAGTAGTGTAATGACAGTATGATAGAATAGTAGTGTAATGACAGTATGATGATAGTATAGTAATATAATGACAGTATGATGATAATATAGTAGTATAATGACAGTATGATGATAGAATAGTAGTACAATGACAGTTATGATAGAATAGTAGTGTAATGACAGTATGATGATAGTATAGTAGTATAATGACAGTATGATGATAGTATAGTAGTGTAATGACAGTATTTATAGAATAGTAGTGGAATGACAGTATGATGATAGTATAGTAGTATAATGACAGTATGATGATAGTATAGTAGTGTAATGACAGTATGGTGATAGTATAGTAGTATAATGACAGTATGATGATAGGATAGCAGTGTAATGACAGTATGATGATAGAATAGTAGTGTAATGACAGTATGATGATAGAATAGTAGTGTAATGACAGTATGATGATAGAATAGTAGTGTAATGACAGTATGTGATAGTATAGTAGTATAATGACAGTATGATGATAGGATTGCAGAGTGTAATGACAGTATGTGATAGAATAGTAGTGTAATGAGAGTATGATGATAGAAAGTAGTGTAATGACAGTATGGTGATAGTATAGTAGTATAATCACAGTATGATGATAGTATAGTAGTATAATGACGGTATGGTGATAGTATAATAGTATAATCACAGTATGATGATCGTATAGTAGTGTAATGACAGTATGATGATAGTATAGTAGTGTAATGACAGTATGATGATAGTATAGTAGTATAATGACAGTATGATTATAGTACAGTAGTATTATGACAGTATGGTGATAGTATAGTAGTGACAGTATGATTATAGTACAGTAGTATTATGACAGTATGATTGTAGTACAGTGGTATGATGACAATATGATGATAGTATAGTAGTATAATGACAGTATAATGATAGTATAGTAGTATAATGACAGTATGATTGTAGTACAGTAGTATGATGACAATATGATGATAGTATAGTAGTATTATGATAGTATGATTGTAGTACAGTAGTATGATGACAGTATGATGACAGTGTAACAGTAACCAGTGACTGTACCGTAGTCAGTAAGTACATTTCAGTACAGACACCATTTGCAGTGTAGCAGTCACTCCATTCACTCCATTTTTTCCCTTCCACACCACCAGAGGGCACCCTAATCCAGGCTTTGAATCACTTCCTCTGTCTTCTGACCCACTTCCTTTCCTGTCACATGTTTGTGATTGATCCTCTGTCTAAACTCTAAATTTTGTCCCCATATTATCTTTTGTCATAATTGTTATAATTAATATAAATAGCATCCTAAAACAGAAGGTTGAATTGTAATGTGTGTGCAAGATTTGTTATTTTGAGTTTTTGAATTAAAAAAATTATGCTGCATTTTTACTCTAAAGAACAAATGCTCACTTTAAGTGCTTTCATTATTCTATCCATAAAATTACATGTTCCTAATGAAGAAACTGCCTCATCTGACCTTCTCCAGGGGGAAAAAAGTGCACTTGTACACTTAAATACATAAATTACTGTATTTAAATGACAGAACATTACATTAATGACGATGTACTGAACATATATCCTATATATTTTAAAGATGTCAAGACTTTAAGGGGTAAATATGGGTATTGTTAAGGGAGATATACCTCTAGGTCTATTTGTGTTCAGTCATCTGGGGGGGTGAAGTGTGTATAACTGCAGCCATGGCTTTATTTATTTCACGCTCTTTTAATATCTAATGTTTGTTTATTTTACACACACACACACATACACACACACACACACACACACACACACACACACACACACACACACACACACACACACACACACTGGTCTAGCTCTTCAGCAGTGGCTCATCACACACCCTTCCCTTTACTATATGTCATGCCTGCAAGCTTGAGCTATTTTACGGGAATGAACGAGTCTTAGGCATGACTCAACAGAAGAGAACTCACTGGAACAACACCATATACACCACCTTCACACTGGTCCAGTTTTCCAAGTGCTAATATTAGGACAAGGGTTTTAATGTCATTGTTTCTGCTGAACAAATCAAGAGCAGAACCATTGGATGATCTAAGCCTGGTGGACTCACCTGTGACTACTTCCATCATCAGTGGAGATAATGAGTTGATTTAAAGAAGGACCTTTGTGTGTACCCTTTTTCAACCCACTTTCCACTAAGACCCTGTTCAGACAGGTACTGAAATTTGTCTCAGGTGATTCGGTCTCAGGTGGACAGTGAGACAGAATTCACACAGGAAATTAGTTATCTTACTTGTTATCACAGTCATATTTCTTAGCGTGTGTGTACACTTACACCTAACAGACTCAGTAAAGTGAACCTGGGCTCGATCGATTTCAGGTAAAATAATCTGCAAGAATTCCTGCACTGTCCTATCTGGAATATAGTGTGGAGTTTACACTGTGTATTTTTATGAGGTTCACAGTGTTTAGCTGTTGTAATCTAGCCATGGGGGGTCACAGTCCATTGCTCATAGTATAGGAGCAGGATTCAAGCTGTTTTATTATGGTGCGGATAGTAAGAGAAATGGGGTAGGTCTGGTCCTGAAGGAGGAGTTGGTGAGGAATGTCCTGGAGGTGAAGAGAGTGTCAGACAGGGTGTTGAAGGACAGATGGTAGTGGACTTTTCTAAGAGGATGGACATGGCTGTGGTTAACACTTATTTTCAGAAGAGGGAGGAGCATAGAGTGACTTACAAGAGTGGAGGTAGGAGAACACAGGTAGACTACATCCTATGTAGAAGAGGCAGTCTGAAAGAGATTAGTGACTGTAAAGTGGTAGTGGGAGAGAGTGTAGCCAGACAGCATAGGATGGTGGTGTGTAGGATGACTTTGATGGTCTGTAAGAAGAAGAGGTCAAAGATAGAGATAGAGAAGAAAACCAAGTGGTGGAAGCTGAAAAAGGAGGAATGTTGTGAGGAATTTAGACAGAAGTTGAGGCAGGCTCTGGGTGGTCAGGTAGTGCTGCCAGATGACTGGGAAACTACAGCAGAAGAGATCAGGGAGACAGGCAGAAAGGTGCTGGGTGTGTCATCTGGAAGGAGGAAAGAAGATAAGGAGACTTGGTGGTGGAATGAGGAAGTTCAGGATAGTGTCCAGAGGAAGAGGTTAGCCAAGAAGAAGTGGGACATGGACAGGACTGAAGAGAATAGACAGTAATACAAGGAGTTACAGCGCAGAGTGAAGAGGGAGGTGTCTAAGGCCAAGCAGAAGGCATATGACGAGTTGTACACTAGGTTAGACACTAGAGAAGGAGAGAAGGACTTGTACAGGTTAGCTGGGCAGAGGGATCGAGATGGGAAGGATGTGCAGCAAGTTAGAGTTATTAAGGATAGAGATGGAAGGGTGCTCACAAGTGAGGAGAGTGTACAGAGGAGATGGAAGGAGTACTTTGAGGAGCTGATGAATGAGGAAAATGAGAGGGAAAAAAGGGTAGACGTGGTGAACTCTGTGGAACAGAAAGTAGATAAGATTAGAAAGGATGAAGTCAGGAAGGCTTTGAAGAGGATGAAAAGTGGGAAGGCAGTTGGTCCTGACGACATCCCAGTGGAGGTCTGGAAGTGTCTGGGAGAAGCAGCAGTGGAATTTTTAACTAGTTTGTTCAACAGGGTTTTAGAGAGTGAGAGGATGCCTGAGGAATGGAGAAGAAGTGTGTTAGTGCCGATCTTTAAGAATAAGGGTGACATGCAGAGTTGCAGCAACTATAGGGGGATAAAGTTGACGAGCCATACAATGAAGCTATGGGAAAGAGTAGTGGAAGCTAGGGTAAGGAAGGTAGTGGAAATTTGTGAGCAGCAGTATGGCTTCATGCCCAGAAAGAGCACAACTGATGCAATTTTTGCTCTGAGAATTTTGATGGAGAAGTATAGGGATGGTCAGAGGGAGTTGCACTGTGTGTTTGTAGACTTGGAGAAAGCGTATGACAGGGTGCCAAGAGAAGAGCTGTGGTACTGTATGAGGAAGTCAGGAGTAGCAGAGAAGTATGTCAGAGTGGTGCAGGACATGTATGAGAGGAGCAGGACAGTGGTGAGGTGTGCTGTAGGTCAGACAGAGGACTTCAGGTGGGACTGCATCAGGGATCGGCTCTGAGCCCCTTCCTGTTTGCTATAGTGATGGACCAGTTGTCAGAGGAGGTCAGACAGGAATCTCCTTGGACAATAATGTTTGCAGATGACATTGTGTCTGTAGTGAGAGCAGGGAGCAGGTGGAGGAAAACCTGGAGAGGTGGAGGTTTGCGCTGGAGAGAAGAGGAATGAAAGTCAGTCGTAGTAAGACTGAGTACATGTGTGTGAATGAAAGGGAGGGAAGTGGAACAGTAAGGTTACAGGGTGAAGAGGTAAAGAAGGTACAGGAGTTTAAGTACTTGGGTTCAACAGTCCAGAGTAATGGAGAGTGTGGGAAAGAGGTAAAGAAGCGAGTGCAGGCAGGATGGAATGGGTGGAGAAAGGTGTCGGGAGTTCTGTGTGATAGGAAAATATAGTGGTGAGAGCGGCCATGCTGTATGGTTTAGAGACAGTGTCACTGAGGAAGAGACAGGGGTCAGAGCTAGAGGTAGCAGAGCTGAAGATGTTGAGGTTCTCTTTGGGAGTGACAAGATTGGACAGGATTAGGAACGAGTACATCAGAGGGACAGCTCCTGTTGGACATTTGGGGGACAAAGTTAGGGAGTCCAGATTAAGATGGTTTGGACATGTTCAGAGGAGGGAGAGTGAGTATATTGGTAGGAGAATGTTGGACATGGAGCTGCCAGGCAGGAGGCAAAGAGGAAGGCCAAAGAGGAGGTATATGGATGGAATTAATGAGGATATGAAGCTAGTGGGTGCGACTGCTAAAGGATGCAGAAGATAGGGATAGGTGGAGAGAGATGATTCGCTGTGGCGACCCCCGAAGGGAAAAGCTGAAAGAAGAAGAAGAAGAAGAAGAAGAAGAAGAAGAAGACAGTGCTTAGCTGTTGTCTTCATCCAGAGCCACTTAAGAGCTTCAGAGTCTCGATTAGAAACACATCCTCATGTTAGTTCACTGACATGATCAGTGACTAAGAGTTCCATCCAGAGCATTTACTCCAAGCCAGTATCTTTCTCTCTGCACATCATCATAAGCTGTAAACCCATGAGCCTCCAATGACGAGGTGAACTAATTTACTACTTATTATTAATATTGTATATTTTTAAAGATATTTTATTGGGATAGTACTGATTCTAAATAATTTTCACTGCTGCTTTTTCTTCTTTTGCCTTGAGTGTTCTCTCTCTCCCCACACAAAATACACACACAATGAGATTAGTGTCATCCTGAGACTTCACTCACGATGACACTAAGCCTTTGTTCATTGTGTACCCTATCTGGTTTGACTCTTGTTGTTGTTCTATGGTTTTGTCTGAAAGACCTGGTTGATCTCCTGACCCATTTTTGGATTTGCTAACACGTTGCAGTAAAAGCTGCCTGCACTTTTAACCATCTGTGTGACGTTCATCCGACATTGTTGATCTCAAGGTAAAGTGAACTTGTAAAAATGACAAAACATTATGCCTTAAAATAGTTTGTAGGGATGTACTGTGATTTTGTAAAAATAAACATTTTAATTTGGCCCAATATCTGGGGTTATAAACTGTACCACAGCCAGCCACTTGAGGGCCCCCGAGACATAACATCCTCTCATGTATACAGTCACTGATCAGGACACGTTTCCATTCACAGTGCTGCTGTAGGACTCATGTCTAAAAGACTACTTCAGTACCTGGTTGGTCTCATATTTGTCTTTCCACATGGTTTTGATTCTTGCTGGAGTAAATCTAATCCAGTTCTGTTTATTGTAGTTTAGGTGTAGTGTTCTTTGGTAAAGACCCTCTAATTATATGGTAAAAGGACAACTGCATGCTGACATTTGCTCATGACACACACAAGGGCTTTGGTTTGTCTTCAGCTGGGACTGAAAGAGAAAATGACAACCACATCAAACAAGTCTTCCTGACACCCACATACACTCCCCCCGGGACACAGAGCATCTAGAACCGGCTCTTGGCATTACGTATGACAGTAAAGGAAACAGGAGCCTGTGATTATGTTTCTTCTGCATTGATTAGAGTGACAGACGGTCTTGAGCAAAGCCAGGCCTGGTCTTGTTTCCTGATGACTGTGCGTGACTCACTGGATCTACACTCTGAGGGATTTGTTGGCCTGAAGCTACATTTTAACAAGAAATTTGGATATAAATGGAAATGTGTAAACAGACAAGGCATATGTAAGATTAAATGTTTAAATATGTGTGATGTGGTAATCAGTGTGATGTTTGGCGCTGTATTTTCGGGATTTTTTTTCGTGTGAAGTTAGTAACCGCTCTTACGTCAGAGACTATGTGTAAAAACAAGTGCCAGTGTTGATTGTCTTATCTGTAGAGCTTGTCGAATTGATGATTGTTGTATTGTTTTAGTTTTTTCTTATTATTTTACTGTTTATCAGCTTGTGTATTAGATCCCTTACCTACGCATAAACTACCAAAATCTATCAAATCTATTAAAATAATCAGCTTTTCCCTTACTTCAGGGTCTATACTGATGTACCTGTGGATAGGAATCACATTGATCAGGAATCATCCCAGTATCTGGTGACACAGCTCTGGTTAAAGTGGTAAATGACTGAATCACATAAACACACAAACTAGTCCGTCTCTGTGGACTAATCTGGGCTAAGGTTGAAAGGTACAGTAGTTTCTACAGTAAGATGAACAGCTGCTCCTATCTGCTGCCACTATCTTCCTGCTCACTTTGATTTGAAACAGAGACCGCTCAATGTGCATGCATATATATAAAGGCAAATGGATTAATGCTGGAATTTTATTCTTCTGTTTTGAAAAACAAATTATTGATTCTGAAAGTTTTTTGTAAATTGTACATGGTCAGTATAAAGCCAGAAGTTAAAAATGAAACACTTTTAGCTGCACAGTAGTCACGGTAGCTAACATGTGAAGGTGTGACTTCCCTTTACACATGTTGCAGTGGATGGTGTGTATCGTGTGGAAGATTCAGCAACACTGCTTTTAAAAAGAAGTGATGAAACATTCAAACCCTGATGAAACACTAAGCCCTTTGTGGTTAATCATTCCTATGTCAATGCTCCTTATGCAAGAGCAGAGGCTGACCACATGCACGTCCATATGCTAGTGGTCAGCATCCCATGCTTTGGTAGCTAGAAAGTTTATTCATAAATAAAGTACACAGTGTTGGGGAATACACAGTATATGATATATGCTAAGCTGCAGAAGTCCATCAGGATGTGATCATTCAGTGAACCTGGAGGATGAATCCCACAAGCACATCACTCTGGTTAACGTAATACATTTTTACATACAGTGGTGTGAAAAAGTGTTGGCCCCCTTCCTGATTCCTTATTTTTTTGCATGTTTGTCACATTTTAATGTTTCAGATAATCAAACACATTTAAATATTAGTCAAAGATAACACAAGTAAACACATCATGCAGTTTTTAAATGAAGGTTTTTATTATTAAGGGAAAACAAAATCCAAAACTACATGGCCCTGTGTGAAAAAGTATTTGCCCCCCTGTTAAAACATAACTTAACTGTGGTTTATCACACCTGAGTTCAATTTCTCTAGCCACACCCAGGCCTGATTACTGCCACAACTGTTCACAATCAAGAACTCACTTAAATAGGACCTGCCTAACAAAGTGAAGTAGACCAAAAGATCCTCAAAAGCTAGACATCATGCCGAGATCCAAAGAAATTCAAAAACAAATGAGAAAGAAAGTAATTGAGATCTATCAGTCTGGAAAAGGTTATAAAGCCATTTCTAAAGCTTTGGGACTGCGGCGAACCACAGTGAGAGCCATTATCTACAAATGGCGAAAACATGGAACAGTGGAGAACCTTCCCAGGAGTGGCCGGCCAACCAAAATTACCCCAAGAGCGCAGCGACAACTCATCCAGGAGGTCACAAAAGACCCCACAACAACATCCAAAGAACTGCAGGCCTCACTTGCCTCAGTTAAGGTGAGTGTTCATGACTCCACCATAAGAAAGAGACTGGGCAAAGATGGTTTGCGTGGCAGAGTTCCAAGATGAAAACCGCTGCTGAGCAAAAAGAACATAAAGGCTCATCTCAGTTTTGCCAGAAAACATCTTGATGATCCCCAAGTCCTGACCTCAATCCCATTGAGATGCTGTGGCATGACCTTAAAAAGGTGGTTCATGCTCGAAAACCCTCCAATGTGGCTGAATTACAACAATTCTGCAAAGATGAGTGGGCCAAAATTCCTCCACAGCGCTGTAACAGACTCATTGCAAGTTATGGAAAACGCTTGATTGCAGTTGTTGCTGCTAAGCGTGGACCAACCAGTTATTAGGCTTAGGGGGCAAATACTTTTTCACAAGGGGCCATGTAGTTTTGAATTTTGTTTTCCCTTAATAATAAAAACCTTTTTTTTTACCAACACTTTTTCACACCACTGTAGTGGAAACGATGACGCATAATATGTAGCACATCATGAAATAAGCCTAAAGTATTTCCAAAATATTTCCTGTTTCCTTTTTTATTGGACACAATTCAAATTAAAATTTCTTTCTCAGGTAACACAGATCTGCTCAAACATGTTAGGCATGCCTTCCTGTATGTCATGTACCGTATACCTCAACTACTTCAGGAGCTGGAAAGTAAATGCAATTTGAGATTTTTATAAAATGCTTCACACCCACTCACGGAACAAAGAAAGCTTTGCTTGTTATCTCATTCTGGAGCAGGACGTGGCCTAGGTGAGGTCAGGCCATGATGTCTTCAGGTGAATGTAAGAAGCAAGCCGCAAGGATGGTCAGAAGGCTGCTTTCGAAAGTAAGGCATCATTTAAAGGGATAGAGCAGTTTCTCACAGGTGGAATGAGGAAGGTTTATCTGTTTTTGTTTACTGCTCACAGCTACAGCATTTATTTTCAGCATTCATTTTTAACCACCTAAATAACAATTGTGCAGTCCTCACCAACTTCTATAATCAAACTAATAGGCTCAGGTGAGAACAAAAACACAGCAGATTTCAAAATGTAGTCCTTTTGTCCTAGATGGACTGATGGACTGATGAGACCAAGGTGGAGAAGTTTGGTCATCACACACAGTGCCATGTTTGATGAAAACCAAACACAGGTTATCACCACAAACACCTCAGACCAGCTGTGAAGCATGGTGGTGAAGGGGTGAGGATCGGGCTTGTTTTGCAGCCACTGAACAGAAACATGCAGTAACTGAGACAACCAGAAACTCCACTTTATTCCAGAATATTCCTGAGGCAAATGTGAGCCCATCTGTCCTGCAGCTTCAGCCAGGGTGAAACTGGGTCATGCAAGAACGATCCCAAGAAACACCAGCAAATAAACATCTGAATAGTCACAGAAGAAAGAAATCAACACGTGAGAGTCCCGAGCTGAAGCTCATTTTATGATAAATAAAATCATAGTATAGAAGGGGAGTGGACTTTCTTCACCCACCCAAACACACACACACACACACACACACACACACATATACACACACACACACACACACCATCACCTGAGAGGTCTTCCAGCTGTACCCTCAATTTTGGCTCATGATATACATTTATGATTGAAATACTAGGATTATGTTTAAATGTCATCCTTGAACTCCTGAAAAGCTTAGTCATGTCCATTTTAAAGTTTTCTTTCCGAATTCCACAGAGGGTACATTTAATTCAGGCCATTTTACTGAGTACTAAATTTAACTTCCACCTTCATTCTTTCCTCCCTTTCTCTCTCTCTCTCTCTCTCTCTCTCTCTCTCTCTCTCTCTCTAAAAATAGCTTTCTCCCTCAGCTCTAAGAGATCTCAGGGGTACATGGTTACTCACACTCACTCCTCATCACCCTCCCCCAAAATACACACACACACACACACACACACACACACACACATACACACACACACACACACACATACATACACACACACACACACACACACACACTCACTCACTCACTCACTCACTCTCACACTCTCTCTCTCTCTCTCTCTCTCTCTCTCTCTCTCTCTCTCTCTCTCTCTCTTTCTGGTTTTAATCATTGTTTCTTTTGAAGGATAAAAGAGAAAGAATGTGTGTGTGTGTGTGTGTGTGTGTGTGTGTGTGTGTGTGTGTGTGTGTGTGTGTGTAAACAAAATTTGTTACTTTGTCATTTTTATTCATAATTTCTATAATACTGTCAAAAGTGCAAAAACATTGAATTGAATTAAATAAAAATATCTCTGTATGTCTTTAGAATAGTATAGACTATTTGTCCTGAAACTTCTTTCCCCTGTGTGTGTGTGTGTGTGTGTGTGTGTGTGTGTGTGTGTGTGTGTGTGTGCATGTCTGTGTGTTAGCGTGATGATGGGTGTGATGCCCTCAGAATGTGGGCTGGATGTGATTTCTGGGTGTGGCCTGAGCTCTAGGAGAAAAAAAAAAGGTCAAAAATCTATCTTATAAATACAGGTATAAATACAGGTTACGCAATAGGAGGTGACATAATTATGGTGAGTGCAGTACAAGTATCTGACACGGGTTTTGAGCCTTTGCTGCTTTCTACAGATTTTACTCCGATTTCTGAGTGAAGGAAGAAGGAAAAGTGTCTTAAATACATGTAACACAGCTGCTGTTTTTACCAGTTAACGCTGTCTGGATGATTAAAAGCTGCCAGTAACAGAAGGGATGATGTATCATTATTACACACACACACACACACACACACACACACCATGGGCCTGCTGAAGGTAGAAGAGTTGGATTGTTCAGTAAGAGCTCCTCAGGCCCTAATGACTCAGTGACTGAAATATGGAGATTGTGTTTTGTTTTGTTTTTATTTCCACCGCACAGCGATCAGTTACACAGGAGCGTGTAGCATTTAAGTACTCACGGTGGGTTTAGCCGCTCAAAACTGGACTGTAACATACATCTTTCTTTCCTGTAAAAGCAGCGAGTTGAATTGCCCCGAGAGGGATGTTTGAGGAATGCCATGGCTTTGGCAGGGTGACGCTGTGGTTCTCACTCATGCCTTCAGATCCACTGCAGAAGCATCGCTATTTTCCACCAGTTTCTGAGTTGGAGTCTAAGCCTGATTCACATTGTGAAGCTCTGGCACTTGTCTTTAGATGTCTTTTGACGTTCTGGCTTTTGAACATTGTAAATAACTACTGCACCATGCAGTGTATGTGTCTATCTGAGCATGTTTTTATAGTTTAGTGGGGATCAAATGTCACCGTAAGAAGAGGAATATCTGACAGGTTTCAGCCTGATGAGCAATATAACACAAAGGTTCCTTACAGAAGACCTCATGATAGTAAGACCTGCAGAAGCTGGAGAGATGCTTTATGTGTGTGTGTGTGTGTGTGTGTGTGTGTGTGTGTGTGTGTGTGTGTGTGTGTGTGTGTGTGTGAGAGAGAGAGAGAGAGGGAGAGAGAGAGAGAGAGAGAGAGAGGGAGAGAGAGAGTGGTCAAGTGAAGTGGTCTTTGGGGTTTGAAAAGAATCTAAAAAACATTCTGTTCTCTTGAGGCAGCACGAAGCCGAGAGGAGGGCAGAGACGAAAAAAGATCAACAGAACCACACAAAACACACACACACACACACACACACACACACACACACACACACACACACACACACAGGGTTGCTGTTAGGATGCCAGCAGGCCTATTTATTATTAACACAACCCTGTTTATGCTCTGAATAAGACTCCTTTACACTGCACTCCTACAGAACAATTCAGTTTCAACCTGAGAGCACAGACACACACACGTACACACACACACACACATCTCCATTCCTCTTGGGTCCACATTATGACTCCTCAGACTGAAAGGACAAACAACAAAAAAAAGAAAAACAACAAACAAATCAATGAGGATTTTTAAGAAAAAACAACTCAACATTTCTGGATTTCTGTGTTGAGGACTGGGCTCGGCCGAGACGTTCCTGTCCGGTTTGCAGGCCGGTCGTGTGGATTTGGAGCGTGTCTGTGCTCAGAACCTACCTTCCTCTGGGCTAAAACACCACCAAGTGTGTGGATTTAACACACTGCACTACTCGACACTCTCGAAGCGGTCATGAGCTGTGTGAAGTGTGTCATGTTTGTGTAGTACAGAGAGCAGGAACTTGGTAATGAAACAGTGTTTTCTCACTGAATATTTTTTTAAACATTTAAGACCATTCAGACGTGTTTAGATAGAGACTCGAGTTAAATAAGTCATAGACCGTAATAACTTTAGTCATGGCATCGTGGTCCCAAATAAGTGTCCCGGAAACAAACAGAAAACCAATAAACACTACCCACCTCAGACGTCCACTTTACACCAGCTGCACCAAAACTAGCACAGAATGATGTAAAAGGGTCAGTGCTACCACCACCATGTTTCTCCCGTGAAGCACACTATGCTGATAGGATCAAAATTTAACAAGCACATTTACATTTAGCATGTAAATTAGATTTCAAATCTCAAACAATTTTAAACTATTATTTGAGGAGTCACTAAATTTTCGAAATCTATTAGAATGGCCAGATATTTCCATTGGTCAAATTCTTTAAGCCTTCATTTTTTTGTTGACTTTAGCTGTGTCCTGGATGCTGGGAATTTGAGGGGTTGTTGTGTGTTGATTCCTAGTGAAAGTGTGTGACTGAAACAAAATAAAAAAAAGATTATAAAACCAGAAATATACCAGACAGCCTGACCTGCTTATGTGTTTTTGTGTACCACACCCTCCATGATCCGCTCATCCTGGCTTTCCCATAAATCCGCCTTGATTCCCAGTGATTCAGGCAGCTGCGGGAATTCCCATGACACAACACCAGTGTAACCTGGTATTAAATTCCTAGTCCTGAGGCTATGGAGCATGAAAGCACAATTCCTGAAATACACCTACACACCCTGCTGTAGACACAGATATAGAAAGAGAGTAGGCCGTCTGTCTGAGGTGCCGTTTTATCTGACTGGCATCTGACTGCTGTCATGGAGATCGGTGTGTAGATAGTGTTGTCCTGCTCTGGCTGAATCATCTCTGTCTTGTGTTGCCGTAAAATAGAAAGTGGTAAAATGCACAAGAGAAAAGAATGAACTTAAACTACTTAAACTACTAGACTATTATTTCAGGCTTGTTTACTCCTTAAACTCATGACACACAGCATTTCTCACTACATAACTGTTAGTTTCACTGGAGGTACTGAATAATTACAGTAATGACTGAGTAATACACTTTAGAATCAATTCTAATCATTTTCTGAACATTTTAAGTGTTTAAATGTTTAATCTTCATCAATGAGCAAAACCAGTATGAACCAGTGAATAAAAACAGTAAATGGTGTGTGGGTGTGTGGGGGTGGGGGTGTGTGTGACAGCATTCTGCAGTAAAGTGTGAATTTCACACCAGGATGATACTGATGTGTCTCCTCTCATGAAACAGAAGTCAAGCAGACAGCAAACAGTTAGTTGGTAATTATAGTAATAACTTAAAAATAGACTAGAATAGAATGGATTGAGGTGCACTTCAGTTAAAATCCATGCACAGGCTACAAAGCACATCTACAGCTTCTTTACCCGACACTCAGACATTTACACTCAGACATTTACACTCAGACACTGACACAGACATTTACACTCAGACACTGACACTCAGGCACTGACACTCAGACAATTACACTCAGACAATTACACTCAGACACTGACACTCAGACACTGACACTCAGACAATTACACTCAGACACTGACACTCAGATACTGACACTGATATTTACACTCAGACACTGACACTCAGATACTGACACTCAGACAATTACACTCAGACATTTACACTCAGATACTGACACTCAGACACTGACACTCAGACACTGACACTCAGACAATTACACTCAGACACTGACACTCAGACACTGACACTCAGATATTTACACTCAGACACTGACACTCAGATACTGACACTCAGACAATTACACTCAGACATTTACACTCAGACATTTACACTCAGACACTGACACTCAGACACTGACACTCAGACAATTACACTCAGACACTGACACTCAGACACTGACACTCAGATATTTACACTCAGACACTGACACTCAGACACTGACACTCAGACAATTACACTCAGACACTGACACTCAGATACTGACACTGATATTTACACTCAGACACTGACACTCAGATACTGACACTCAGACAATTACACTCAGACATTTACACTCAGACATTTACACTCAGACACTGACAATCAGACACTAATACTCAGACATTAACACTCAGACATTTACACTCAGACATTTACACTCAGACACTGACACTCAGACACTGACACTCAGACAATTACACTCAGACACTGACACTCAGATACTGACACTGATATTTACACTCAGACACTGACATTCAGATACTGACACTCAGACAATTACACTCAGACATTTACACTCAGACATTTACACTCAGACACTGACAATCAGACACTAACACTCAGACATTTACACTCAGACATTTACACTCAGACATTTACACTCAGACACTGACACTCAGACAATTACACTCAGACACTGACACTCAGATACTGACACTGATATTTACACTCAGACACTGACACTCAGATACTGACACTCAGACAATTACACTCAGACATTTACACTCAGATATTTACACTCAGACACTGACAATCAGACACTAACACTCAGACATTTACACTCAGACATTTACACTCAGACATTTACACTCAGACACTGACACTCAGACATTTACACTCAGACACTGACACTCAGATACTGACACTCAGACAATTACACTCAGACATTTACACTCAGACACTGACAATCAGACACTAACACTCAGACATTTACACTCAGACATTTACACTCAGACATTTACACTCAGACACTGACACTCAGACAATTACACTCAGACACTGACACTCAGATACTGACACTGATATTTACACTCAGACATTTACACTCAGACATTTACACTCAGACACTGACACTCAGACATTTACACTCAGACATTTACACTCAGACATTTACACTCAGACACTGACAATCAGACATTTACACTCAGACACTGACAATCAGACATTTACACTCAGATTACATGTCAATATAGTTTTCGCCACATAGCGTGAAATATGTTGATATGCAGTTTGATCTGAGTACCAGGTCCTGCTCAAACCCATTTCATTCACATCATGGTTTGCTGTCTCAGGACATCCAGACAGTCTGCAGTCTCTGAGGAACCTAGACCTTCTGTCCTCTTCTGACGTTTCTCTTCTGACACTCAGACATTAACACTCAGACATTTACACTCAGACATTTACACTCAGACACTGACACTCAGACATTAACACTCAGACATTTACACTCAGACATTAACACTCAGACATTTACACTCAGACATTTACACTCAGACATTTACACTCAGACATTTACACTCAGACTTTTACACTCAGACACTGACACTCAGACATTAACACTCAGACATTTACACTCAGACATTTACACTCAGACACTGACACTCAGACATTTACACTCAGACATTTACACTCAGACACTGACACTCAGATACTGACACTCAGACACTAACACTCAGACACTGACACTCAGACATTTACACTCAGACATTTACATTCAGACACTGACACTCAGACATTTACACTCAGACATTAACACTCAGACATTAACACTCAGACATTTACACTCAGACATTTACACTCAGACATTTACACTCAGACATTTACATTCAGACACTGACACTCAGACATTTACACTCAGACATTAACACTCAGACATTTACACTCAGACATTAACACTCAGACATTTACACTCAGACATTTACACTCAGACATTAACACTCAGACACTGACACTCAGACATTTACACTCAGACATTTACACTCAGACATTTACACTCAGACATTTACATTCAGACACTGACACTCAGACATTGACACTCAGACATTTACACTCACACATTTACACTCAGACATTTACACTCAGACACTGACACTCAGACATTTACACTCAGACATTTACACTCAGACATTCACACTCAGACATTTACATTCAGACACTGACACTCAGACATTAACACTCAGACATTTACACTCACACATTTACACTCACACATTTACACTCAGATCACATGTCCATATAGTTTTCACCACATAGCGTGAAGTATGTTGATATGCAGCTTGTTCTGAGCACCAGGTCCTGGTCAAACCCATTTCATTCACATGGAGAAAGAAGCATCATGGTTTGCTGTCTCAGGACATCCAGACAGTCTGCAGTCTCTGGGGAACCGGACATTCTGTCCTCTTCTGAGACACGTGTTTCTGCACTTCTCAATGTACATTTTATCTCCAATCTTTCACTCAGTTATGAGAGAAAAGGCTGTATTTATGGTGATCAGGGGGGTAGTAAATGACCTGGCATGTCGAATTCTTTACATGATTCTTCTACCTGCCCTTTAAGAAAGAAGGCTATGTGGGAAAAGAGCTCATTAATTCAGCTTAGAATCCAGAGAGAATTCCACTGGGGCGTTCCTGAGACGTAACAAAAGAAGCTGAGCACATATTCAACAGTCACGTATGTTGTTTTGCAGTGAATAGGAGACTAGGCCTAATTATTCTCCTCTCAGAGTCACTGAATCCAGGGGGAAATGCGGTTTACTGCCTAAAGTTACTGGTCACGATGCATGTGGTGTATTCTGTTCACCCGTTTTTCCTTCTCAGTGCAAAACTCATTTATCTGCTCATGATCCAGGAGGAAATTCCTTCATGCGGAATTCTGGGGTTAGTATCGGCAGTTACACAGCATCACTGGAGAACTGCAATGATCAGTTCAATCATGTCTACAGCAGCAGGATGAATAAATAACAGTTTTTATTTGTTTGTAAGACAGACTCATGTTTCAGCTGATGCCACATCAAACTACTGTTACTCCATGTTCTCTGGACAAGCTGACCAGTAATCAGGAAGATATCTCATGATGGAGATAACCAATGACAGGATGTGGGAGGAGACGAGACAAGAATTGAAACAAAACACACGTGGCAACCTAAACAAACACACAACATGACAGGAGAGCACTTACCGAGAGTGAGGGGGGCATACTGCCAGTATATAGCTACATATCTGTGTTACTTGTATGAGTGTATGAGGTTTGCATTCTGAGGTTTAGCAGAAAAAGCACCAAGCTGAGCTGAATTGATTATCCATACTGAAAGTGTTCATAAATTCGGGAACGACATCCAGGAATGGGGCCACTTCCGATGGTGGAGGGCAAGATTCCTCCCTAGTTTCTCAGTGATTTCTCCCTACTTTCATGGACAAGAAAGGGATTTGGTTTCAAAGAGCAGGAAAGGTTTGCCAAACAAAACAGTGTGACAGAGCAGACCGGATGTGATCGAGCAAGCAAATGAGCAGTGAGAGGTGGAAGCAGCTCAGTTCAAACCTGGATATCTTGCACATCTCATTCCTCACAGAGGGAAGCTTGTCTGCTTTCTCCTTGGCTCCAGGTCAGGAGCTAGGCAGCTTGGTCCAGATTTTCTCAGTGTTTTACAGGCTGTGGAGAACAGGGATTCTGTCTCACACACAAATGCTCACAGTCCTACGAATTATTCCTTTATATTTAAGACATCCTTCAGCCTCAAAAGTCCTTCAGACTCAAATTCAATTTAAAATGCCTTTAATCCAATTTTCTGTCAAAAAGAACCTTCTTTAATGCTAATGTCTAGAATGGAAATGTTTTCTGGGGTGTCAGTAATGATAAACACATTTTCATGAGGTTTCCAGTCCTAGACCTGTAGTACCCCATGTCCTGCACTTTCACTGTGTTTTCTGTTCTCAGATGATTATCTAATTAACTGCCCTTCAGGGAAAACACTACAATGACCAGGGGAAAAACACACTCAGGGACCAGGGCTGCGATCCTGTGGAGTAAAAGCTTCTGTATTAAACTAAACAATGGGCTTATACAGCAGAATTTACAATACGTTTTTGCCATTTATACTAGTAATTACTACAATGATATAATCTAGCCATGGGGGTCACATTCCAGTGACTTCTGTGCCGGTCCCAAGCCCGGATAAATAGAGAGGGTTGCGTCAGGAAGGGCATCCGGCATAAAACATTGCCAAATTTAACCATGCGAATCATCAGTACTCTGAATTTCATACCGGATCGGTCGAGGCCCGGGTTAACAACGACCGCCATCGGCGCCGTTGACCTACAGGGCGCCGGTGGAAATTGGGCTACTGTTGGTGGAAGAAGTAGAGGAGGGAGGAGAGTGCACAGACAGAGAGAGAAGAGGAAAGGTAAGAGTGTAGGACTGAGAATAGGAACTCTGAATGTTGGTACTATGACAGGGAAAGGTAGAGAGCTGGCTGATATGATGGAGAGAAGGAAGGTGGATATACTGTGTGTACAGGAGACCAGGTGGAAGGGTAGCAAGGCTCGTAGTATAGGAGCAGGATTCAAGCTGTTTTATTATGGTGTGGATAGTAAGAGAAATGGGGTAGGTGTGGTCCTGAAGGAGGAGTTTGTGAGGAATGTTCTGGAGGTGAAGAGAGTGTCAGACAGGGTGATGAGTCTGAAGTTAGAGATTGAAGGGGTGATGTTGAATGTTGTTAGTGGTTATGCCCCACAGGTAGGTTGTGAGTTAGAGGAGAAAGAGAGATTCTGGAGTGAATTAGATGAGGTGATGGAGAGTATTCTCACGGGGGAGAGAGTGGTGATAGGAGCGGATTTTAATGGACATGTTGGTGAGGGGAACACAGGTGATGAGGAGGTGATGGGCAAGTTTGGAGTTAAGGAAAGGAACAGAAGGACAGAAGGACAGATGGTAGTGGACTTTTCTAAGAGGATGGACATGGCTGTGGTTAACACTTATTTTCAGAAGAGGGAGGAGCATAGAGTGACTTACAAGAGTGGAGGTAGGAGAACACAGGTAGACTACATCCTATGTAGAAGAGGCAATCTGAAAGAGATTAGTGACTGTAAAGTGGTAGTGGGAGAGAGTGTAGCCAGACAGCATAGGATGGTGGTGTGTAGGATGACTTTGATGGTCTGTAAGAAGAAGAGGTCAAAGATAGAGAAGAAAACCAAGTGGTGGAAGCTGAAAAAGGAGGAATGTTGTGAGGAATTTAGACAGAAGTTGAGGCAGGCTCTGGGTGGTCAGGTAGTGCTGCCAGATGACTGGGAAACTACAGCAGAAGTGATCAGGGAGACAGGGAGAAAGGTGCTGGGTGTGTCATCTGAAAGGAGGAAAGAAGATAAGGAGACTTGGTGGTGGAATGAGGAAGTTCAGGATAGTATCCAGAGGAAGAGGTTAGCCAAGAAGAAGTGGGACATGGACAGGACTGAAGAGAATAGACAGGAATACAAGGAGTTACAGCGCAGAGTGAAGAGGGAGGTGTCTAAGGCCAAGCAGAAGGCATATGACGAGTTGTACACTAGGTTAGACACTAGAGAAGGAGAGAAGGACTTGTACAGGTTAGCTAGGCAGAGGGATCGAGATGGGAAGGATGTGCAGCAAGTTAGAGTTATTAAGGATAGAGTTGGAAGGGTGCTCACAAGTGAGGAGAGTGTACAGAGGAGATGGAAGGAGTACTTTGAGGAGCTGATGAATGAGGAAAATGAGAGGGAAAAAAGAGTAGAAGGGGTGAACTCTGTGGAACAGAAAGTAGATAAGATTAGAAAGGATGAAGTCAGGAAGGCTTTGAAGAGGATGAAAAGTGGAAAGGCAGTTGGTCCTGACGACATCCCGGTGGAGGTCTGGAAGTGTCTAGGAGAGGCAGCAGTGGAATTTTTAACTAGTTTGTTCAACAGGGTTTTAGAGAGTGAGAGGATGCCTGAGGAATGGAGAAGAAGTGTGTTAGTGCCGATCTTTAAGAATAAGGGTGACATGCAGAGTTGCAGCAACTATAGGGGGATAAAGTTGATGAGCCATACAATGAAGCTATGGGAAAGAGTAGTGGAAGCTAGGTTAAGGAAGGTAGTGGAAATTTGTGAGCAGCAGTATGGCTTCATGCCCAGAAAGAGCACAATAGATGCAATTTTTGCTCTGAGAATTTTGATGGAGAAGTATAGGGATGGTCAGAGGGAGTTGCACTGTGTGTTTGTAGACTTGGAGAAAGCGTATGACAGGGTGCCAAGAGAAGAGCTGTGGTACTGTATGAGGAAGTCAGGAGTAGCAGAGAAGTATGTCAGAGTGGTGCAGGACATGTATGAGAGGAGCAGGACAGTGGTGAGGTGTGCTGTAGGTCAGACAGAGGAGTTCAAAGTGGAGGTGGGACTGCATCAGGGATCGGCTCTGAGCCCCTTCCTGTTTGCTATAGTGATGGACCAGTTGTCAGAGGAGGTCAGACAGGAGTCTCCTTGGACAATGATGTTTGCAGATGACATTGTGATCTGTAGTGAGAGCAGGGAGCAGGTGGAGGAAAACCTGGAGAGGTGGAGGTTTGCGCTGGAGAGAAGAGGAATGAAAGTCAGTCGTAGTAAGACTGAGTACATGTGTGTGAATAAAAGGGAGGGAAGTGAGGTAAGGTTACAGGGTGAAGAGGTGAAGAAGGTACAGGAGTTTAAGTACTTGGGGTCAACAGTCCAGAGTAATGGAGAGTGTGGGAAAGAGGTAAAGAAGCGAGTGCAGGCAAGTTGGAATGGGTGAAGAAAGATGTCGGGAGTTCTGTGTGATCAGAAAATATCAGCGAGAATCAAGGGGAAGGTGTACAGGACAGTGGTGAGAGCGGCCATGCTGTATGGTTTAGAGACAGTGTCACTGAGGAAGAGACAGGAGTCAGAGCTAGAGGTAGCAGAGCTGAAGATGTTGAGGTTCTCTTTGGGAGTGACAAGGTTGGACAGGATTAGGAACGAGTACATCAGAGGGACAGCTCATGTTGGACGTTTGGGGGACAAAGTTAGGGAGGCCAGATTAAGATGGTTTGGACATGTTCAGAGGAGGGAGAGTGAGTATATTGGTAGGAGAATGTTGGACATGGAGCTGCCAGGCAGGAGGCAAAGAGGAAGGCCAAAGAGGAGGTATATAGATGGAATAAATGAGGATCTGAAGCTAGTGGGTGCAAGTGTTGAGGATACAGAAGATAGGGATAGGTGGAGAGAGATGATTCGCTGTGGCGACCCCCGAAAGGAAAAACCAAAAGAAGAAGAAGAAGAAGAAGAAGAAGAAGAAGAAGAAGAAGAAGAAGAAGAAGAAGAAGAAGAATTACTATGATGATACAGATCATAAAGGACTGGAGTGTTTAAGTAGAGCTGATCACACACCTCCACTACACACTGTGAAGAAGGGAGTTGTAAATAGAGTGTGCACATTGGGGAAAATCTATAACCCCCTCCAGGTAGTCTGCCTGTCTGTTGTTGTAGAAGAGGCACACATAGGATTGATTTTGGATGCTACTTGGCTATTTCGGTGCAGTGTGTGTTCCTCTGAGGATCTGGGCCGAGTCTGCTGTTCAGATTTGTGTGGTGCAGTCTTCCCACGCATGTAGCATGAAGCTCAATAAACTGTGTAAAAAACAGCAAATCACATGCCCTGAAGCAGATCACTATTATACGGATATTTTTGTTTATCTTTCCCAATCTGCACCACCGTATCTGCTCCACTTCATCCCACACCACAGTGTAATAGCACACCAGAGACACAACATGACATTTTAATAAGACAGTGCATGGAGAAAATATTCACCCAGAAAGGTATCCAGGTATTGAGCCAGAGAGAATCTAGAGGTAGGGAAGGACATGTGCTGTGGCCGGTTTCTTTGTTATGTTTCAGCAGGATTCAGGTTAATTGAGGACGTTATGAAATATTGAAGATATTGCTGTAGGAAATGATTACCACAATGCTACTCAGGTCAACATTTTAATATGCACTGAGTTTTACTGAGTCTCCTGAGTGCACACAGGGTTAGAACATGATGGTATATATGGTGATAAAATCAACCATATTAATGCTCTCCACACAAACTCCTCTTTAGCATCCGCACCGAAACATCAGCTCTCACCACCATGAGCTACATCAGCTTATTGGAGATATTAGTAAAAAAGAATATCCTACACAAAAGACACAAAAAAAGACACAAAAGAATATCCTCTACAGCCTCATACATCCTGATGTGGAGAACACGGCCCTGAACCACAGCGATCGATGTCAGCGATGTGGTTTCCTCTTCAGAGACCTGGCCTGTGCACACACATGTTTCACTCTCATAATGATTTCTACATCTGCAGCACACAGGAACAGAATATAAATTACAGATCACTGCACGATTTAACATTTCTATCATAACTATATTAATAAGTACTACTAACACTACTCAGTATCACCAGTTAAACCAGTGTAATGGGTTAAGAAGGGTTCTGGAAGGATGCGATGATGCTCAGTGATGTAGATCTTTGCTTGACAGTTTCTCCCTCAATTCATGTTGAACTGAAGTTCGTGCTCTAACAAACAGAACCTATCATTTCATTTACAGCTGCTAGTCTGTCCCTATTAAAGAGCCTGAAGACAAAGTTGCAGTTTGTCAGTCATTACGAAGTATTGGCACAAATCGAAGACTATGTTTCCTGCCTTGTATTAAACAGACCTGCAGAGTCCGAACCGAAGGACAATGCATTTTACACATGTTACTCCTGCTAATGCTGTTTTTTGTAGCTCAGTAGTACAGTGTGTAGCGCTAACGTTAACTAGCTGCACTAACCAGCTAAAGAGCAGAAGAACAGAAATAACTGTTCTAATGTTAATCCAGGAACTTGTTTGATGTATTTAGCTTAATAACCCACATATATTTTCATGTAAGTCTGCACTGCATCAGGTTATAATACTCAGAAGGACTACCTTTAAGGTCCTGGTTCTGACATACGGGTGAGAAAGCAGCGATTTAATCAGTCACATGAAGTGAAGCTCTTGTAAATGAGCAGAATCTCCTTCTTTAGTGCTGCACTTCAGATGTTTGGCATTATTACACATGGCTGCCTGGTTACACAGCAACTGGAGGTCAGTAACTGGAGAGAGAGAGACAGAGAGAGAGAGAGAGAGAGAGAGAGAGAGAGAGAGAGAAAGAGAGAGAGAGAGACAGAGAGAGAGAGAGACAGACAGACAGACAGACAGACAGACAGACAGACAGACAGACGACATCTCTCTGGTCTTGTAAATCTGTCTGCTGGTAGTTTAGCTGAGAGTCTTTCACAGAGGCCCAGAGTCTGCTAAAGGCCACTCATCACTGGCCCCAGACACACACACACACGTACACACACATATACATTAACTAGAAAACTAGTTATCACCTAGGAGAAATTCAGATCATCCTCCTCAATAGTTATAGCAGTTCTGGACTGAATCCTATCGTGTGTGTGTGTGTGTGTGTGTGTGTGTGTGTGTGTGTGTGTGTGTGTGTGTGTGTGTGTGTGTGTGTTTAAATCAGCAGCAGCAGCCATTTCTGGTCTTCTGAAACTGTAAACTACACTGCAGTGTAACCACAAATTCTCTGGCAAAAGAAACGGTTGTTATGGAAGCAGAGTGTACAGAAGCAACACTGTGTGCTGAATTTAACTATTCGAGATTGTACTTTTAGCGAACTTGTTATTACATGATCACTTTGACTCGGCACACAAAGAAATCCATTTCTACACGATCCTACCAAGATGTTTTTGTAGAGAAGAACACAGCATGTGCAGTGATCATATCCCAGCTCTGCCTGGAGCAGTGATGGAGCCTTGTTTTCTGTTTGTCTCTAGTCAGAAGGCATCAGTGTTTTCCTGAAACAAACACACGCTGAGATTAGACAGGGTCTAGCTTCTGTGTGTCGTTTCAACTCATTCTGTACTGCTGTGATAGGCAAGGATTTCACTGAGTTTATGTCATAGACTACATGTAGAGCAAACATGTTACACTATAGTAATAATAATAATAATACATACAGCATGTGCACATAGGTACAGATATGGCACAAAAAACAATATATCACACCCGCATCTCATTCCAGGGACACTGTCATGCTGGAGATGAACAGTTTGGGCCAGTGAAGGGAAAAGGTAATGCTACAGCACTCCACAGAGACATTCTGTGCAAGATATGTGCAAGATATAGATGTTTCTGGAATTTCAGAGTTAGAAGGCTACTATATAGCTTATGTATTAAACGTTTTCCTAAAAATAAAATGTAAGGGTGTCTGCAGAGGTTAAATATAAAGTGTATAAGGGTGGATGGCTCGCTCCAGCTGTACGTAGCTTGAATACGTATCGATTCTATTAATTATATAGAGAGCTTGTGCACAAGTTCTCTATAATTACTACACAAATACACAAACACAGTTACACCTTGGTCTAGAGCGGATATCGTGCCTTCCTGCTTCTCACATGCCTGGGTGTTTCCTCACAGCGTAAACACTGCTGTTTCACTCACTTCACTGTGCAGTACCACTGAGCATCAGACACAACACCAGCACTACACTGGCTAGTGAGAGGACTCATCGAAACTTTTCTATGGTAAGATTCAAATAATAAAAATGAATATAATACATAGGAAATATTAGACAGCATATATACAGTAATATAGGATATTAATATTATACAAACGTATAGGAAA
This sequence comes from Hemibagrus guttatus, assembly GCA_033459395.1. Classification (NCBI taxonomy): domain Eukaryota; kingdom Metazoa; phylum Chordata; class Actinopteri; order Siluriformes; family Bagridae; genus Hemibagrus; species Hemibagrus guttatus. Next base: position 19,465,301 of record JAUCMX010000024.1, on the reverse strand, counting down.
GACACTAATACAGTAACGTTTTGCTGACAGAAAGACGTAAAAGACAAAGTTCTGACTTACATCAGTCAGCTCTTCCACCTGCATCCTGCTGCATGAGTCAGACACTCTGGTGGTGGTGGTGGTTCCTCTAATCTGATTTCACTGAGAGGTCACTGAAATCTACAGCGTCCTGCTGTAACCAGACACAAACACAAAAGGTAATTGATTTCATTCATATAAGGGATGGCATGTCATCTTCAGCTGAGGGAAGCTTTTCTGGACATGGCAGTGTTCAGCCTTGTGAATATGAACATTATGATTATGAACTCGGTCCTGAGCTTGGGTTCCTGTCTGCGTGGTGTTTTCTCCGGGATCTACTTTATGGTTGATGATGCATACCAGTATAGATCGGATAAGCGGTAGACAATGAATGAATGAATGTGTAGCCATAATTGATGGTCATCTCAGCAGGGAACTGGGAAAGAGGCTAACCCTAAAGAAACAGTGCCATGCGAGCTGAATATGTAGTTAACTGCATGAATATTAAAGACTCTCCTGTGACTCAGGGTCAGTAGAGTATGTAGTAGTATGAGTGTACATGTGAGTGAAGACTGGTGTTCAATTTCCAAAGAACCTTCAAGAGTTGCTTTTTAAGCAGAACTCTCGCGTCCTTCCGTCACGGAAATTAGCGCGCTCGCTTATTCACTCGCTTACGTCATCGCGTTTGAGATAGCGGGACGGCGAGGTTGTTTTTTTTGTTTGTTTCATCTCGACCAATAGAGAGAGCGATATGTAAATGAGTTACTGGATCCGGCCAACAGAATGTGCGTTATGTAAATGAGCGGATCTGGTCGTAATGTCCTTCCCGTCAGTGCCGTGTAGTCGCTGTATTCAGGGCAGGAGTAGACTCGGCAATGCGAGTTACAATAAAGTTATAAAGTTATAAAGGAGCAGAGGAATGACTGTGTAGTGTTTAGGGGTCGGTTCCGGGTGTTTTGGTTTGACCAATTCTACATTTATATGCTGGATATTTTCATACGTGGCGTGTGGTGTGCAGGACAAGCGGAAACACTATGAAGTACAAAGTAAGTGGCTTCTGTTAAACCCCGTTATTAGTGTAAAAGGTGTAGAACTGAGTGTAGAACTAAAGTGTAGAACCTGAATGAAGACGAACTGAATGAAGAACGAACCTGAGTGTAGAACTGAGTGTGGAACTGAGTGTAGAACTGAGTGTAGAACTGAATGTAGAACTGAGTGTAGAACTGAGTGTAGAACTGAATGTAGAACTGAATGTAGACCTGAGTGTAGAACTGAGTGTAGAACTGAGTGTAGAACTGAGTGTAGAACTGAATGAAGACCTGAGTGAAGAACTGAGTGTAGAACTGAATGAAGACCTGAGTGTAGAACTGAGTGTAGAACTGAATGTAGACCTGAATGTAGAACTGAGTGTAGAACTGAGTGTAGAACTGAATGTAGACCTGAATGTAGAACTGAGTGTAGAACTGAGTGTAGAACTGAATGTAGACCTGAATGTAGAACTGAGTGTAGACCTGAATGTAGACCTAAAGTGTAGAACTGAGTGTAGAACTGAGTGTAGAACTGAGTGTAGAACTGAATGTAGACCTGAGTGTAGAACTGAGTGTAGAACTGAATGTAGAACTGAGTGTAGAACTGAATGTAGAACTGAATGTAGAAAACTGAATGTAGAACTGAGTGTAGACCTGAATGAAGACCTGAGTGTAGAACTGAATGTAGAACTGAGTGTAGAACTGAGTGTAGAACTGAATGAAGACACTGAATGTAGAACTGAGTGTAGACCTGAATGTAGACCTGAATGTAGACTGAGTGTAGAACTGATGAGACACTGAGTGTAGAACTGAGTGTAGAACTGAATGTAGACCTGAATGTAGAACTGAATGTAGAACTGAGTGTAGAACTGAGTGTAGAACTGAATGTAGACACTGAATGTAGAACTGAGTATAGACCTGAATGTAGACCTGAATGTAGACCTGAATGTAGACCTGAATGTAGAACTGAGTGTGAACTGAATGAGACCTGAATGAAGACTGAGTGTAGAACTGAGTGTAGAACTGAGTGTAGAACTGAATGTAGAACTGAGTATAGACCTGAATGTAGACCTGAATGTAGACCTGAATGTAGACCTGAATGTAGAACTGAGTGTAGAACTGAATGTAGAACTGATTAGACCTGAGTGTAGAACTGAGTGTAGAACTGAATGTAGAACTGAGTGTAGACCTGAATGTAGACCTGAATGTAGAACTGAATGTAGACCTGAATGTAGAACTGAGTGTAGAACTGAATGTAGACCTGAATGTAGAACTGAGTATAGACCTGAATGATAGACCTGAATGTAGACCTGAATGTAGAACTGAGTGTAGACCTGAATGTAGAACTGAGTGTAGAACTGATGTAGACCTGAGTGTAGAACTGAGTATAGACCTGAATGTAGAACTGAATGTAGAACTGAGTATAGACCTGAATGAAGACCTGAATGAAGACCTGAGTGTAGAACTGAGTGTAGAACTGAGTGTAGAACTGAGTGTAGAACTGAATGTAGACCTGAATGAAGACCTGAATGAGACCTGAATGTAGAACTGAGTGTAGAACTGAATAGACTGAGAAGACCTGAGTGTAGAACTGAGTGTAGAACTGAGTGTAGAACTGAGTGTAGAACTGAGTGTAGAACTGAGTGTAGACCTGAATGTAGACCTGAATGTAGACCTGAGTGTAGACCTGAATGAAGACCTGATGTAGACTGAGTTAGACTGATAGAACTGAGTGTAGAACTGAGTGTAGAACTGAGTGTAGAACTGAGTGTAGAACTGAGTGTAGAACTGAGTGTAGACCTGAATGTAGAACTGAGTATAGACCTGAATGTAGAACTGAATGTAGAACTGAGTATAGACCTGAATGAAGACCTGAGTGTAGAACTGAGTGTAGAACTGAGTGTAGAACTGAGTGTAGAACTGAATGTAGAACTGAGTGTAGACCTGAATGAAGACCTGAATGAAGACCTGAGTGTAGAACTGAGTGTAGAACTGAGTATAGACCTGAATGAAGACCTGAGTGTAGAACTGAGTGTAGAACTGAGTGTAGAACTGAGTGTAGAACTGAGTATAGACCTGAATGAAGACCTGAATGAAGACCTGAGTGTAGAACTGAATGAAGACCTGAGTGTAGAACTGAGTGTAGAACTGAATGAACTGAGTGTAGACCTGAGTGTAGAACTGAGTGTAGACCTGAATGTAGAACTGAGTATAGAACTGAGTGTGGAACTGAATGTAGACCTGAGTGTACAGTGTGTATGTCCTGGGTCAGTAAGTGAATCAGTGATGAGACTATGAGGAGACACTGAGGCTCATTGTGGAGCTCCTGTCCTGTTCCTCAGAGCCACTTTACTACACACAGGTTCATTAATGTCCACTTTCTCTTTCATAAAGTGCTGCTCTGTCTGTGGTCTAAACCCTCTATAGAGTCTAACCCTGCAGTATGTGAATGTTTCTGTCCCAAACCTGACTCTTTCTAATGTATTATGGGGAGAATGGAGAAGAGTCGGGGGCGTGGCCCATCAGCTGGCTCACATCGTCCCATAGATACACTACATCACGCAGTAAACTACAGCTGAGAGATTTCAGTAGTCTTTGTAGCGATGTGGAAATTTTGAGCAACACTGAGTATGTAAACTATGGAGCAGCCATGAAGCAAATCCTGTAATGTGACTTCCATCTGAAGTCTGAAACCCTGGACACTCCACTGCCTGGAAACACAGGCTGAAGAATGTGGGGTCTGGATCTTCATGCTAGGGAGGAGGAGGAGGACCCTTTCATTCAGAAGTGTAGTGTTTTCACCATTTCCATTTGCTTTAGAGGGGATGGGAAGCTTCACTTCCTACTATGGTGCGAGGCCTGAGCCACTGATGAATGGAATGCTTTTGTCTGCTTCACACTATCTGGAGAATGTGGGGTTGCTGGCAGGAGAAGAAGAGTTTAGATCAAGTTTGCTGTCTTCTACTGTACTGCAGCATGCCTCCTCTCTCTCTCTCTCTCTCTCTCTCTCTCTCTCTCTCTCTCTCTCTCTCTCTCTCTCTTCATTCGTCTTTGAGATTTGTTATTAGATGCGTGGATTGGGGTTTGTGTCATCAGACCATATTAGGCAAGCAAACACTTACATACCTCAAATGATAGTTCTTTCAAGCTCAGTGCAAAACACAGTCACAGTCTTCCCCATTTTCTTATTTATACACTCCTCCCTGGACTGGACTGGACTGGACTGGACTGTGTTTACTGGAATTCACACACTGCTCTTTTCCTTCACTTTACAGGCCTTTAACATTAGTCAGAACTGTAGTAACTGGGAATGACTCATTCCATGATCCATTGATTCGTCTTCAGCAGCTGTTTTGTCCTGGTCAGTGTTGTGGTAGTTGTGTGTGTGTGTTTCAGACTGTGGAAGAAAACCAGAGAACCCAGAGGAAAGCCAAGGATAGATCACGTAAAACATGGCGTGCAGGCTCAGATGAAATGTGAAGGTCAGCGCTGAGGGGAGGAACTTCTTTAATGGCTCTACCTCAGATAACTTCCATTACTCCCCAGTGCAGTCTAGTGTGAGCAGGAATGAAGATCTGAAGCCCCTGATAGAAGGCACTCATTAAATATTCTCTGCTTGGACTGGTGTTAGAATAGTGCAATGTGAGCGGAGTGGGCGGACCTTCTGACACTGTGATATTTACACTGTTCCTCAGCGCTCATTCCCAGCTTCCATGACACTGAGTTGTTATGGCTTCAGGGCTGAGTTGCAGGGATCCAGGTACAGTACGTTACGTCAGATCCGGGCCTCTGAGATGGTTTGTTAGATAAATCACTGTCCCAGCACAGAGAGGTCATCCAGAGGTTCACACAGTCCACTGACTGTCAGCTGCAGTTCACAGTCTGCTCATGTTCTCCAGCAGGTGCACAGGTGTGCAGTGAGATGCTTCCTGCCAGCTCTTCCTCCCCACAGGCACAGAGACCTCTGACTCTTTAACAGCCAGAGAGGCTTCAGAGTCTGGATTTATGCTTTATTGCTTGTTGCAGCGTGACATCTGCTGCACTTTAAAATGTTCTGACACAAGTTTTCCCTTCACCAGGAGGGAGGCCCCTGCCTTCACACACACACACACACACACACACACACACACACACACACACACACACAGCCATTCCTACTCATTCCCAGCCACTCATACCACCTCTTTTCAGACTTGCATAACCGTGGCAGAAATAGCTTCCCAACCACAACGAAGACTGATTAGGTGAACCAAAGTTCTGGGATCTTTTTTCCTCCTCTTGCTTTGTCCCTCTCTCTCCTCACGGTCTCTCTCTCTCTCTCTCTCTCTCTCTCTCTCTCTCTCTCTCTCTCTCTCTCTCTCTCTCTCTGTGTATGGATTCAGGTTGCAGTCTTGCTCTAAGCTGAGAGGCGGAGGAAGGCAAATATTGTTCTGAAAGCAAAGGGGTACAGCGGGTGGGGGTTATGGAAAAAAAGGAATAAATGGAAACAAGGAGGCAGGGACTGGGTAAACTGTGTGTGTGTGTGCATGTGTGTGTGTGTGTGTGTTGAACCTTGCAGCTGTAGTTCATTCATGTGGAGATAAGTGATGTATTTGATAATTTCCACATTCTTTTATTGTGCAGAGTTTTGTGTTGCGGGCAGAGTATCGTCTCTGAAAGAAGAGTCTTACCTCATTGTGTGTGTGTGTGTGTGTGTGTGTGTGTGTCACTCAGCATAAAGAGCACTTTTCTCTATCCTACATTCTCCATGGTGAGAACAACAGCTATTCACAGAGCTGGTTTCAACCAGTGATCTGCCTCACTGTTACCCTAAAAACACACACACACACACACACACACACACACACACACACACACACACACACTTAAGGAAATAAGTTAAGATGTGTACAGTTAAAAATGGAGCAGTTTAAATCAGAGGGTTTGATACCGAGGGCTGCAGTGACTCCGTGTTTCCACAGAAGACTGTTCCCTGGTTGTAATCACGACATTGTGGTGGCGTTCGTGTGTTCACCTCGTAAGAAGGATATTTCCCGTTCTTCTTCCCAAACACTTGGTAAAGCCGCAAAAGACTCTAAAGCGGAAAAGTAGGACAAAGATGTGAGTGTACTGTGAGGCACAGTGCGGTAGAGTGAGGTACAGTGAGGTCGAGTGAGGTAGAGTATGGTACAGGGTTGTACAGTCTTGTAGAGTGAGCTAGAATGAGGTACTAGAAGGTACAGGGAGTCACTAGAAGGTACAGGGAGGTACAGTGAGTTACTAGAAGGTACAGGGAGGTACAGTCAGGTACTAGAAGGTACTGTGAGGTAGAGTGAGGTACTAGAAGGTAAAGCAAGTTACAGGGAGGTACAGTGAGTTACTAGAACATACAATGAAGTACAGGGAGGTGCTAGAAGGTACAAGGAGGTACAGTGAGGTACTAGAAGGTACAGCAAGGTACAGGGAGGTACAGTGAGTTACTAGAAGGTACAGGGAGGTACAGGGAGGTGCTAGAAGGTACAGGGAGGTTCAGGGAGGTACAGTGAGTTACTAGAAGGTACAGTGAGGTACAGGGAGGTGCTAGAAGGTACAGGGAGGTACAGTGAGTTACTAGAAGGTACAGGGAGGTTCAGGGAGGTACAGTGAGTTACTAGAAGGTACAGTGAGGTACAGGGAGGTGCTAAAAGGTACAGGGAGGTACAGTGAGTTACTAGAAGGTTTCAGGGAGGTACAGTGAGTTACTAGAAGGTACAGGGAGGTGCTAGAAGGTACAGGGAGGTACAGTGATATACTAGAAGGTACTGTGAGGTACAGGGAGGTGCAAAAAGGGTACAGGGAGATACAGTGAGGTACAGGGAGGTACAGTGTGGTACTAGAAGGTACAGTGAGGTCAGGGAGGTACAGTTAGGTACAGGGAGGTACAGTGAGGTACTAGAAGGTACAGGGAGGTCAGGGAGGTACAGTTAGGTACCGGGAGGTACAGTGAGATACTAGAAGGTACAGGGAGGTACAGTGAGGTACTAGAAGGTACAGTTAGGTACTAGAGGGTACAGGGAGGTACAATGAGGTACTAGAAGGGACAGGGAGGTTCAGTGAGGTACTGTAAGGTACAGGGAGGTACATTGAGGTACTAGAAGGTACAGTGAGGTACAGTTAGGTATGAGAAGGTACAGGGAGGTACAGTGAGATACTAGAAGGTACAGAGAGGTACAGTGAGGTACTAGAAGGTACAGTGAGGTACAGTTATGTATGAGAAGGTACAGGGAGGTACAATGAGGTACTAGAAGGTACAGGAAGGTACAGGGAGGTACTAGAAGGTACAGAGAGGTACAGTTAGGTACTAGAAGGTACAGTGAGGTACAGTGAGGTACTAGAAGGTACAGGGAGGTATAGTGAGGTACTAGAATGTACAGGGAGGTACAGGGAGGTACTAGAAGGTACAGAGAGGTACAGTTAGGTACTAGAAGGTACAGGGAGGTACTAGAAGGTACGGGGGTGGAGGTACTAGAAGGTACAGGGAGGTACAGTGAGGTACTAGAATGTACAGGGAGGTACAGTTAGGTACTAGAAGGTACAGGGAGGTACTAGAAGGTACAGTGAGGTACAGTTAGGTACTAGAAGGTAGTTACAGGGAGGTATACTGGAACAGATTTGAATGTGTGATGTTCAGTTTCAGTAGCATGTTCTCGGTGAATATTGCTGTGAAATCATGATCTTTTTTCTTCTGTTTTTTTAAGTGGCTATGTCAGAAGCAGTGTGCTGCCTGGCTAGCTTTATCTGCAGTACCTTCCACCTGAGGGAGTCTGGGCTGGGAGTCTGGCTTTAATCTGCTCGAGTCACACAACGCTGTGTGCTTCAGATGTTCCAGCATCAGTGCTCAGCTCTCTGAACCCTGTGTGTATGGTGTTTTTGCCACATGAGAGTGGGATGTTTGGATCTTTCCTGTAAAAGGACATGTCTCAATATTTATACTAACCCTAACTCTCTGGTTTGGCAAAAAAAAGTGTTGAGTGAATGTGAGAGCAAGGATGGCATTTCAACACAGATAGCATCCGGCTTAAATAACACTAACATAATGCTAACAGCTGAGCAGCTGGCCTCAGTGTGTGTCTGTACAGGATGTTCATGAAGAACTGACAAATTTTAGTCTGCTGGTCAGGTTCTGATCCTCTGCAGCCCAGAGACCAGCGATGACTCTCTGTGATCTTTATTGAATACCAAGGAAGAGGAAAGTCATGGTCAAAAGGGTGTTATTTTTATTTATTTTTTTAAAAGAGAAGAAATATCCTGTGAGGAACCTGGTGTTGTGCTCCACCTCTCTGCCATTTCATCCTTCATTTGATGAGTGTGTTTTTTGTCCTGATGTTTAATCCTCAGAGCTGATTCTGCACTTCCCCATCTCATTTCAGACCCAAACTAACAGTCACAAGAAATGAGACTATAGGAAATGAGATCTCTCCATCTGCCATCCATCATGCTGGTCATACGACACGCCTAATCATTTTGAAACTTTGTGGTCAAAGCCTCAGAGTCAGCAGGCAGAGTTTGCGCTTCTTAGCTTATCTGCAGAAACTGTGATCTTTGAGAGTTCTGTAGTCTCGGCCCATGGACTCACCACTCTGTCTGTCTCTGTCTGTGTGTGGAGATCGTATGTGGAGGGGATTTACACCTCATTGAGGTGTTGATGATAAATGTGGGGGCGGTCATTGGTTTACAAAGCACAGGAAGTGGGCAGAGTCATCGCACACACACACACACACGCACACACACTCAGGGTTATGTACGACACAGCCATCCGTTCAGGAGTGCTGACTGATACATCAGGAGCTGTCACTTCTCCTCCGTCTCATGGTACAGCGCACACTGCCTGGCGTCAGTCATGAGGCGAGACCCTGATCTGAGTTTAAACAGAAAGCTCACGTCCTGCCTGCAGAGGAGAGCAAATCGTGAGGTCTTTATTAGCGCCATTAGCGTAATTATATTCTATATTTAGTGGTGTGAAAGGAGGGCGAGTGAACCTGCGGTGCTGACTCACCCTCCACGCTAATGCCACATCATCTCACACAAGGCTTGAGTTCCTTTCAGCGAGGTCTGATTTGGTGTCTGAGTGAAACACCTTTGGGGTAGAGCTGCTTTTTTAAGCACTATTAGCGAGCTCATATTCCCACTGACTCCTTAATTAATCCTCACTGGGTGCGGAGCAGCAGTCAGCTGTGTTTATTCAGAGTTCAGCATGGAGCTCTCCACGTATGCGACACTCTCAGGCTCAACTCAGGAACTTCCTTATTTAGACCCGAGTCGTGAAGTTCCTAAAAGCATGAGTGAGAAGACATGAGAGCTCACTGTGGCTGCGATGGCTTTCACACATTTTTATTTTCAAGTCTCAAAACTAACACTGATGCGCATGAAGAGATAAAGTGTGACTGTGTTCAGCAGAGTTCAGACATCAGACACCTCCTTTACCCTTACCTAGCAACTTCTTCAAAAAGAAAGAGAAGCTTGATAATGAACCGTGTGAGCATTCCATTTTATAATAGAGTGTTCAGGAAGTGTCCAGGCTAAGGCCTCATTTTGTTTTCAGAGGTCAAAGTTCAGCTTCTATTCATATCCGAATCGTAACGCAGGCGAGCGTGTACTGTCTGCGTTCATATACCTAGCTGTGTGAGACACTCTGACATTAACACTGCTATTGGTTGGTGTTGACCTCCAGGGTCACGCTTGAAGCTCCCAGACGTCTTCCTGAGCAAGCCATTGTTATGCAAAGTGCTTGTGTGGTACCATGGCAACAGGCACGACACAATAAGCACATATCTGATGGGAGATAATGAAGGCCAAGCAGGAAGGTTCACGTGGGAACTGATTCAGCCCTCTTCTGAATACAAGCCTTCACTCCAAGAGTCCATCTGAAACGCTGTCTGTGAAGATTTTGTGAAGGTTTTTTTTTTTATTTAATAGCTTTTTATACCAAACAAATGCTCAGTTATGGTCAGTTAAATATGTCAGTTGTAAATATTTATGCAGTTGCGCAAATGGTATAGGAGATAAACTAAGAAGCTTAGTGGTTGGATTAGTTAAGAGAGATGTTTTTGTTGTGACTCCTCAGGAAAAGAGTTTTGTCTACACCCCAGAGAGATGTTTTTATTCAGTAAACAGTGCCTGATATTTCTTTTATTAAAGTGAGATTTGTGAAGCACATTGCTCTCAGTGTTCCATTGTAAAGTACTGTGCTACATTAGAGAAGAGGTCTGGTGATTTATAGCATGTGACTCCTCAAGCTGGAAGGAAGCTACTGGGGCTGGAGGCTTATTACTCTACTCATATTGTACGCAATGTAATGAGGTAGTAAGTGCTGTTTAGACATAAATTCTGTTCCGCTTGTTCTTGCCTCAGCAGAACCAGATGGCGAAGGCACTGTATGACAATGTGCCTGAGTCTGCGGAGGAGCTGGCGTTCCGCAAAGGTGACATCTTGACGGTGATCGAGCAGAACACGGGCGGTCTGGAAGGATGGTGGCTCTGCTCCCTGCACGGGCGCCAGGGCATCGCTCCGGGAAACCGCCTGAAGCTCCTCATCACGCCCACGTTCGAGGGCAACACAGCGTCCACGCCCTCAGCATCACCAAATCTGGTCCACCAGCAGCAGAGCCCCCGAACCCCCCAGGGCTTGTACCAGCCCACCCAGGGGAGCCAAACACAGGGCATCTACCAGGTGCCCCCCAGCCAAGATGTGTACCAGGTCCCACAGAGGAGCGCGCTGGCAGCCGAGGGAATTCCGGGAAAGGTAAGAGTGCTGGAGCACAGACACTATACACATCATAATCAATACAATGAGCAAAAGGAGATTACAAAGAAAATGTGATTTTCCACAGCAGTTCGGATGAGATTGATGCTGCAGGAAATCTGGTGTGGTACTGCAGGCCCTGCACTTTATTTACCCTGTGCTGTAACTGAACTGGGATTAAAACTCACTCCGTATCCAGCCGAAGCTCTGAGACTCGGACAGAAGGAACAGTCTGGGTGTGTCCTGCCATGCCGCAGGCACACACTCGTTATGTTTAGCTCTTACTCTAATCTCAGCACGCTCTGTCTGAGCAGAAAACCACAAAAATTCCAACTGGAGAAATGTTTGCATGAGGATTTGTGAAAAACTTCAGCTTTACAATAGACTCTCAGAACAGTTTACTGAAAAACACACAGAAGGTCATTTAACCACATAAACACCTGTTTCTTTACAGTCCGCGAAGCCTTCAGTAGATGCTGATTTTACAGTGTGTCCACACACACCTCGTCCACACACACCATCTACATACACTGGTCCACACACACACACACACACACACCGTCTACACACACACCGTCTATACACACACTGTCCACACACACACCAGTCCACACACCGTCCACACACACACCATCCACACACAAATAAGTCCACACACACTGTCCACATATAGGGGCATTGGTGGCTCAGTGGTAGGTTTCTTGCCTATCATGCGGAAGGCCCAGGTTCGATTCCCAGCCACTGGATGCAGTGCCGGTCCCAAGCCTGGAAAAATGGGAGGGTTGCGTCAGGAAGGGCATCCGGTGTAAAACATTTGCCAAGTTGTTGTGTGGACCAGTTGGTCCGCTGTGGCGACCCCAAACAGGGAGCACCCGAAAGCAACTTTTTACACCGTCCACACACACACTGTCCACACACGCACAAACACACTGCCTGAAGCCAGTGAGGATTGCTGGTTGTGAGGCTGGAGAACCCTTGCTCTGTGGAACAGGTCATGTCTTTGGCTATAATTTCTGCTCTACTCTGTACTTAAGTGTTATGGTGAAAGCAGCACCTTTGTTCTTGTCGATTTTGGACAACATGACATTATGCTTGTAAATGAAATTGTAGTCCTTCTGGTTTTCATTCCAGCTTTGTGCAGCCTGTTTGAATGTGAGATCTTTTTCAGAGTGTGTTTTCAGAGCACAGATTGCTATTTCTGCTGCATGTGGTGTTTCCGCAGCCACTAAAGAGAAGCGCTTATTTACTGTTTTCCACTTAGACTGCAGTTTAGCAGCCACTGCACACATGAGGTCAGAGGGTGTGTCTCCGCTCAAGGCGCACTGCTGTTTTTGAGATGTCTGTAAGGCTGCAGTTAATATAGCAGTAGGTAGGTGTGGGTTTGAGAAAGTTGCAGCTGAAAGAAGGATCTCCTGATAATTCTATCTGCTCCCTCTCACACTTCCTGCATCAGTGGGGTGATGATGTAATCCCCTCACGCTCTGATGACTTCAGACCAGTTTCAGTGTAAAACAGAGAAGAACAGAGGCAGAGAATCAGAAAGTAGTGAGGCAACAGGAAAGGTGCCTCATATTCCTCTTCCTCATTACAGCAGTGCAGTTCAGTTCAGCAGTGTTCGGCTCTCATTAGAAATAACAAAATATTTCCACACCGAATTCATCCGAATAACTGCCCCATCTTTCCCCTACCCCATTAGAGTGACACAGCAGGTCCATGAGCGTGTTAGATCATTGAGGGACTGTATTCATGGAGTAGGAAATGAATGATGTTTCCTTCTTAATTTAGCACGAGGACCTTACACGTTTTGGTTTTCTGGCATCTGAGGTCTCTAAAGATTCAGCACTTAATTGCCTGCATTAATGGGACTGGCATATTAATAGACCTGATCTGTCCCAGCTGTTCTTTAAGTAGAGCAGGTCCAAGGCTGGGGCCAGATCCACACATCACTGCAAGAAGGTCTGGAAAAAAAAAAAAAAAGATTATTTCAAGATTATTATAAACATGGGGATCTGATACAGGACTGCGTTCTTCTTATCTGCTATCTGGTGGTTTAGTGTAGACACATATTAAGAAATAAAGGTCATTCTTCAGGTCATGGTGATGTGCTAAAGTCAGGTGGTAAAGAGCCGTGAAGTGTTTTATAATGATGAAGCTGCTGTGCAACATAACACTGAATTCACAGATCGTATTGTATTGAACTCTAAAGTAGAGTGAATGTAAAAGCACCACTTCCTGAATCAGCTTCCTGCACTAGAGCTGCAGCGTGTGTAATTCAGCAGTAGTAATCCTGTACTCGCATTGCTGATGAGTGTGTGTTTGAGACGGGTCCAGTCTGAGCACAGTGTACAGTACAGGAACTCTAAACGTGATGAATGAACCTCCTGGGAATACGGATCAGATCCAGCTATAAGATCTGCATGAAGTCAGCACTGATCCACATGATAGACCTAGATAAGCTTACTCTTCACTCTGAAATGTAACGATGCAGAATTGTTTAGGAGGTTTTAGTGTTTCTCCTCCGTCACATTGGCTCAATGCTGATGTCTGTCCTACCCTGTTCCTGGGACACAGGCCCCTGAGTGGGAGGGAAAGTTTACTCAGTCCTCTGTAATCACGGCGGAGCAGCAGTCAGCCTGGTCAATATTTACACACCCTGATGACTAGCAGTTTCGAACAGCACAGAGGTGCTAAGAGAGAGCAAACAGAGGAACCTCAATGTGATCAGGGTGTGGGACTCCAGCTCTCTGAAAACATCCATAGCAACAAGCACAAAACTGTTCAGAGCACTGGCGTCCAGCTCTGGTCTTTTCACACACTTCTCCATATTGACCTGTGAAGTGCAAAAGTTTAATCCATCCATCCTTCTGTCCATCTACTCAATCCATCCATCCATCTATTCATCCATCCTTCTGTCCATCTACTCAATCCATCCATCCATCTATTCATCCATCCTTCTGTCCATCTACTCAATCCATCCATCCATCTATTCATCCATCCTTCTGTCCATCTACTCAATCCATCCATCCATCCTTCTGTCCATCCACTCAATCCATCCATCCATCTATTCACCCATCCTTCCGTCCGTCCACTCAATCTATCCATCCATCTATTCATCCATCCTTCTGTCCATCCACTCAATCCATCTATTCATCCATCCTTCTGTCCATCCACTCAATCCATCCATCCATCTATTCATCCATCCTTCTGTCCATCCACTCAATCCATCCATCCATCCGTCCATCCATCTATCCACCCACTCAGTACATCTATCCATCTATCCATCCATCCATCCATCCATCCATCTGTCTATCCAGCCACTCAATCCATCCATCCATGCATCCATCTACTCAATCCATCCATCTGGCCATCCATCCATCCATTCATCTATATATCTACAAACTCAATCCATCCATCCATCCATCCATCTGTTCAGCCATCCTTCTGTCCTTCCACTTAATACTTCCATCCGTCCCGTCCATCCATCTATCCACCCACTCAGTACATCTATCCATCCATCTATCCATCTATCCATCCATCCATCCATCCATCTATCTATCTGTCCACCCACTCAATCCATCCATCCATGCATCCATCTACTCAATACATCTATCCATCTGTCCATGCATCCACCTACTCAATACATCCATCTGGCCATCCATCCATTCATTCATCTATTTATCCACCCACTCAATCCATCCATCCATCTGATCAGCCATCCTTCTGTCCTTCTACTCAATCCATCCATCCATCCATCCACCTATTCACCCACTCAATCTATCCATCCACTTATTCATCCTTCCTTCTGTCCATCTACTCAATCCATCTGTCCACCCACTCATTACATCTATCCATCTATTCATCCATCCATCCATGCATCCATCCACTCAATACATCTATCCATCTGTCCATGCATCCACCCACTCAATACATCCATCTATCTCTCTAATCAGTTCATTTCCATTCATGGAGTGTCTCATATCTTTCCTGATTTCAGGACGGATGAGTGTTTTTTGGTGATTATTTGGTTTTTCTTGGCATGTAGTTTGTTTCCTGTTTCCGTGTTTTATTGTGTCTGGTGTTCGGTTCAGCGTCTGAGGTAAAGCGTATTTAAGGGAACAGGGTAAAGGGATGAGGCCCGAGGCAGTGGTGGTCTGTGTCTGCCTTACATTCCACACTGATGATTCATCTGTAGGAATGCTACTGATGTGTAACTAAACACACACAGTTAAAGCGAGTGTGTGTGACGATCATGCTTATTAATACCATCTGGACACCGTCTCCTCTGCTCTGCATCTGTGTGTGTGTGTGTGTGTGTGTGTGTGTGTGTGTGTGTGTGTGTGTGTGTGTGCTGTGATTCATCCTGCTCCGTCACTCATACATGTGCTTCAGATTTGCGAGTCCTTTAAATGACCTCAGTGTTCCAGGAGGTAATGGTGCTGTGTGTTAGAGGAAAGACATGGAGTGAGGGAATTCCAAGCATTCCTCCGTCTCTCTGCATCACAGTGGAGGAAACTGTGATATCAGTGTTCCTCGGAATGAACAGTTTACACACTTCCATCAGAAAGAATGAATAAAATTGTTAGAGCCAGGAGCAGTAATAATTTTTATGTTTTATTACAGTAAATGTTTACAATATTTCTTCTTTTTTTCTTTTTGTTTTTTTCTTTTTTTATTGTATTTATTGTTGCTTGTCCTTCGTCAGTTTTTGTGATGCGATTACAGTTAAATCACATCATTCTCATTAACATCATCCTCCATTCAGATTAGCATCACCCTCGTTTCAGATAAGCATCACCTTCCTCTCAGATTAACACCACCCTGCACTCAGATTAGCACCACTCTTCCTTCAGATTAGCATCATCCTCCCCTCAGATCATCATCCTCCCCTCTTCCCTCAGGTTAGCATCATCCTCACCTCATTTTAGCATCACCTTCCCCTCAGATTGGCATCATCCTCACCTCAGATTCCACAGTGATGTTTACATGTAGGAATGAATTGAATGAATAAAAAGAATAATATGGCAGGAATATACTGCCACTCCAGTGGAGGTTGCACGTGTATTAATATAAACACACAGTCCTTGTATTTCTCTCTGTGCTGTAAAGGTCATGACCCCGACACGAGCTGGACAGACGTACATTTATACCCCTGCACCCAGCAACTCTCAGGACCTTTATGATATTCCTCCCATAAGATCTCAAGGGGTAAGTGACCCACTGACCTACCACATAGCACAAGCCTCTACACTGACCATCCCTCACATCTCCTATAACAGTCTTGTGTTTCTGTCCTGACTTTTCAGGTGTATGACATCCCAGCTGGTAGAAAGAAAGGAAAGCACACAAGTCCTCATACCCAGGGTCTTTATGACCTTCCTCCAGCACAGGACACAAGGAATCAGGGAGTGTATGATATCCCACCTCCATCACAAGGGGTACGTGTAATCTCGTGAACCTGTAGTCAGTAATAGACGATGTGTAATGCTTTTAAATGTTTTAAATTTTAAAAATCAACTCAGTAGAAAAGTATTTAAAGAGTAAGTGAGTTAGCTGTGACACAGTAATCTCAGAACGATACTTTCTCCTAAATTGCAAAGCCAACAGAAGGAGAAAATAGATAATGTACTTTTTATTAGTTTCCCTTGGTTGTTAAATGAAAGCCTTGCCTGCCAGTAGTGGTGTAGTCAGACCCTGTTTACTACAGCGAGCGACCGTAAGACTCAAATAACTGCTTTCTTCTACTTCAGAGCTCTTCGTTTGTTTGCAATAAATTAAGATATGCTGGGAACCTGTTATTTGCGATCCATTTAATGAAGGGTTTGTGGAGGCTTGACTCGCTCTAAAAGGCAGATTTTAAGCTTAGAGCTTTTACTCCTGTTATTTCATCATGGATGTCCTCATGGTATGGGCATGGACATTAAAACCCTAAGCTTCAAGCTCAGATCAGGTTCTGACACCCTACTGGATAATGAAGGGATATTAGCTTGTTAACTTGTTGAACTCCTTTCAGGACTCGGCTTGGTAAGTCCAATTTAAAAAAGGAAAACACAAACACACGTTTCCTGCTCTGCTGCAGCTCAGCTCTGTGTCGGTGCATTCTCTCCCCTTTCTTTCCCTTGCCACTCACTCAACCCTAGGTGTCGCCCATTCACAAAAATTGCACTTGACCATCAGCATTCACTCTATCCACAAAACCCCACTGACTCAAGACAGAGAGCCATGCAACCTGTAGCTGACTCCCTTCTGATGTCTGCTACGTTCATCTGTGTTTGGTCTGTACTACACCTGGAACTTAAATGGCTGAAGGCCCAGATGCCAGCAGGTGAACTGTGTGGTGACATGCCTAAAGGGGTGGAGCCACTGGAACAGGCAGAGTTGAAGGTCTGTCCCAACAGAAGGGACTCTGTAGTGCTGGACCTGCTCTTCCACACCAAGAGAGTGCTCTTCTCCCTCCAACAACATGGCCACCAACCTCTTTGTCCAGTGCATCAGTTTGCAAAACAAAAGAGAGGATGAAGTCGGGAGCATGCACCAGTGGACTGCTAAAAATTGCAAGGTTCACCTGAGTAAAAGCATGTTAGTATACTGACCAGCTCGAGCATTGCCTTTAGTGAGGTCAGTCAGAGGACTGATGGCACCTGAATAGTTGAAGTATAATAATGAACTGAATATGCCACACTTACTTATTGGTCTTGGACAGGCTGTAGTTAAGAGCTGTCTTATAAACCTGGGGACATACCTGCCCATGACCCAAGTGGAAGCCCATACTTTTCCCATCCAATTGCACACTTCTTTGAACATAAATGGGAAAACACAAAAACACACCAGTTTTCTGCTCTGTTGCAGGCCAGACCTGTATTGATAAAGTTTCTTCATAATTTTCGATGCTAAGGAGATATTTTGTCTTGCCTTTTCTCTGTTTCTTGTTGGTACATTAATGGTGTTCTCATTCCTGCAGGTTTATTCTGTACCACCTTGTAAAAGTAACTCCAATCAAGATGAGGGCAATTATGACTTTCCCCAGCCTCACAAAAAGAAGACCGAGGGTGTATACGATGTTCCACCTATGTCCACGTCTAAATCCGCCCACTCGAACTACGACTTCCCTCCAGCTAACTGCAGCAGTGCCATCTACGACATTCCCCCAAGCCAGCTTAATTCTGGAGCTTCGCAAGATTTATACGATGTCCCCCGTGGGATTCAGCAGCAAACACAGAGCAGGGAACGTGATCGCAGCAAGGGAATCTATGATGTCCCGCCCCCTGATTCTCGTTTGATGGCTGATGTGACTGATGGCATGAACCGCTTATCATTTTCCAGCACAGGGAGCAGCATGTCCACTTCTTCATCTTCGGCTGGCACTCCAGCAGACGGCCGTCTCATGCTTGACCTAGATTCTGCCTTACAGAAACTCAACCACCTGCAGCAGGGCCTGGAGTCCTCGCTCTCCTCTCTCTACACCCTGACCTCCTCACCCAGCTGGAGAACTTACAGCTTCATGGAGCGCTATGCTAATGAAGTGCGCTCCACTATGGAGCGTGTTCGTATGACTCTGGCTGAATTCCTTGCTTTCGGTAAAGGCACCGCAGCCAACGCCACCACGCTATTGGACCCGGCACTGCACTCGAAACTGAGAAAGCAGCTGCAAAGGCTGGAGGACTCGCAGCAGATCCTGCAGCAGAGCCTGGAAAACAGTAGCTGGGCTCTTGCGACCGGCAAGCAGCAGAGTAAAAGTGACGAACTGGACCGCTTTGTTATGGTGGCACACACTCTTCCTGATGATACCAAGCAGCTGGTGTCCACAATAGGGAGCAATGCAGAGATGCTGTTCCGCAGGGCACCTATAGAGGGTGTTGTTCACCCTTTCACATGCAACCGAATCGAAGAGGAGAGCTACAGTGGCCAAACCAAACCATTTCCTGTGGTTCAGGACAGTGAACAGTGTGTGAAAAGCTGGATGGAGGACTACGATTACGTCCATTTGCAGGTGAGAACAGCTGTAAATTTAACTAGGTTTACTATTTCCTGACGTTACTTCTATTTAAGCAGTTACACGTATTAGCTCTTGTATAAAATGCTAAACATATAAACTCACGAACCTCTCTACTCCAATGCGCTCTAAGGAACAAAAGTTCAGCAGACCATTAACCATGACACCTTTTTTTTTTTCCGAAGGGTAAAGAGGAATTTGAGCGTCAGCAGAAGGAGCTCTTAGAAAAGGAGAACATTACGAACCAGAGCAAGGTCAAACTGGGACAGGAACAGGTACATGGACCTAAAATTGGATTCAGCTGATCTGAGACTGTTCTCCTGTGATGGCTTAGATTGGCAGACAATGATGTGACTCTTTTTCCACTGATTCTCTAACAAGAGAATGTGAGGTGTATTTAAACAATATTAATTAACTTTAAACTAAATACATCACAGCTGTATCACAGGTGTTAAACATCTGGAATAATCTGGCAGAATGATGGAACGTGTTTTCTGTTACATATATGCAGTAAAATCTGCTGTATCATCACTTTATGACTAAATATTATATTAGTATCAGTGTATAGCTTTTGTAAATAAATAAATAAATAAATACTTTGACTCATTTTCCTTATTAGCGTTCTCATGGACATCACTCTTTACTTTTTCTCTCTCTCTCTCATAGCTGAATCAGTTCAAGCAGCTGGAGCAGGAGGCCATTAAACCTGTAGATAATGACATCACACAGTGGATCTCCCATCAGCATTCCACAGGCTCCTCCTCTCCATCAGACTCCTCCTCCACGTCCTCCGGCGGGAGTGGAAGTCACTTGTGTGGGCGTGACCGGCAGCTGCTGGTCTTCTATGGAGAGCAGTGTGAGCAGCACTTTGTGACTCTCCTGAACGCCGTGGACGCTTTCTTCAGCTGTGTGGCAGCCGGCCAGCCGCCGCGGATCTTCGTGGCTCACGCTAAATTCGTCATCCTCAGTGCTCATAAGCTTGTATTTATTGGAGACACTCTGTCGCGGCAAGTCACCGTGCCTGATGTGGCAAATCGGGTGATGGACTCGAGCAACGTACTCTGCGAGCTGCTCAAAACAGTGGTAGGTGCCACCAAAATGGCGGCCATGCACTACCCCAACACGCCGGCGGTTCAGGAGATGGTGGACCGGGTCACGGACCTCTCACATCACGCACAGCAGTTTAAAATGCAGCTCTTACAAATGTCTGCGTTGTGATCTGTTAAGTGTGAGTGTGTGTGTGTGTGTGTATATGTTAAATATTAAATATTCTATATTCTATATGTATGACGCACATTGAGAAATGCTGGCTTTGTAAATGATACTGTATTCTGTGTAAATATTTGTTTAGATTTGTTTTATATAAGAAGAATGGTATGAATAAATATATCACTGTAAAGTTGCTTTCTATCGCAGTAATGTAATCATCCAGATGTTTTTGATTTTTTTTTAATGACCACCTTATAAACCTGCTCTTATGACCAGTAGTTAAAGCTGCTCCTGCTACTGGAAACGTCTCCTGTACATTTCTTGAAACTTGCTGCATTTTTTGACGATGTACGAAAAAAGTAAAAGACTCATTTAGCAGATGCATTTTGTTGTGTTATGCTTAAAAACGCTAGAAAGATGTTTACTCCTGCACTGAGGCTCTGCTTCAGACCATCAGCTTCTTACAAGTCGAAACCCTGAAACCTCTAAAACCTCTAAGCAGCTCAGACTAGATTCCTCTCTCAAAACTGAACAATACTAAAACACCCGCTAGTGCATACTCTCTCTCTCTCTCTCTCTCTCTCTCTCTCTCTCTCTCTCTCTCTCTCTCTCTCTCTCTCTCTCTCTCTCTCTCTCTCTCTCTCCTCTCTCTCTCTCTCTCTCTCTCTCTCTCTCTCTCTCTCTCTCTCTCGACCAAACCCAGCTTGGGTGAAACTAAATATAAAGGCTGCTTTTATGTGCTGTTTAACTCTGCACACAGAGACTCAGCCTGAGTGATGAAGAAGAGAGAGAATGGTTCATGCTTCTGACACTGGAGAGGAGATGAATGTTGGTATTTGTTGAGTTTTTCCTGCGCTGAGGATTACTAGACTCTCTGGTGTTATAGTGCTACACCCTTTATATTTATAGATGTTTGGATGATGACCAGGCCAGCAGGAGACACTGGGCATTCTCCAGGAGGAAGTTCAGCCATGACTGCTGAAGCGCAGCACCATTTTTATCCAGTAAATGAGTTCACATCCTGTGTCTTTCTGGCTCGGATTCACGGCAGAGCCGCAGCTAAACGATACAAACTGCTCCCTGAGCTAGTATTAATAAATTTCAACAGGATGTTAGTGTATGACATCACTAGAGAGGTTATTCATACCACTAATAATAGGTGCTTGCAGTCACAGGCTGGCTATGTGATGTTATTAGCTGTGATGGTGAAGGCTTTCGAGTGACATGAGGAAGAGAATCAGGTCTGCAGTAACCTCAGGAGCTGCATGCACTCACTGCAGAATGAGCTTCCTGTGTGAGATTGTTTACAGCAGACAAACTCCACAGCAACGTGCTGACCCGAGCGCTGCAACCTTACACAAGAGCTTTATTCCTACAGTACAAGTGCAGCAGTTTCGATATGATCTCCTACACATGCTCTTCATCAGAGCCTCAGCAGCTCACAACCAGTTCCTCTGTCTGCAGCAGAAGGAGAGAGCTTAAAGAGTTTCAGCTGGGAGTTACAGCAGGAGATCACCCTGAGTCTCTTACTGCTGCTACACCACTGTACTGTACCTCTGCACTTTAATAACAGTGTTCATCTTCATCATCATCATCCTCATCATCATCACACTCTCCGGTGTTTATCATCATCATCATCACACTCCCTAGTGTTCATCATCACCATCATCACACTCCCTAGTGTTCATCATCACCATCATCACACTCTCTAGTGTTCATCATCATCATCATCACACTCTCTAGTGTTCATCTTCATCATCATCACACTCTCTAGTGTTCATCATCATCATCATCACATTCTCTTATGATCATCATCACATTCTCTAGTGATCATCATCATCATCATCATTACATTCTCTTATGATCATCATCATCACACTCTCTAGTGATCATCATCATCATCATTACATTCTCTTATGATCATCATCATCACATTCTCTAGTGATCATCATCATCATCATCACACTCTCTAGTGTTCATCATCATCATCATCACATTCTCTTATGATCATCATCACATTCTCTAGTGATCATCATCATCATCATCATTACATTCTCTTATGATCATCATCATCACACTCTCTAGTGATCATCATCATCATCATCATTACATTCTCTTATGATCATCATCATCACATTCTCTAGTGATCATCATCATCATCATTACATTCTCTTATGATCATCATCATCACACTCTCTAGTGATCATCATCATCATCATTACATTCTCTTATGATCATCATCATCACACTCTCTAGTGATCATCATCATCATCATCATCACATTCTCTAGTGATCATCATCATCATCATACTCTCCAGTGTTTATCATCATCATCATCACATTCTCTTATGATCATCTTCATCATCACATTCTCTAGTGATCATTATCATCATCATCATCATCATCATCACATTCTCTAGCGTTCATCATATATTATATATATATATATATGCATCTCAATAAATTAGAATGTTGTGGAAAAGTTCATTTATTTCAGTAATTCAACTCAAATTGTGAAACTCGTGTATTAAATAAATTCAGTGCACACAGACTGAAGTAGTTTAAGTCTTTGGTTCTTTTAATTGGGATGATTTTGGCTCACATTTAACAAAAACCCACCAATTCACTCTCTCAACAAATTAGAATACTTCATAAGACCAATAAAAACAACATTTTTAGTGAATTGTTGGCCTTCTGGAAAGTATGTTCATTTACTGTACATGTACTCAATACTTGGTAGGGGCTCCTTTTGCTTTAATTACTGCCTCAATTGGGCGTGGCATGGAGGTGATCAGTTTGTGACATCCTCATCTTGAGGCTGAAGGATGGTTTTCCGCTGCACAGCTCTTCCTCTGATCCTGTACTTAACCCTCTCCGTGTTAAACTGGAGCTTGCTAAATCTTACTGATTTCTGAAGTAAACATTCCTACTGTTTCTCTCCAGGTTGTCTAGATTTTCTGCTTCTTCTATACAAATCCTTCATCTGTGAACTTTTTCTTTACTTGTCTCATGGACGTCTGTAACCAAACCCCTTTAATTCCATACAAGTCCCGTCTCAAAGTAACCCCATGGTGTCCATGATCACATTATCTACGCATTCTTCTCATGCTGTCTCCCCCCAGCGGCCTCTCACTGCTATTCCACTTACAGCAAATATTCCACAGTAGTACAGGAAGACAAAACACCTGCTAATCCAGCAAGTTCCCATTTAAACACTGTCTCAAAGATGCTTGGAGAATTTTACATGCAATCACTGATACATCGATGTTTTAATGTTTCTATTTATATTCAGTTTGACTTCATTCGAGTTCAGGATTTCAGCCAGTAAAATCTTGGGATTCTGCCCTGATTACTGAGCAGATCTTCACTGACATGAAATAAAAAGTCAAATGGAGACCAGGGGAGTGAACGAACACACACACACACACACACAAATGCACAGTAAGCCGATCGTTCCCAATAAATACAACTTTAATAGAATGCTTACAGAACCTGATCCAGAGAAATGGGACTACATTGTGTGAAATTACAAGACCTTCTTATTGTAAGGTTTGTTCGTTTGTTTTTTTAACTTCACCACCCACCCGAGAGTTGGAAATAAAATGACTGTACATTGGAACAGGATGGAGTGACTTCTGATCTCACATGCCCTTCCTCCTCTACCTCTCCTTCTTCATTCTCTGGGATTGACTTCAGTAATGTTCTCTAGCAGTTTACTGACTACAGACACCACCGCCTCGCCTCCTGCTGTCCTACAACTACACTAGACTCCACCTCTCCCTCAGCACACGCTCACACACTCGGCTCGCATACGGAAGCTGCAGGGCTGATCTACAGGTGGTCACTGATCATACTCGCATGGGCTGTAGTGCATCCATGAATTACACAGATAAGAAAAACACACTGATCAGAGACAGAAAGGTGTGTTTGTGTAAACAGAATAAAATTCATTGAGTATTGAAGCGCTGTAGTGCTGAAATCATTACTGACAGACCCGGTGCTCTGCTGTACTCTGAAAACACTCCATCAGCTTTAATAAGGGGAATAGGGGTGCAGAATTTAGTGTGTGTGTGTGTAGCATGTAGTGTGTATGTGTAATGCCATGATACCAGCAGTGTGTGAAGCAATCTTCAGACCTACAGCTTCCCTTTTCTGTATACACACACACACACAATTCATAATCTGTTCATTCTTCATCAGAAATCAAAGGACAATAAACTGGACAGTATATCTAACACAAAACAGCTTCCTGTACAGAGCCAGAGAAAAAAAAACCTACCTCACATTCATAACCACACTAACACTGGACATCCTGCAAGCTTGGAACTCTTCCTCCTTTCATTTACTAATCCCCTCTTTATGACCTCTCTATACAGCTTCACTGTGAAAGTGTGTGTGTGTTTGTTTAGAAACAGAAATAGCATGGCGGTCGGCTCTACATGCAGCTCCGAGTCACTGGCCTCGCTGGAAAACGTGCCACTTCCTCTTTCGTTGAGTCAAGGAGAGACGGACAGGGCAGAGGTCAGAAAGAGAGAAGAGGCCGAAGAAAGTATTGGGCGGGGCAGGGCAGGGCAGAGGGAGGGGCAGAGGGGAGGGGACGTGACAGTGCTTCTCAGTATCCTGCTTTTCTTTCAGGATTCGTCGTTTTCAGCAGGGGGAGTGGTTGCGTTGGGGGCGGAGTGATCTGGGTCCGACTTGCTGGAAATTCGGTCGAGCTCCGCCTGGACGTCAGTCAAACCCAACTTCGAGCCTGAAAGAAAAACACACACACACACACACACACACACACACACACACACACAGTCAGGGTATGAAACTAGAACACACCCACCTTCTGTGTCTTTTTATAGTTCTGAAACTTTAAACTAGTTTGCAAAAACAGAACACAAAAGGGAGTAAAGCGTGTAAACAGGAAGTGCACAGCAGCGCAGTTTAATCCCCTCCGGGTGTTAGTGTGTCCACGCTAGGGTGCAAGGCGGCAGAGGCAATAAAGGAAATACTGGTTAAAGTGTGGGAAATGATGGGAACTCTTCAAGAATAACCCTTAAACATATCCTAAATATTTAAAATGGAAGAATTCCAGACAGAAGAGATTATTCCTTATTTATCGAGACACAGCTGGATGGGAAATGAGCAGAGGAGAAGCGTGCAAACAGTAAGCATTAGACGTAGAGTACATTTCAGACGCAGGACTGAACAGCAGCTGCAGGACAGTAGGAGGTCTGGACGGTCAGGCAACTACATCCAGCCTGTGCGCTGATGCCTTCATGCACATCCCTCCATTCAGCTGCATGGACGTTACCTCTACTACACACTGCAAGAAAGCGTTTATTTTCAGACTTTCACTCTGAGCTCCTGGTTAATGTCAAGACTTCTGAAGATCTGACCTTCAGCAGAGTTTAACACTCAGTAATTAGCTGGTTTGAGTTTAGAGCCACACGGCAGGGTTCTGAAGACCTTCAGCCTTCATTTAAGGAGTACAAAGGCTAAAGAAATGCCAGAGTCTTGAAGCTTAGCAAACACTGGGCTTCATTTATCACGCTGGAGATGAACAGACTTATTCATAAAAACTGCTCACAGGACTTTATTCTGATTATAGACTAATGCTATATACTAGCAATGAGGTCACTTTTAAATCAGCTCGATTGTGGCAGTAGTGTGTGTGTGTGTGTGTGTGGTTGGTGGGGACTGTGTGTGCTGGAAGATGTAGCACACACACAGCACTCTCGCCGTTTAGTTCCTGCGTTCAGCCCCAGGTGAGTTTTTCGTTTTATGGTGATTTGTGGGCGTGGCTGAATGTAACTCTCCATGTGAACCTATTAACAATCAGTTACAGAACTTTTAAAGGCTGAACTTCATATCACTAATTTATGACCACAAGTCAAGAATCTGAAAATAAATCCTTCACTCAGAACACTGAGCCTTCAGTGCGAGGGAGGAAAAGCCATGCTGGTGGCATCCTGCACAGCCTCTTCACTCAGATCCAGCTTAGAGACAGGGGAGTGGACACTTGTATTTCTATACTTTCGCCTTTACACACACAACTGACTCTCCAATTAAGCAGTATCTCTAAGGCAGAGAAGTGAAATGTGTGTGATGGCTGTGATTTGGGATGAGACCCAGACTCACAGCGATGATGGAAACACAAAGTACAGGTACACAAGTGTGAGGATGAGTTCATGCAGAGACGCATGGGAGGGGTTACGTGGATTCTCAGGGAAAGGGCTGGATGCAAATGAGATCTGCATGAACACACACCTTAACGTGGCCAACATCCCCTGGCTAACACACACACACACACACACACACACAAAATGAAAGACATTGTTAAAGTGGGTACAAATACGTGTTAGTGAGGAAAGACACACATCCACACACATCAGATGAAATAGAGTGATGGTCACCGCCAGGTACAAGGCGTTGTGGGATAAACCATTCCCTTTAAATAAAATAGGATTAAAAATCAGGTGGCATAAAAAGATGAAAAGTGGAAAATCCAAGCACACCATGCTTGATACTCATGAGACTGTCAGTAAGCAGTGTGTTAGCTTCAGCGCGCATGCGCGCGCGTGTGTGTGTGTGTGTGTGTGTGTGTGTGTGTGTGTGTGCGTGCGTGTAGAAGTGCAGACAGAGCAGCACATTATTCAGAATGCAAGTTGTACTCGTTTAGTCCGTGTTACTGCGCAGTAACAGAGCCACACAGTGTAGAAGCACACTGTGTTCTGGGTTAAACTGGTTAAAGGATTTCCTACACTCAGGATCATGCAGTAATGAGTTATTTATTTATTTATTTATCTTTACCATTGCTGATGTCAGAAATCTGGTATGGAAGGAGGAACAAAGACAAAAACAAACATAAATAAACAAAGGACAGAAGAAATGCGTGTGTGGATGACCGTTAAAACGATGAGAAATCAGGTTTTGACCAGTGCCAAGAGTTTACTACATTAAAAACTGTTTTTGATTAACTGTCTAAACTTGCAGTAAACATATCTTTAAAGTCATCAGTAGGCTGTGGATGAAGGCAGGTATAAGAGATTTCCATCACTTTTTTTTTTTTAACTGTATCTGAAATATTTCAGCCAAAAAGCACTAGGTGATTATCTAATCTATATGATGTCTGCCTAGTTCTTCTTACATTCAGAACAATGGACTGGAGTAAGAGGATGTGGGCTGTGGAAGTGAGGTGGTGGTTCCTACCGGACTTGCGCACTGTTCCCGGAGTGTTGCTGCCTCCTCCTGCAGGCTGGCCAGGTCCAGGAGAGCCTGCTTTCTTGGTCAGAAGACTGTTGAAGAAGTTAGCCAGCACGCCCTCGCTGGTCTGACCTCCTGTCACATGGAGAAAAACAACTGAATCAGCAAACACACACACGCCTACACCACAGTTGCCTTCTCCACACTATTCACAGAGTAAAAGCCCGTCTGCTCCCTCTGAGCAGGGACGAGGAAAGAGGAGGAAATGAGAGCTACCTAATCACCATCACATCAACTGTTACCAGGAGCTGGAGGTTCTCCGAGACCGAGCCGAGGAGTCGGTAAAGGTTCAAAACAAGCCTGGAGCGAGTCTCCAGTGTCTGGTGTTAGGAGTAACAGTGTGGGCTGAAGAAAAGTCAGAGGCCGTGGGGGAAAAAAAAGGAAAAAGGACAGAGAGGAAAGAAAGGAAAGGACAGGAGGAGAGTGTGCGTCCTGAAGGCTCAGCTCTCATACACACCTTTCATGTTGGGATCAATCTTCTTGGTACCTGATTGCATGGGCATGACGTTAGCCACGTTAGCGGCCGCCGAGCGATTGGTCGTCCTCGGGGAGCCGCTGGGAGCTCTGTTTGAGGTGTCCTAACACACACACACACACAGAGTGGTCAGGCGAACACAGATAAACAAGGGATAAATGAAGGATAGATGAGGGTTAAAGGAGAGCTAGATAAATGACAGGTGTGGGATAAATGAGGGATTGATAAGGGATAGATGAGGTAGGACTCACCACTGGCCTTCCTGTGGTAGCTGCAGGCTGTTTAGATAACAGAGTCTACAAAAGAGATGAGAGACAGAAGAGAAGAAAAGCAGGAGCTCAGCACTGATGCATCACCGTTTCTCTGATAGTCTTTACATAATATTAATGTGCAAGAGTTCAGCTCTCCTCATCACTCTGGGGTTTGTGTGTTCATATTAGGTGTGTATACACAATGTAGAGTTCATTTTCACCAAAAAAATACCAGATGTGGTTCTAAGAGCATCAGTAGGAAGGGATCCTGGCTGCAGCAGCTGCCTTCACTCTCTTTTTGTGTGTGTAAATATCAGGAACGCCTGAAGGCTTCAGGGCAGCATTTTGCTACATTTGCTCCGCATATGGATAACAGGCAGGCTTTCAAAATAACTTCAACATAAAAACATCACCTGCAACTTCACCAGGAACACCTGGTCATCCTCTGCTTGGATTTCCTTCTCATGTACAAACTGCAAGACAGAATAAACAGTGTGATGTTTTACACAAATTAAAATTCACCTCTCACCTCACCGTTACATCTCACACAAACACTCTTTATGATGAAAATTCCACCTTTCTACCTACAGTTACAGCCCCTGAAAATGTGCACTACACCTGCAGGGCAGTGACGTACCTTTCGAACTGGAGGCTTCACTATTACATCTTCAAAGTTATCATCTGCTTTTATGCTCTGGAAGTTTTCATGTAGGATGGCAATCTTTTTCTCATTGTCCCACCCTGATGGACTGAAACACAACACACAGCTGCAACGCTCTGATCTCACAGTTGCTCTAACGTTTTACACACATCAGCATGCAGCACTTACATAAACACCGAGTCCTTCTCCACCACCTGGGCTGGGAAATTAAACGGAAAGCCATATAACCTGTGGATGAGGTATTTATATATCAAGTCTATATTTTTATTCTCCTTCATGGATGTGTAGAGCAGCGCCGCTCCGTCTGTGTGAACCCGAGTCAAGGGGCAGAACACACAGAGAACCTGCTGTAACGTTCAGCACAACACCTGCAGGGTTTATATAATCTACTGCAGAAAACATCTAACAACCAGCTGACTTCCTGCATGTGTGTGTGTGTGAGAAAGAGAGAAGGATACACTGCAGGCAGAAGCGTCGGATGTGCGACTGGATGAAGTCCAAGTGCTCGTCTCTATAATCGTGCTCCTTCTCCAAAGTGCTGATAGCATCACACTATTTTAGAGAGAGAAGGAGAGAGAAGCTTTTACCTTCACTCTTACCTGGACTGAATGTGAACACATTATGACTTAATGGGTTCTGCATTAATGCGTTACCTTCGTACACACCACCACCAGCGGAATGCCCAGGTTGTGTGTGAGTGTGTTGTCGCCCAATGGAAGCACGACACTCTCCTCCTCTGATTCTGCGTTCCTCCTCTGAGACACTCCTTCCACACTGCTTCCTGGCTCCACATACTCCTGGAACTGCTTCACCACTGCAGACCCACACAAAGTCATGGGTTAAATATAGAAGAAGCAGAGAGTGTGTGTGAGATCAGACGGATGTACATGTTCGTCAGCACAGTCTGCTGCATGTACAATACAGACCTCCCTCACCGTACTGAAACAGCAAGGTAAACACTTTTGGCTAAACACAGACACTGATAAAGTTCTAGAAGCAGGATGAACCTCTATTAAAGTGATAGAAAAGGCCAAAGCCCATTCTGTCTGATCATTTACAGAGAAATGTATCCAATCTAATAATCATGCAGTAAGACAACAATTCAAAACACACTACCACTCAGCAAAGCACTTTATCAGGGAGTAAGTGTAAAGTTTTAGACTAGACTGACTTAAGTCAATCAGTCTATCACCTTACACTTACTCCCTAATAAAGTCCTAACCCTAGCCAATCAGTCTATCACTGGGAGGACTGACCGGGGGGACTGACCGGGAGACTGACAGGACTGTTCCTGGATGACAGGAGAGGAACCCGGTGTAGTTGACTACCCGTAAAGAGTGGTTATTAGAGTTACTTTTGGGTTCCTGTCAGCTGAAAATGCTCTTCATGAAGGTGCATCCTTCCATCCAGCTTCCATCCGCAGGACTGCTGTGAAGCAGTTGTTTTCTGTTTTTCACACCATTCTGTATAAAATTCCAGGAGTTCAGTTGTTTCTCAAACACTCAGACCTGAAGTTCTTGACCTGTAGCCACAAGTCATATGCACTGCCGCTCATCTCACACATACTTACATCTGTGCTCAAGCTCTCTCATGGTCTCAGGAGGAACTCGCAGTTTGTCCAGGTAATCCCTCAGCACGCTGGTCCACTTGTGCAGCGAGTCGAGGGCCAGCCAGGGACGGGACAGATCCACCACCAGCACGGCCAGAGAGTCAGCCAGGTTCTCCACACACATTGCAAACTTCTGTAGGCCTTTATGATACAGATCCCCATCCAGCACCCACGCGTTACAACGTGCATGGTCTGTAACAAGAAGAACAAATATCAATAACATCTTTATGACATGCTGTGATCATATTTCATCATATCACCATCATAGGACTTGGAAAAGCTCAGTGTTGTAAAGGCTCTAATGGCTCTGGAGCTTTAGATGCAGGAATCCATAGCGTGACATGTCATCTCCACTATGTGTGGATTTACTATTATGTCTCATTTCTATACTGATGGTCTTTGAGCAACGGTAGCTCATCTGTTAGATCGGACCACACGGGCCAGCCTATGACCCTGTCGCCGGTTCACCACTGTTCCTTCCTTGGCCCACTTTTGACACTGACCACTGCAGACCGGGAACACCCCACAAGAGCTGCAGTTTTGGAGATGCTCTGATCCAGTGGTCTAGCCATCACAATTTGGCCGTTGTCAAACTCGCTCAAATCCTTACGCTTGTCCATTTTTCCTGCTTCTAACACATCAACTTTGAGGACAAAATGTTCACTTGCTGCCTAATATATCCCACCCATTAACAGGTGCCATGATGAGGAGATACTCAGTCTTATTCACTTCACCTCTCACTGCTCATAATGTTATACCTGATCAGTGTATACTGAGTCAGTAAAGAACAGACTCAGGAAGCTACACAGTCCATCACTAAAATCAAGCTCCTCAATCACAACATGAAAAACTGTTTCAGGTGTTGAAGTTCTCACCATCAACATCCTCATCATGAACGTTAAAGTACAAGTACTCCAAGCCGCGACCTTTCATGTACTCCTCCACACCCTGCAGTTTGGCCACCAATATAGTCTTCCCAGAGGCCACATCACCTGCACACAGATAAGCATTACGGGTTTACACAGAGTTATACATTACACCTGGCACAAAATGAGGATATTACACCTAACACAGTGTGAGGATGTGAGGATATTATACCTGACACAGTGTGACGATGTGAGGATATTACACCTGACACAGTGTGAGGATGTGAGGACATTGCGCCTGACACGGTGTGAGGACATTGCGCCTGACACGGTGTGAGGACATTGCGCCTGACACGGTGTGAGGACATTGCGCCTGACACGGTGTGAGGACATTGCGCCTGACACGGTGTGAGGACATTGCGCCTGACACGGTGTGAGGACATTACGCCTGACACGGTGCGAGGATATTACGCCTGACACGGTGCGAGGATATTACGCCTGACACAGTGCGAGGATGTGAGAATATTACGCCTGACAAAGTGTGGGGGTGTGAGGATATTACGCCTGAAACAGTGTGGGGATGTGAAGATATTACACCTGACACAGTGTAAGGATGTGAGGATATTACACCTGACACAGTGTAAGGATGTGAGGATATTACACCTGATACAGTGTGAGAATGTCAGGATATTACACCTGACACAGTGTGAGGATGTGAAGATATTACACCTGACACAGTGTGAGGATGTGAGGATATTACACCTGACACAGTGTGAGGATATTACACCTGACAGTGTGACGATGTGAGGATATTAGACCTGACACAGTGCGACGATGTGAGGATATTACACCTGACACAGTGTGAGGATGTGAGAATATTACACCTGACACAGTGTGAAGATATTACACCTGACAGTGTGACGATGTGAGGATATTAGACCTGACACAGTGCGGCAATGTGAGGATATTACACCTGACACAGTGTGAGGATGTGAGAATATTACATCTGACACAGTGTGAGGATATTACGCCTGACACAGTGTGAGGATATTACGCCTGACACAGTGTGAGGATATTACGCCTGACACAGTGTGAGGATATTACGCCTGACACAGTGTGAGGATATTACGCCTGACACATTGCGAGGATATTACGCCTGACACATTGCGAGGATGTGAGGATATTACACCTGACAGTGTGACGATGTGAGGATATTACACCTGACACAGTGCGGCAATGTGAGGATATTACACCTGACAGTGTGAGGATGTGAGGATATTACATCTGACACAGTGTGAGGATATTACACCTGACACAATGTGAGGATGTGAGGATATTACACCTGACAGTGTGACGGTGTGAGGATATTACGCCTGACAGTGTGACGGTGTGAGGATATTACGCCTGACACGGTGTGAGGATATTACGCCTGACACGGTGTGAGGATATTACGCCTGACACGGTGTGAGGATATTACGCCTGACACGGTGTGAGGACATTGCGCCTGACACGGTGTGAGGACATTGCGCCTGACACGGTGTGAGGACATTGCGCCTGACACGGTGTGAGGACATTGCGCCTGACACGGTGTGAGGACATTGCGCCTGACACGGTGTGAGGACATTGCGCCTGACACGGTGTGAGGACATTACGCCTGACACGGTGTGAGGACATTACGCCTGACACGGTGTGAGGACATTACGCCTGACACGGTGTGAGGACATTACGCCTGACACGGTGTGAGGATATTACGCCTGACACGGTGTGAGGATATTACGCCTGACACGGTGTGAGGATATTACGCCTGACACGGTGTGAGGATATTACACCTGACACAGTGTGAGGATATTACACCTGACACAGTGTGAAGATGAGGTAAGAGGGTACAGGACTCCCCGGCCTCAGCCGCTTCACAGACAATAAGATGTTGGATGAAGCAGTCACTCACCCAGGACCAGCACATTCTTCCCGGTCGGCAGTTTGGACCGTGATCGCGTTGACACTTCACTCAGTATCGATGACCTGCGCAGAGAAACGAACCGGGCGTTGGTTCAGTGCGGCCATTGATCCACCTGCCTCTCCCTCCCCCCCCCCTCCCTCCCTCTCTCTCTCTCTCTCTCTGCCGGGGCTATTCTGCTAGTTACCCGTTAGCTATCTGCCTCGCACACTTCTCCCTAGCCAGCATGTCTCACACAGTCCGTTTTATATTAAAACAGCAGACAGACTCACCATAAATTCTGCCCGTCCTCCTCCTCCTGGCTCTGGTTGTCTGCTGTGCTGTTATTGACATGTATGCTAGCAGGTATCAGTGTATTCCTCCCTACAGCCGCCATCTTCACAAGCTTGTGACACCGCCACAAAGAGCCCGGATGTAGTCGCTCGTTGTTGTGGAGCGTGTTTTTCCCACCCGCATTACGACAAATCCGTTAGGAATGGCTAGACCACTAAAAAAAACCAGCGCCGCGAGCGCGGAAAGCGAGGATTCCAGCCAATCCCGGCGCAGGAGTCCTTGCAGATACAGCCAATCCCGGCGAGGGAGGCGGGATTAGTCAATAAAACGGGTGGTAATGAAATTGCAGCTAGTGGAGTGGTCTACTGGGCGTGGAGCAGCGGGCCGCAATCACATCACAATCAGTCCTGTCAAGCCAAAACATTTCACACACACACACACATGATTTACTCGATAGCGCCATCACATTCATACAAGAAGATTCATGCTTTATGAAAATAAATAAATAAACAGCAAGATATAACAGTGCTAGAGAGAGAGAGACAGAGAGAGAGACACAGAGACACACACAGAGAGAGACACACAGAGAGAGAGAGAGAGAGAGAGCTTCCCTCCCGGATCTGGGTCAATTCAGGTCATTTTATTTGGCCTGTAGGCTACAGAAAGAGTTCTGCTCCCTAAACTGTCTACTTTAATAAAAAATGGAAAAAATATATATATATATATATCTTGTCATTGAATAGTGAGTTGGAATCTAAAATAATACAGCAATGCGTTTAAAAGATGCGTGTTAAGATGTGCTAGTGTATACAGTTTTCTTATACAGAGAGAGAGAGAGAGATCTATGCAGCAACTATTAACACTATTAATATAACTAACTGCTGTAAGAAAAAAAAAGTCTATTCAACCCTCATTAAAAAACAAGTCTGGTGTCAGCTTAGTGTAATTCTACTGCATGACCGCTAGGAGTCAGTGCTTCACTGTGCTAATAACCCGCTCCTGTTTCTACCTGCCGCGTGTGCGTGTGCGTGTGCGTGCGTGTGTGTGTGTGTGTGTGTGTGTGTGTGTGTGTTATTGCCTGCCTGATGTGCGGATCAGCTCATTCTCATGGAGCACTTCACGCCTCTTAGCGGAACATGAACACACGCACCCATCACTCACTCCAGCTCAGCTCTCAGCTACTTTCCTGCCATCGCTTGGGATTATTTGATTTATACACGCTGACAGTCTGGTAAGTTTCTCTTATCTCTTCTCTCTTATCTCTCTAATAAGAAGAAAGACTCTCTTATTCTCTCTCTCTCTCTCTCTCTCTCTCCTCTCTCTCTCTCTCTCTCTCTCTCTCTATGTTATTTAAAACATGATGCTGATTGATCTGATGTGCCAGAAGTAACTGTAACATATGACAGAGAATAAATAACTCTAGTTCATTAAATAGTAATAAATAGTTAATAAGAGAGCAGCAGCACTGTTCAGTAATAACATTCCTCTCATTACTTGGGATTATTATATCTGTTATAAACATCTCCTTGCAATGACATGAATCTCAGCTGGAATTAGGCATATTTTAGGGGATTTTAGGTGTCCCAAAAGTTTTTGTATAGCGAAATATTTTATACAGATCACTGTGGTAATCTGTCTTGAGGAGCTTCCCAGCACTGCGTTCTCTCTAAGCGGCTGTAGTGGGGTCTCCTCCACACCGCTCTATATTCTCTGTGTTGCCCTGAAAGTCTTCTTCATCATTACATGAGCTGATATTTTACACACGGGATCTCATGGGATAAATGCTAACACTCATCTGTTCACAACCAGCACCTGATTGTAGTGTGACTGCTGAAGTTGAGGTTTGTTTGCATAATCCTTTATAACCACCTTTATATCATGGCTCTGTGAAGATCGCTACAGTATTTTTTTTTCCATCTGTTTTTCAGTCAATTACATGACTTTACTTCACACAGTGTTGTTTTAAGACATGAAATATGTTGTTTTGATAGGAGATGCTCTTATGGGATGAGTTTCAGTTAAAGGAATGGTAGATGCTCCGTCCAGCTGTTTGAGTGGATTACTAAAGGATGCAATGATTCTGGAGCTGACTGTATGATTTACTGTGGGTCTGATATGGAACTGAATGGTAACTACATGGATACGCTAAACCATACACCTCGTACATAACGCTAGCTGCTACACACTACACTAGCAACCCTAAGAAACATGTAAGTTATCACGAATAATCTAACACACACATCTAGTTTAAAAACTGTTCAGCAGTCATTCATAGACTACTGCTGGAAGCTAGCAAGCCAACATTCCGCTAGCTAACCTGCTCATTCTGAATTGAAGCTAGCTGAATATTCGAGCTAGTTACCTTTTAATGTAATGTAGCACAACATTGATGAATGAATAATCTTCTGTGGAATTATACATGATTTTGCTGTGTGGCTAAAGAACAAACAGCTCATTCATATTCACATTCATCACCATTTAATGATCATATTCTTGCGGTTTTACGCAGTGTGTGTTTTGGCTTCTCTTGTTTAAGAACAAATCTTTTTCCTTTTTTTTTCACAACCTGCTGAAAGACACTAGTAAACAGTGATGCCCTGTGTAGAGGAAGACACTTTTTGTTCACTACTTGAAAACATTCAAGTGTGACCACACCCCCGGGGCATTTAGTCACGCCCTCTGTTGCCACACTGTGCCATTAAGGACTAAACTAGATGTGAAACTCGCATCCTGCTGCTTGAGTTGTGAGATTCTCCCAGCTTCTGTGTTCTTGAGGTTAGTGTGAATAGCAAGAGGAGAAGAAAGAGAGAGCGTCTGGTGCAGGAAATGAAGCGTGATGGCGAGGAGCTCTCCTTTATACGTGAAAAAGGATCACAACTGGCAAACAGGAATGCCACTCAATCTGGATATAATCAAAAAGTCCAACCTTCCGGCGCTTTCTTGAAAGATATGAATAATTGACCATTTGCCGTAGTGCAGTATTCAGGTCAGGTGTTGGGATGCTGTGGAGGCTCCAGCGGGACTCACTGCACTTATTCTACATACTGCCTCTTCAGCACAAAGGAGCGAGACAGAGGAACCTCATACTGCTCTGATGATTAAACTGTACAGTAGATTCAATTTCCTCCATGAGCAATGTCACTTCCTTTATCCAGTCTAAGAAACCCTGTATTCCTCAGAAGAAGGCAGTGCAGTGTTAGAATGCATCACAGCCTCCTGCAGGAGCCACAGCCTCCATCACAAGCACAAATACTCATTTAACTCTGGTGAAGGGTGAAGCTCTACATATAAATTATTATTATTATTATTATTATTATTATTATTATTATTATTATTATACTTTATTATGTAAAGTTGTATTTTGGCGATCAATCTACACTCAATAATCCACAATTTCAAAACCTGCTTTTATCATTTTTGCTAAATTATTTAAAAAAATTAAAAGCTGAGCTCTCTCAGTAGAGGAGAATCTCTGGAAACCTCACATAGGTGTTGTAGATCGTTACCTCTCACTTTTCCTGGCTCCGCCCTCCATTCACAACCCAGCACTCAACCACGCCCCCACCTCCACTCTTTCATTTAGATGTATATTCAGAGCTTTTCTTCAGTACTCTCTAGTCTTCACTCCAGCATTTGGGTCGTTTGTCCAGTTCTTCCCGGCAGATCCTCTGAAGCTCTCTCTACAGATGTTCTCTGCGGTTCAGGTCTGAGCTATTCCTGGACCACTCAAGGACCTTCAGAGACTTGTCCTGAAGCCACTACAGAGTTGCTGGAGTGTTTCTGATTAATGGAGTGTTTTGGTTGATGGAGTTGTTTCTCCAGCAGGTTCTCTCATCTACATGGAGGACTTCAAAAATGTACTTGTAATGAAGTTATCCTACTTTTTTTAATCCTACATTTTCACGAAGTCTGCAGCTTGTCCTGCTTGTATTTAATTGGCTGATGTTGACTAGATGATCATGCAGCCATCACAGTGTCTGGGGTTTCAAAGAGACGCCATGCTACAGTTTACATTTCTGCTATTTTGTGAAATTTCTTTATTGGTGTTACTTTCAGTTAGAAAGCTTTGTGTGTACATTGCCCATTTTTCCTGAGGTCACAGCCTGGTCAGTCATTCTAGACATTTTATACAGCGGCCATTTCCACTGCACTAATCTGATTGGCTGAGAGGCGTTATGAGAGCGCTGAAGTTCGGTGTAACAGCAGTGTGTGTGTTGCTGTGTGTATCACTCCACTCCTCTGCGTTCACTACACAACATTCCAATCCTTGCAAAAGTTCATTACACTCAAAACAAACCGTTACTACACTAACTACAGCCTATCAGTCAGTCTCTGTGTTACCAAGGCAACATGCCACGGTCTGTCCGGCTGTGGCGTCGTCAGGAACTGTTCTCAGTGTTGGAGCAAAAATAAACAAAATACTTTGTCTAAAAAATCAGTTAATGATATTAATTTGTTATGTGTAAAACTGATGTATAAAAGCAACAGCACACTCATGCAGGTACTAAATATCAGCACACCTGAGATTACCTGAGTTTACCTGATTGCCTTAGATTACCCGAGTTTACCTGATTACCTGAGTTTACCTGATTACCTGAGATTACCTGATTACCTGAGATTACCTGATTACCCGAGATTACCTGAGTTTACCTGATTACCCGCGATTACCCGAGTTTACCTGATTACCTGAGATTACCTGATTACCTGAGTTTACCTGATTACCTGAGATTACCTGATTACCTGAGTTTACCTGATTACCTGAGATTACCTGATTACCTGAGATTACCTGAGATTACCTGATTACCTGAGTTTACCTGATTACCTGAGATTACCTGACTACCCGAGATTACCTGAGATTACATGAGATTACCTGATTACCTGAGTTTACCAAGATTACCAGTGGCCTCGTGCCCGCAGCCGTGTGGATCTTCACCAGACCAGCACTCTTGACTAGTGATATTGTAGTCAAGTGTGCATCTACACAATACTCTGTACTCTGTTTCCCTCTCACTCCTTGTCTCATTCCTTGTGTGTTTTGTCCTCCGCAATTCAGCTTAAGCTCAGATCAACATGAGCAACATCTACGAGTCAGCAGCCACCACGCTGGGCCTCTTCAACAGCCCGTGTCTGACCAAAGTGGAGCTGCGTGTGGCCTGTAAAGGAATCTCAGACAGAGACGCCCTGTCCAAACCTGACCCCTGTGTGGTGTTGAAGATGCAGTCTCATGGACAGTGGTTTGAGGTAGGATTCATATCTCACTGTGTAAACTACATCAGCTCTGTCTCCTTCCTCCAGGACTCCTTAATCTTCTCCACCACCCCCCTCCTCTTCATCCCTCTCTCCATTTTTTTTATATAATTAAGTAGTAATACCAAGGACCTCTCCAGCATATGCTCTCTCTCTCTCTCTCTCTCTCTCTCTGTCTCTCTCCCTCTTTCTCTGTCTCTCTCTCTCTCTCTCAATTTCTCTCTCTCTCTCTCTCTTGCTCTCTTCTCTCTCCCTTTCTTCCCCCCCTGTCTTTCTCTCTCTCTCCCCATCTCTCCCTCTGTCTCTCCCCCATCTCTCTCTCTCTCTCTCTCTCTCTCTCTCTCTCCCCCCCCCATCTCTCTCTCTCTCTCTCTTGCTCTCGCTCTCTCTCCCTATCTCTCCCCCTCTCTCTTTCTCTCTGTCTCCCTATCTCTCCCCCTGCCCCCCTCTCTCTCCCTGCCCCCCCTCTCTCTCCCTATCTCTCCCTCTATCTCTCCCCTCTCTCTCTCTCTCTCTCTCTCTCTCTCACTACCATCTCAGCTGATATCTTGTTACACATGATGAACAATAATACCAGACTGACATAATCGAGGTATTCTGAAGCCGGATGTGTTGTCCAGGTAAATAATGTGGAAATGCAGAGGTCAACCTAATGCTCGATGCGAAAATCTGCAAGTCCAAATCAATGGCCAGAAAATGTAATGAGCAAATGAAAAGTGCCACAGTAAATGTGCTGGGAAAGACACTGGGATGAACAGTATAATCTCCACAGAAGCCTCACTAGACAGAAATCCTGACAGTGGTAGCTGCCCACTGCTGGTACACTTGTCTTTGCTGAACACAGCTGTATCTGTATCCTGGTGCTCAGTGTACAGGAGCGGCAGTGGTTTATCAGAACACTTATACACTGAACATCAGAGAAAATGTGATTAGTTACCTGCTCAGTGTGTAAACATCACTGCACTGACCTTATTGAACAGCACCGAGGCTGAGTGGCGGCTGTTTAAGTCGTGGATAGCAAAAGTGAGACTCGCTCGTTCATCTCACTTCCCTGTTTTAAATGAATTTTACCAAAGGCATCTGAGCAGTTGAGGCTTAAGGGCCTTGCTCAAGGGCCCAACAGTGACGATGAGATGTTACACGTGACTTCATGACATCTCATAAATGTGACACCCAGAACTGAACCACGTTTGTGTGAAGTCAGACATAACAATTAGTTCTGATAATGGCCAAGCAAGTGTCCATGATTAATTTTTACATCACACTTAACTGCACATCACGGCTGGCTCCTGTCAAGCTCACACACACACACACACACACACACACACACACACACACACACACACACATCACAGCATGGACGTGTCAGTAGCAGCAGCAGCTAAAACAGCAAACACTGTGCATCTGGCTGTTCTCTCTCTCTCACTCTCTCTTATTCTCTCTCTCTTGCTGTCTCTCTTTCTCTCTCTCTTGCTGTCTCTCTCTCTCTCTCTTTCTCTCTCTCTCTCTCTCTCTCTCTCTCTCTCTCTCGCTCTCTCTCTCTCTCTCTCTCTCTCTCTCTCTCTCGCTTCTCTCTCTCTCTCTCTCTCTCTCTCTCTCTCTCTCTCTCTCTCTCTGTAATCGTCCACAGTGGATGAGCTGCCACTTCACCTCCAGAGTAATTGATCTTTTCTGTGCTACTAATTTCTTCTTTGTTTCTACTAACAGTGTAAAATCAGCCTTTTGGTGACAAACACAACAGCTTTCTGACTTACGCATTCAATGCAAGTTGGACAAAAAAAACCCTGGAGTTGTGAATAAAGCCTTTTTCATGAGAGATTTGTCGTTATTCTTTTTCAGTAAACGCTCGTCTGTAAGGCATAGTGAGAGAAGCCGTTTTATTCTTACCTGTGTGTGTGAGAGGTTACTGGTTGGCAGTCAGCCGTGACTGGACACGCTGTCTGGGTTTCAGGTGGACCGGACCGAGGTGATCCGAAGCAGCATCAGCCCCGTGTTCTCCAAGGTCTTTACTGTAGACTACTACTTTGAAGAGGTGCAGCGGCTGCGCTTTGAGCTCCATGATATCAGCAGCAGCCATAACGGACTCAAGGAGGCGGACTTCCTGGGAGCCTTGGAGTGCACCCTCGGACAGGTGTGTGCTGTCTCTAGTGCAGGGAGATAGACTTATGGAAGGTTTATGAGATGTAGTTGGGTTGAAATACCTGGCAACACTCTCTATGAGCTTTGGTGAGCTGTCCTTTAACCCTTTCTCCCAGTACACTGGGGTTCCAGTCCACCAGCGGGATGGAAACGTTATATATTATTATTCAGGACACTGTTGGGTTTCTGTATAAAGAGTATTATGACTCTCCATTTAGCCTCTTGTGAGCAGGGTGATTGGAAACGGGAGGGCTTTGAGCCCCCTGCTGGGCAGTTCACAAACATTTTTAATAGATTTTCCTCTTCTGATAAGATTGAAATTGTAGAATTGTTTGTTTGCTGAGTTTTATCTGTTTTTTCTGCACAGATTGTTTCTCAGAGAAAACTCTCCAAAGCGTTACTGAAACAAGGCAACACAGCGGGAAAATCCTCTATAACGGTAAGTAAACACACACATATACACACACACACACACACACACACACACACACACACACACACACACACACACATACACACACATCCTGATATCTCTTCACCAAGCAATCGTGCTCTGATGCTCTCACAGATAACAGCAGAGGAATTATCTGGGAATGATGATTATGTGGAGCTTGCCTTCAGTGCCAAAAAGCTTGATGACAAGGTATGAATATTGGAGAGCTTTCTCATGCATTATTTATGAGCAAAGAATTCAGCATCAACAGCTTATTAGTTCATTTGTGTCAAATCAGAAGACATAAATTAGATTGGCGTTCTCATGATCTTTATCTCGCTGATACAAGTGCAGCTGTCTAGCTTCTCCACTTCACACGTTTCTGTCTCAGGATTTCTTTAGCAAATCGGATCCGTTTCTAGAAATCTTCAGGGTCAACGATGACGGGACTGGATCGCTCGTACACAGAACTGAGGTACGCTTAACAAATACATGCACAACAGCTTCACACTACACAACAATACTAGTGTTGTGGTTAACTCTGCCTTTGTCTTTACAGACCATCATGAATAATCTAAATCCAGTATGGAAGTCGTTCAAAGTGTCACTGAACACTCTCTGCAGTGGGGATCATGAGCGTGAGCTGAAGGTAGGACAGGCCTTCACTTCCTTAAGATTGTTTGTGTTGACCAGCTCATGGATTCCTCACAGAAATGAGCTAATATTACAGTGGATCTTGGGTTAGTGTTAATGATGTTTGTGGCTGTAGAGAGCAACATTCTGCTTGTACTCGGTGACTGTTTATGTTTCAACAACACTGCCACACCTTTATATAAGCGATAAAGTTTGCTGCACCAGAGACAAGGTTATGTTGTATATCCTCAGCGGTCATAATTTTCAGAGCGAGGCAGCTGATATCACATGGCTTCTCACAGGGTCTTCAGGTCGTGTCAGAGCAGAAAGCCTGTGGCAGATTCCCATAACAGCAATCGCCTCAGTTCCACTGCAGGATGTGAGCCGACATCTCTCATAGCCTTGCTAATTAGCTAGCATCGCTTGCTGTGGCAGCTAGCTGACAGCTAGCTGAGTGGAAATGACACACCGTAACAACTAGTAGCTGATTCTGAAACAGCCTTTGAGCTTCTGCTTCCTCTGTTTGCTCTGTAAACACTGAGTCTGAGCAGATTACACTAAAATATCTAGAATCAGATTAATATCTATTTAATACATGAAAGGATCCAATTTGTTGTATAAAAGTGTATAAAAAAGATGATTTTTTTTATTGTATAAAATCACATAGTAGTACCAAATTGAATTTATATTCAGAAGATTTATTATTCATTTATCACCATCTTTTCAAATAATAACTATGTAATCATGTTCATTCTCTGTAAGACTACAACTCCCATGATCCTCAGCCTGCAAGCACATGACATCACCTCCACACTTTTCCCCTCTCTGTCAACTGACTACTAACAGAACTCACCCGTCTGCAGTCGTACTACTTCCTGTAAATAACTCGGAGAAATCTCACTCCAAGGCGCAAATTCTGAGGCAGGGACATATAGGTGAAAGCATGAAAAACAGAAATATAGAATAAGCTGAATCGGAAACATGAAAGAAATCATCAGAGAAGACATCATAAATGTTGTTTATTGCAAAGAACATGTGAAAGGGAGCAGCTTAAATTGCCTGAGATAATGATTGTAAGCAAGTAGAGTCTTGGCGCAGTGTCTGACCACATGATCAAGGTGTTCTCTGTGGAATTCAAACATCAGGGAGTCCAAGAAGTGTGTGGTTTGAGCCCAAAAATGAAAGGACCTCTTGGTCCACCAGGTAAAACATGATGTAACTCCATGACGAAGAGCATTCTGAGGGTATGTGCAGATATGTCATCAATCGCCAAAGGGGGAGCTGGTCTGGCTTCTGGTACCTATCAAGATGGAGGAGACAGACAGGTTAATGAGGGAGATATGGAGTATGGGTGATGTGTTGAAGCTCTGGTTGGTAAGTACAGGATTAACTAGGAGCCCGGCAGTGGCAGCTTGAACTCACTACCTTCAGTAACCTAACACCTTAACCACTGAGGTACCACTGCCCCACAACATGTCTGTGTAGGAGGCGGTCTGCTTGCACTTTCTGTGTCCATACAGATCTCCCCATTTAAACATGGCTCCAGTCATCTACCGCTAGGGTATTTGGTGGTCACCCAGACTATCGAAGAGCAGAGATTGGTACCCCCATTGAAAGGTGCAAGGCCATGGCAATGGGTTACTTAGTGGAATAAGGAAGGAGGCTTTGGGAAAATTGTGCATCCCTTAACATACTCTCCCACACCTCTTTATACAGTTTCCTTTCAGAACTTTTCTCTAGTACCCTCAGGGTCATTGAGATACTTCTCACATACTCTGTGGGAAGTAGGATTTCTCTCGGCATTCTGAAGTCCTGGCGTCCTCCATGATCTGTGAGGCTAGTAAACAGGACTCAGAGAGAATAGGTTCAGGGACCAAAGACTCTGATAGGAAATAGGCTTTATCATCTTGCTAGACAGGTGTTGAGTCTCTTGGCTGAACTGATGTATTTTATGTTTTTGTGCTCCATTATGATGACATCATTTGTGTGCTTTCAGTCATGGCAGTAGTATTGAGGTCCAGATGTTTGAGGTTGGCATCAGGTGTGGGTTTACAAACTGCTCTTAAATGAGGCTGGTTACTAGAATGCAGACACAGGCTGAGCTTTCTGCAGCGTAAGTTCTCCTCAGGTGAAACTTCTTCACCAGGGTTTGGTGTCAGAAGGAGCTGAGAACTGAGGGATGAAGTTGGTCAGTGTTGGTCATCTGAACAGATTAATGGTGTGGATAACCAGATGAATGAACTGATTCAGAGACAGCATGTACTCTCAGCTTTTCCTGACACTTCAGAACGCTAGCTCAAAGTCATAGGAATGATTCAGCGCTGCGATTCAAATTACAATTCAGATTCATTCGGAGAGCTATCATATTTCTTCAGTTCTTGCTGAATCCATCTTGTTAGGTGAAGCCTTCTGTATCTAAGAGGGTTTGAGCACAGAATAAGGATCCATGTGCAAAAAAGAGATTAAAAAATAAAAAAAATTTTTTTTTTTAAAAATAATTAAACAGGAATGTAGTCCAGGATCATTAGCATAAACATCCAGAAGGCAGACAAATCTGAAATCACACTTACTAACAAAAATACACTCTTAATGCACACTGAACTGTGGCTCACAGAGTGGCATACACTAGCATGCAAAAGTCTGGAGTCTTGATTTGTACCAATCTGCAC
Source organism: Hemibagrus guttatus (assembly GCA_033459395.1). NCBI lineage: Eukaryota > Metazoa > Chordata > Actinopteri > Siluriformes > Bagridae > Hemibagrus > Hemibagrus guttatus. Next base: position 19,420,830 of record JAUCMX010000024.1, on the reverse strand, counting down.
AGCTGCTCCCACTGCAGCTCAATAGAGTCGAGATCCGGTGATTGTACTGACCAATCCATTACAGACAGAATACCAGCTGCTTGCTTTTTTTTATTGATTGGCTCCAATCAGTGCCATCCAAACCACCTTCCTTGTTTAAGATTCTTGTGACCCTGAACAACTTTCCCACTTTACCAGCACCAGAGTACCCAGACCTTCACATTTCCTCCACCATGGCAGATGGTCTCAAGAAGTGTGAAGTGTAGAGTGTTATAGTGAACATGTGTGTATGCTGATTCATCTGAAGTGAAAGAGTACAGTAAATACAGTTAGAACTCATTTCACGGGAAGATGCTTGCTGTGTCATGGCTGACACTGTGAGCCACCATCATGCAAAAAGCAGTTTGTAGTTATTTGTAGTAATTATGCTGAAATCGGAAATCTGTGTCAGGTTAGAAGGCGAGTAAATCATGACTTTTCAGGATGTGAGTGTTTCAGGAGCACAGGAGCATGCTGAGGACTGGCTCAAGTGCCTGCTGACTCGTTGAATTCAGCGAGCTGATTGACCCTGAATGTTTAAGTGCATTCTCCTGAGTAACAGCACCATGATCATGCAGTTCTTTTAAGGTTCCCAGGCATAAATAAAGATGAGTTTCTTAGTTTAATATTCATGAGCTGTTTACACAACGCTCTGAGGTCACCTGTGTTGGCACTGTTTTTACTTCGAGATCTCTGTGTTCATGTGTTGATTAAAACACTGTTAGAGGGCTCCTGAGTGGTGAAGCATGACATCCAGAGATTGCGAGTTTGCTACACGCACATGGCCGGGAGTCCGGGTGAGAAAAATGGGCGTGTTCTCTAGGTGGGAGGGAGGTCTCTCCTCGAAAGGCTGCATGTTTAAAGAGACAACTTACGCAAAAACCTCTCGACTCTGATCTCCTGTCTAGGAGGCCAGTGCTAAGCACAGATCTCCTAATCACAGAGATCTCGAAGTAAAAATAATTTTTTACATATCTCACTTCCAGGGATTTTTTGATTTTGCGTGTATGTTAGTCATTAAAAAAGAGATAATGGATCAGTGGCTTTTACTCAGTTGAAAAGTCAACCACAGGATCTTTGTATTAATATTTTAAATGGCCTTCAAATTTTGATTACCCCCCACTAATGTCTCTGCATTAATGATTCATATACAGAGATAACACAGTGCTGTGGTCTTCCTGTATGTGCACACACACACACACACACACACACACACACCCCCTCTGGATAGTCAACAATTAATTCACACATCTGTTTATTTATGCATACATCTCGATTACCACTGCCTCAGACTTAGCGCTTTGTGAATTGTCAGGTTTAGCAGTTTAGCAGGAACGCTAACCTATCATTAACTCGTACTCAAGAAGTGGAACTTGAATATGATGCACATATCCGGTTGGTGAGCATTTCCTAACTATACGTTTGGACTTGACACTTATCTGTAGTGTCATTCTGGTGGTCTGGGTCTTGGGATATTAATGTATTGAAATGATTTCATGTCTGACTCATCCTGCATAGCTGATACGAGCTAACACATCTGACAGTCTCCTGATTGCACACTGTGGCAGGTTGGGGTGTGATTTAGCGGCCGTCTGCAGTGGGAGGTTTGGGAAATGGGAAAATGAAGGTAACACACCTGTTACGTATTTGTGGCTGCATGTTAACAGGCTGTGTTTCCTGTCACTCTCTCTCTCTCAGACAGGGAGCTGAGCAGGTGTGTGTGCGTGTGCATGCGCGCGTGTTTGTATATTTTTTTTGTGTGTGTGTGTGTGTGTGTGTGTGTAAGTATAATCACTTGTTAAAAATTACTGCCACTGTATCACCCAGTCCTATATTAACTGATAGAAGAGCATCCTAGAGTCCTGAGACATTAGAAGACACAACATCATATAAGAAATCATGAAATAGTGAATAATGTCTGTGAGATTTTAAATAAAGTTAATTGAGAAAGTTAGGTGAGAGATCTGAATGAAACTATATGGATATCTGATTGTTTTCACTAAATGTGAGATGTGAAATTAGACAAGAATCAGAAACACCTTCAGTGTGAACTAAATTTTGATCTCTGTTGATCTTTTTTACCCATTGGCTGTTTTTAATAATGATTATGTAGATTGGACTGCTCGCTTTTTGAATTATAAGCAGTTATAAAACATTGTACACTATACACTACACACTATACAATATACACTACACACTTCACATTGTACACTACACACTATACACTGTACACTATACACTACAACCCGTATACAGTATACTATACACTATACACTATACACCTCACAATATGCACTATACACTAAACATTGTACACTATGTACTACACACTGTAAACTGTGCACTATACACTACACAGTGTAGACTACACACTATACACTACACACTATACACTATACAGTATACTATACACTATACACTACATACTGTACACTATACACCTCACAATATGCACTATACACTAAACATTGTACACTATATACTACACACTGTACACTATGCACTGTACACTACACACTACACACTGTGCACTATACACTACACACTGTACACTGTACACTATACAGTATACTATACACTATACACTACATACTGTACACTATACACTCCACACTATCTTCTTCTTCTTCTTCTTCTTCTTCTTTCGGCTTTTCCCTTCTGGGGTCGCCACAGCGGATCATCTCTCTCCACCTATCCCTATCTTCTGTATCCTCAACACTTGCACCCATTAGCTTCATATCCTCATTAATTCCATCCATATACCTCCACTTTGGCCTTCCTCTTTGCCTCCTGCCTGGCAGCTCCATGTCCAACATTCTCCTACCAATATACTCACTCTCCCTCCTCTGAACATGTCCAAACCATCTTAATCTGTCCTCCCTAACTTTGTCCCCCAAACGTCCAACATGAGCTGTCCCACTGATGTACTCGTTCCTAATCCTGTCCAATCTTGTCACTCCCAAAGAGAACCTCAACATCTTCAGCTCTGCTACCTCTAGCTCTGACTCCTGTCTCTTCCTCAGTGACACTGTCTCTAAACCATACAGCATGGCCGCTCTCACCACTGTCCTGTACACCTTCCCCTTGATTCTCGCTGATATTTTCCTATCACACAGAACTCCCGACACATTTCTCCACCCATTCTATCCTGCCTGCACTCGCTTCTTTACCTCTTTCCCACACTCTCCATTACTCTGGACTGTTGACCCCAAGTACTTAAACTCCTGTACCTTCTTCACCTCTTCACCCTGTAACCTTACCTCACTTCCCTCCTTTTCATTCACACACATGTACTCAGTCTTACTACGACTGACTTTCATTCCTCTTCTCTCCAGCGCAAACCTCCACCTCTCCAGGTTTTCCTCCACCTGCTCCCTGCTCTCACTACAGACCACAATGTCATCTGCAAACATCATTGTCCAAGGAGACTCCTGTCTGACCTCCTCTGACAACTGGTCCATCACTATAGCAAACAGGAAGGGGCTCAGAGCCGATCCCTGATGCAGTCCCACCTCCACATTGAACTCCTCTGTCTGACCTACAGCACACCTCATCACTGTCCTGCTCCTCTCATACATGTCCTGCACCACTCTGACATACTTCTCTGCTACTCCTGACTTCCTCATACAGTACCACAGCTCTTCTTTTGGCACCCTGTCATACGCTTTCTCCAAGTCTACAAACACACAGTGCAACTCCCTCTAACTTTCCCTATACTTCTCCATCAAAATTCTCAGACCAAAAATTGCATCTGTTATGCTCTTTCTGGGCATGAAGCCATACTGCTGCTCACAAATGTCCACTACCTTCCTTACCCTAGCTTCCACTACTCTTTCCCATAGCTTCATTGTATGGCTGATCAACTTTATCCCCCTATAGTTGCTGCAACTCTGCACGTCACCCTTATTCTTAAAGATCGGCACTAACACATTTCTTCTCCATTCCTCAGGCATACTTTCACTCTGTAATACCCTGTTAAACAAACTAGTTAAAAATTCCACTGCTGCCTCTCCCAGACACTTCCAGACCTCCACCGGGATGTCGTCAGGACCAACTGCCTTTCCACTTTTCATCCTCTTCAAAGCCTTCCTGACTTCATCCTTTCTAATCTTATCTACTTTCTGTTCCACAGAGTTCACCCCTTCTACTCTTTTTTCCCTCTCATTTTCCTCATTCATCAGCTCCTCCACACTTCCATCTCCTCTGTACACTCTCCTCACTTGTGAGCACCCTTCCAACTCTATCCTTAACAACTCTAACTTGCTGCACATCCTTCCCATCTCGATCCCTCTGCCTAGCTAACCTGTACAAGTCCTTCTCTCCTTCTCTAGTGTCTAACCTAGTGTGCAACTCGTCATATGCCTTCTGCTTGGCCTTAGACACCTCCCTCTTCACTCTGCGCTGTAACTCCTTGTATTCCTGTCTGTTCTCTTCAGTCCTGTCCATGTCCCACTTCTTCTTGGTTAACCTCTTCCTCTGGATACTATCCTGAACTTCCTCATTCCACCACCAAGTCTCCTTATCTTCTTTCCTCCTTCCAGATGACACACCCAGCACCTTTCTCCCTGTCTCCCTGATCACTTCTGCTGTAGTTTCCCAGTCATCTGGCAGCACTACCTGACCACCCAGAGCCTGCCTCAACTTCTGTCTAAATTCCTCACAACATTCCTCCTTTTTCAGCTTCCACCACTTGGTTTTCTTCTCTAATTTTGACCTCTTCTTCTTACAGACCATCAAAGTCATCCTACACACCAGCATCCTATGCTGTCTGGCTACACTCTCTCCCACTACCACTTTACAGTCACTAATCTCTTTCAGATTGCCTCTTCTACATAGGATGTAGTCTACCTGTGTTCTCCTACCTCCACTCTTGTAAGTCACTCTATGCTCCTCCCTCTTCTGAAAATAAGTGTTAATCACAGCCATGTCCATCCTCTTAGCAAAGTCCACTACCATCTGTCCTTCTAGGTTCCTTTCCTTAACTCCAACTCCATCACCTCCTCATCACCTCTGTTCCCCTCACCAACATGCCCAAATTAAAACCCTGCTCCTATCACCACTCTCTCACCCGTGGGAATACTCTCCATCACCTCATCTAATTCATTCCAGAATCTCTCTTTCTCCTCTAACTCACAACCTACCTGTGGGGCATAACCACTAACAACATTCAACATCACCCCTTCAATCTCTAACTTCAGACTCATCACCCTGTCTGACACTCTCTTCACCTCCAGAACATTCCTCACAAACTCCTCCTTCAGGACCACACCTACCCCATTTCTCTTACTATCCACACCATAATAAAACAGCTTGAATCCTGCTCCTATACTACGAGCCTTGCTACCCTTCCACCTGGTCTCCTGTACACACAGTATATCCACCTTCCTTCTCTCCATCATATCAGCCAGCTCTCTACCTTTCCCTGTCATAGTACCAACATTCAGAGTTCCTTTTCCCTCAGTCCTACACTCTTACCTTTCCTCTTCTCTCTCTGTCTGTGCACTCTCCTCCCTCCTCTACTTCTTCCACCAACAGTAGCCCAATTTCCACCGGCGCCCTGTAGATCAATGGCGCCAATGGCGGTCGTTGTTAACCCGGGCCTCGACCAATCCGGTATGAAATTCAGAGTACTGACGATTCGCATGGTTAAATTTGGCAATGTTTTACGCCGGATGCCCTTCCTGACGCAACCCTCTCTATTTATCCGGGCTTGGGACCGGCACAGAAGTCACTGGACTGTGACCCCCATGGCTAGATTATATACTCCACACTATACATCTCACAATATGCACTATACACTAAACATGTACACTATATACTACACACTGTATACTGTACACTATATACACTGTACACTACACACTACACACTCTACACTACACACTACACACTATACACTACACACTACACACTGTGCACTATACACTACACACTGTACACTATACACTATACACTACACACTGTACACTACATACTACACACTACACACTGTGCACTATACACTACACACTGTACACTACACACTGTACACTGTATGCTTCACACTATACACTATACACTACATACTGTACACCACACACTACACACTGTGAACTATACACTACACACTACACACTGTACACTACACACTGTACACTGTACACTACACACTATGCATTGTACACTACACACTGTACACTACACACTATACACTATAAACTATAGCTATACACTGTACACAAAATTACACAAACACCCCCTGTACACTACACATTGTGCACTATAGACTACACTGTACACTATACACTATACACTACACACTGTACGCTACACACTAAACACTGTTCACTATACACTACACTGTACACTATACACTACACACTGTACACTACACACTGCACACTGTATGCTTCACACTATACACTATACACTACATACTGTACACCACACACTACACACTATAAACTATACGCTATACACTGTACACTACACACTGTACAATATACACTACACACTGTACACTACACACTGTGCACTATAGACTACACACTGTACACTACACACTATACACTGTACACTACACACTATACAATACACACTGTAAACTACATGCTGTACATTAGACATTGTACCCTGTACACTACACACTGTACATTGTACACTACACACTGTACACTATACACTGTAACTGTACACTACACACTATACACTGTACACTGTACACTACACACTGTACACTAAACACTGTACACTACAAACTGTACACTATACACTACACACTATACATTGTACACTATCCACTACAAACTGTTCACTATACCTTACACACTGTACATTATCCACTACATAATGTAGACTATAGACTATATACTTTACACCTTACACTAAACACTATACACTGTACACTATACATTTCACACTGTACACTATACACTACACACAATACACCTCACACTGTACACTATACACTGTGCACTATACACTACACATACAATATACACTACACACTATACACTATACACCTCACACTATATACTATACACTGTACACTATACATTTCACACTGTACACTATACACTACATACTATACATTATACACTATATACTTTACACCTTACACTGTACACTATACACTATACATCTCACACTGTACACTACACACTACACACTGTACACTACACACTGTACACTGTACACTAAACACTACACACTGTGCACTATACACTACACACTACACTACACATTTACACACACACTACACACTACACACTATACACTACACACTGTACACTGTACACTACACACTGTGCACTATACGCTACAGACTGTACACTATACACTACACACTAAAAACATTATACATTACACACTGTACACTGTTCACTATACACTACACACTGTACACTAAACACTATACACTACACACTGTACACTACACACTAAACACTGTGCACTATACACTACACTGTAGACTATACACTGTACACTACATACTGTACACTTACACTACACACTAAACACTGTTCACTATACACTACACTGTACACTATACACGCTACACTCTACACTCTGTACACTATACATTTCACACTGTACACTATACACTACACACAATACACCTCACACTGTACACTATACACTGTGCACTATACACTACACATACAATATACACTACACACTATACACTATACACCTCACACTATATACTATACACTGTACACTGTACACTATACATTTCACACTGTACACTATACACTACACACAATACACCTCACACTGTACACTTTTCACTGTGCACTATACACTACACATACAATATACACTACACACTATACACTATACACCTCACACTATATACTATACACTGTACACTACATACTATACATTATACACTGCATACTTTACACCTTACACTGTACACTACACACTATACACTATACACTAACATTTACCCCATTTGTACACTTGCACAAAATTAAGCCCTACACCCCCCTTAAAAACACTACACACTCTACACTGTACCCCCTTACAACCCCCTTAAAAACACTGTACACTACATACTGCACACTATACACTAGACACTGTACACTATACACTACACATTGCACACTATACATTATACACTACACACTGTACACTTTTCACTATACACTACACACTGTACACTAAACATTATACACTACACACTAAACACTGTGCACTATATACTACATTGTACACTATACACTATACACTACACACTGTACACTATACACTAAACACTGTTCACTATACACTACACTGTACACTATACACTATACACTACACACTGTACACCACAAACTACACACTGTGAACTATACACTACACACTGTACACTACACACTGTACACTACACACTATGCATTGTACACTACACACTGTACACTACACACTATACACTATAAACTATACGCTATACACTGTACACTACACACTGTACACTATACACTACACACTGTACACTTCACACTGTGCACTATACACTACACACTGTACACTACATACTATACACTGTACACTACACACTTTTTAATACACACTGTAAACTACACACTGTACACTAGACACTGTACCCTGTACACTACACACTATACATTGTACACTACATACTGTACACTACACACTGTACACAAAATTACACAAACACCCCCTATACACTACAGACTATACATTGTACACTATCCACGACAAACTGTTCACTAGACACTGTGACTGTAAACTGTACACTATACACTACACACTGTACACTATACACTGTACACTATGAACTACACACTATACCTTACACACTGTACATTATCCACTACATACTGTAGACTATAGACTATATACTTTACACCTTACACTGTACACTATACACTACACACTAAACACTATACACTGTACACTATACATTTCACACTGTACACTATACACTACTCACAATACACCTCACACCGTGCACTATACAATGTGCACTATAAACTACACATACAAAATATACACTACACACTATACACTATATACCTCACAATATATACTGTACACTGTACACTATACATCTCACAATGTACACTATACACTACATACTATACATTATACACTATATACTTTACACCTTACACTTTACACTATACACTATACATCTCACACTGTACACTACACACTGTACATTATATACTATATATCTCACACTGTGCACTATACACTACACACTGTACACTACACACTACCACATTTTTTTGTAACACTACACACTATACAGTATACACTATACACTACACACCGTACACTGTACACTAAACACTATACACTACACACTGTGCACTATACACTACACACTACACTACACACTGTACACTGTACACTGTACACTATACACTACACACTGTACACTGTACACTACATACTGTGCACTATACACTACATACTATGCACTATACGCTACAGACTGTACACTATACACTACACACTGCACACTATACATTATACACTACACACTGTACACTTTTCACTATACACTACACACTGTACACTAAACACTGTACACTACACACTAAACACTGTGCACTATACACTACACTGTACACTATACACTATACACTACACCCCCTTTTTTACACCTACACCCCTAAACAACCTTGTTCACTATTCACTACACTGTACACTATACACTATACACTACACACTGTACACTACACACTATGCATTGTACACTACACACTGTACACTATGCACTACATACTGTACACCACACACTACACACTGTGAACTATACACTACACACTGTACACTACACACTGTACACTGTACACTACACACTATGAATTGTACACTATACACAAAACCCCCCTGTACACTACATACTGTGCACTATACGCTACAGACTGTACACTATACACTACACACTGCACACTATACATTATACATTACACACTGTACACTGTTCACTATACACTACACACTGTACACTAAACACTATACACTACACACTGTACACTACACACTAAACACTGTGCACTATACACTACACTGTACACTATACACTACACACAATACACCTCACACTGTACACTATACACTGTGCACTATACACTACACATACAATATACACTACACACTATACACCTCACACTATATACTATACATTATACACTGTATACTTTACACCTTACACTGTACACTATACACTATACATCTCACACTTTACACTGTACACTACACACTGTACATTATACACTATACATCTCACACTGTACACTGTATACTATACACTACACACTATACACCTCACACTGTACACTATACACTACACATACAACATACACTACACACTATAGACCTCACACTATATACTATACACTGTACACTGTACACTATACATCTTACAATGTACACTATACACTACATACTATATATTATACACTATATACATTACACCTTACACTGTACACTATACACTATACATCTCACACTTTACACTGTACACTATACATCTCACACTGTACACTACACACTACACACTGTACATTATATACTATACGTCTCACACTGTGCACTATACACTACACACTGTACACTACACACTGCACAACCCCTAAAAACAGTACACACTGTACACTATACACTATACATCTCACACTGTACACTGTATACTATACACTACACACTATACACCTCACACTGTACACTACACACTAAAAAACACCTCACACTATACACTACACACTAAACACCTCACACTGTACACTGTACACTATACACTACACACTGTACACCTCACACTGTACACTACACACTAAAAAACAGTACACACTGTACACTATACACTATACATCTCACACTGTACACTGTATACTATACACTACACACTATACACCTCACACTGTACACTACACACTACACACCTCACACTATCACTAACACTATACACTACACACTGTACACCTCACACTGTACACTATACATCTCACACTGTTCACTACACTCTACACACTATACACTGTACACTATACATTGTACACTATTCAATATACACTATACACCTCACACTGTACCCTGTACACTATACACTGTACACTGTACACTACACACTGCACACTATACATTATACATTACACACTGTGCACTGTACACTGTTCACTATACACTACACACTGTACACTAAACACTATACACTACACTGTACACTATACACTATACATTTTGTACACTAAACATTATACACTACATACTGTACACTGTACACTACACACTAAACACTGTTCACTATACACTACACTGTACACTATACACGCTACACTCTACACTCTGTACACCTCACACTATATACTATACACTGTACACTATACACTATACATCTCACACTGTACACTACACACTGTACATTATATACTATACATCTCACACTGTGCACTATACACTACACACTGTACACTATAACTATACACTATACACTACACACTGTACATTGTACACTACACACTATACAGTATACACTATACACTACACACTGTACACTACACACTATACACTATACAATACACACTGTACACTGTACACTATACACTATACATCTCACACTGTACACTGTATACTATACACTACACACTATACACCTCACACTGTACACTACACACTACACGCTATACACCTCACACTATACACTACACACTATACACCTCACAATATACACTACACTGTACACCTCACACTGTACATTATACATCTCACACTGTTCACTACACTCTACACACTATACACTGTACACTATACATTGTACACTATTCAATATACACTATACACCTCACACTGTACCCTGTACACTACACACTGTACACTATACACTACACACTGCACACTATACATTATACATTACACACTGTACACTAAACACTATACACTACACACTGTACACTACACACTAAACACTGTGCACTATACACTACACTGTACACTATACACTATACACTACACACTGTACACTGCACACTATACACTACACTGTACACTATACACTGTACACTAAACACTATACACTACATACTGTACACTGTACACTACACACTAAACACTGTTCACTATACACTACACTGTACAATATACACGCTACACTCTACATTCTGTACACCTCACACTATATACTATACACTGTACACTGTACATTATACATCTCACAATGTACACTATACACTACATACTATACATTATACACTATATACTTTACACCTTACACTGTACACTATACATTATACATCTCACACTTTACACTGTACACTATACACTATACATCTCACACTGTACACTACACACTACACACTGTACACTATACACTATACATCTCACACTGTGCACTATACACTACACACTGTACACTACACACTGTACACTGTACACTACACACTATACTGTATACACTACACACTGTGTACTATACGCTACAGACTGTACACTATACACTACACACTGCACACTATACATTATACATTACACACTGTACACTGTTCACTATACACTACACACTGTACACTAAACACTATACACTACACACTGTACACTACACACTAAACACTGTGCACTATACACTACACACTATGCACTGTACACTAAACACTAAACACTGTTCACTATACACTACACTGTACACTATACACGCTACACTCTACACTCTGTACACTATACATTTCACACTGTATACTATACACTACACACAATACACCTCACATTGTACACTATACACTGTGCAGTATACACTACACATACAATATACACTACACACTATACACTATACACCTCACACTATATACTATACACTGTACACTGTATACTTTACACCTTACACTGTACACTATACAGTATACGTCTCACACTTTACACTGTACACTACACACTGTACATTATACACTATACATCTCACACTGTACACTGTATACTATACACTACACACTATACACCTCACACTGTACACTACACACTACACACTATACACCTCACACTATACACTACGCACTATACACCTCACACTGTACACTATACACTACACACTATACACCTCACACTGTACACTATACACTACACACTATACACCTCACACTATACACTACACTGTACACCTCACACTGTACACTATACATCTCACACTATTCATTACACTCTACACACTATACACTGTACACTATACATTGTACACTATTCAATATACACTATACACCTCACACTGTACCCTGTACACTATACACTGTACGCCATACTGTATGATTGGTGGGTAAGAAAGTACTGAAAATATATGATGCCTTCTACATTATCATAAAAAGGGCTTTTGTTTAAATTTGACTTTTGCCTTCTGTTTCCTCTTTCTTTAGTGTACAGTGTGGGACTGGGACTCAAATGGAAAGCATGACTTTATTGGAGAATTCCAGACCACCTTCAAAGAGTTGAAGACAGCAATGGATGGAAAGCAGGTTAACACACAGACACACACACACACACACACACACACACACACACACACACACACACACACACACGCACACAACACACACACACAACACACCCAGACGCACACACACACACACACACACACACACACACAGAGAAAAATGATAATAATACAGTACAGAATGTACAGAATGCAAAGGTTTGAACTGATGTTTTGCATGATTCTGCATTATTTTTATTACTTGCTCTTCCTTCTGCTTTACTGCATTTTTTCCCTTCTGTTCTTTTTTGATTTCTCAGCACCAGTTTTCACTTGCAGTAAGAGAGAGAGAGAGAGAGAGAGAGAGAGAGAGAGAGAGCGAGAGAGAGAGAGAGAGAGAGAGAGAGAGAGAGAGTGAGTGAGTGAGTGAGTGAGTGTGTGTGTGTGTGTGTGTGTGTCTGTGTGTGTGTGTGTGTGAGCTCCTATATATGATTCCTTTGTTATATACTCTCAGTGACAGGGCAAAGAATTCTAGCACAGACCAAATGAATGCTTAGACATTGATCACATTTATTAGAATTATTATTCCATACATTATGTTGCACCAACGGTAGCTTGGTGGTTAGCACGTTTGCCTCACACCTCCAGGGTTGGGGGTTTGATTCCCGTCTCCGCCGTGTGTGTGGAGTTTGCATGTTCTCCCCGTGCCTTGGGGGTTTCCTCCAGGTACTCCGGTTTCCTCCCCCAGTCCAAAGACATGCATTGTAGGTTGATTGGCATCTCTAAATTGTCTGTAGTGTGTGATTGCGTGAGTGAATGAGAGTGTGTGTGTGCCCTGCGATGGGTTGGCACTCCATCCAGGGTGTATCCTGCCTTGATGCCCAATGACACCTGAGATAGGCACAGGCTCCCCGTGACCCGAGTATAGATCAGATAAGCGGTAGACAATGAATGAATGAATGTTGCACCACTTAACTATTTTTCGATGAGCTGATGCCTCTGTCACTGTCAGCCAGCGCAGGGAGCAGATTTCAGAGGAAATGAGCCTTCCACTTTCAGCCTTATTTGTTATTTACATTTCATTTCTTAATTTCCATGAAGCTCTAGAAACACTCAGTGCTGCTGGGTTTTTCTTGTAAACAGCACAACCTTTCCAGTGTATATCTCATACTCCATACAAGTTACCTTCTGGGAATTCTTCGAATGAAATCATTACAGCCCATGAATTTTCAGCTCATATGAATATCATGTGAAGTGTTTTTGCTTTAGTGTTTCTGTGGTTTCTCCCCCACAGATTCAGTGGGAATGCATCAATCCCAAGTATCAAGTGAAGAAGAAGAATTACAGGAACTCTGGTGTGGTGATCCTGACTCAGTGTAAGGTGAAGGAGCTCTCTGTGTGTCAGATGGAGCGGGTAGATCAGGTGGTCAGGAGAGAAGAGTAGAAATCTGCAAATGTTCAGACATTCTGTAACAGAACTATCTTTTTTTTTTTCTTCAGATAATAAAGATGCACTCGTTTCTGGATTATATAATGGGAGGATGTCAGATCCAGTTTACGGTAAGACACTCAGAACATACACACACACAAACTGTACCTCTAGTGCACCGATGTTGCTGTGTGGTATTAATCGGTTGTGAGTACCTTCACTGATGGAGGCTGTGTGTGTCTGTAGGTGGCGATTGATTTTACTGCCTCGAACGGCGACCCACGTAACAGCTGTTCCCTTCACTACATCCACCCGTACCAGCCTAACGAGTACCTCAAGGCCCTGGTGGCTGTGGGTGAGATCTGCCAAGACTATGACAGGTAACTCAGGCTGTAAAAATATATGATATTCTACATGATTTCCTTTAGTGCAGGTTAATATCAGATTACTGTAAAGGATACCGTCACTAATAAATAATGCAAATTCTGTGCAGTTTCTTTAAAAGCATTGTAGATCATTCTTTTAA
Organism: Hemibagrus guttatus; assembly: GCA_033459395.1. Classification (NCBI taxonomy): domain Eukaryota; kingdom Metazoa; phylum Chordata; class Actinopteri; order Siluriformes; family Bagridae; genus Hemibagrus; species Hemibagrus guttatus. The sequence goes on along the minus strand of JAUCMX010000024.1, from coordinate 19,405,461 downwards.
AAAAAATGTAATTCATAGATATGATTTAGCTTGATGTACAGTTTAGTGCTAGTAATGAATGTCCATGTGTGTACAGTCGCTCGTCCTCACATCATCACATCACTCCTGACTGAGTGGATCATTCAAGCACCGAGCCAATTACATCTGACCCTTACCAATGTCATACATCCACATCTCACACTTGAGACTGTATCTTATTCAGCTCGCTATCTGGAATCTTTCATCATACCTTCTCTGATTTCAGTGATAAAATGTTCCCGGCGTTTGGCTTCGGAGCGCAGATCCCTCCGGACTTCAAAGTAAGTCAGTCTTCCACACTCGACTCCAGCAGGTCACTGACCATCGCCTCACAAAGCTGCTGCAGGAAAATAAATAATAAAGTTTATTTTACATGCCATTTATTTCCTTTCTCTTCCCTCTTTGGATCTCATATTTGGATGGCATGATCTTATAAATAAGTACAGATTCTGATTCCCGAAACAGCAGAAAGCAACATCGTCACATCTGATGGCAAAAAGTCCTAAAGATGACACAGAGCTGATAAAACTCCAATCTCAAATTCCTTTTGGGTGAAGGGCAATGTGTAAACACTGTGTAACCATGACAACCAGGTAGTAAGTTTGAGCTCTAAACAACTCAGCAGAAGGTGTAGAGGATCACTTGTTCGTCTCTCCACACTTTTGCTTACGTGATGTTTATAGTGTGTGTTTAACAGACAGGAAATCTCATCTCTCTCTCCTCTCTCACATGTCCATCGCTGTTATGCTTCTAAGTATTTGTGCTCATATTGGTTCTTCATTGTTCATGTCTAAGATTTCTTCTTTCCAGGTTTCACATGATTTCGCTGTAAACTTTGATGAGGACAACCCAGAGTGTGCTGGTAAGTGTGTGTGTGTGTGTGTGTGTGTGTGTGTGTGTGTGTGTGTGTGTGTGTGTGTGTGTGTGTGTGTAGGTGTGGGGTATTAGTCTTTATCTATCAACATGTAGACCTAAGCTGATGTAAGATGTTGGGATTCTACACTAATCTTGGTGGGACGTGATCAGAATGCACACTTGCTGCTCTGTGTTTCACACTGAGGGATTTTTCCAGTGAGGTTTACAGAATAAACTTTTATCCACTGATTATTTTTACCGGAAGTTTTGTTAGAACTCATCATGACATGCTGTGTGGAGCTTTTGTCACATGTCATGTTGCCTTTACCAGTTTACCCGCTACTAATGGCCAGGAGTGATGAGGAATGATGAGTAGAGATGAGGAGTGATACGGAGTGATGAGGAGAGATGAGGAGTGATACAGAGTGATGAGGAATGATGAGGTGTGATGAGATGTGATGAGGTGTGATGAGGAGAGATGAGGAGTGATACAGAGTGATGAGGAATGATGAGGTGTGATGAGATGTGATGAGGTGTGATGAGGAGAGATGAGGAGTGATGAGGAGAGATGAGGAGTGATGAGAAGTGATACCGAGTGATACGGAGTGATGAGTGATGAGGAGTTATAAGGTGTGATGTGGTGTGATGAGGAGTGATAAGGAATGATGAGGAATAATTAGGAGAGATGAGGAGTGATGGGAGATGAGCAGTAATGAGTATAGATAAGGAGTGATATGGAGTGTTACGGAGTGATAAGGAGTGATACCGAGTGATGAGGAGAGATGAGGTGTGATGAGGTGTGATGAGGATTGAGAAGCAATGATAAGGAATAATTATGAGTGGTGAAGAGTAATGAAGAGATATGAGGAGTGATGCGGAGTGTAACAGAGTGATGAGGAGTGATGAGGAATGATACCGAGTGATGAGGAGAGATGAGGAGTGATGAGGAATGATACGGAGTGATTAGGAGTGATGATAAGAGATGAGGAGTGATTAGGAGAGATGAGGAGTGATTAGGAGTGATGTGGAGTGATGAGGAGTGATACGGAGTGATGAGGAGTGCTACAGAGTGATGAGTGATGAGGAGTGATAAGGTGTGATGAGGTGTGATGAGGAGTGATAAGGAATAATTAGCAGTGATGAGGAGTGATGGGAAATGAGGAGTAATGAGGAAAGATGAGGAGTGATATGGAGTGTTACGGAGTGATGAGGAGTGATTAGGAGTGATGAGGAGTGATGGCGAGAGATGAGGAGTGATGGGGAGAGATGAGGAGTGATACGGAGTGATGAGGAGAGATGAGGAGTGATACAGAGTAATGAGGAGTGATGAGGAATGATGAGGTGTGATGAGGAGAGATGAGGAGTGATGAGGAATGATACGGAGAGATCAGGAGAGATGAGGAGAGATACGGAGTGATGGGGAGTGATGAGGAGAGATGAGGAGTGATGAGGAGAGATGAGGAGTGCTACAGAGTGATGAGTGATGAGGAGTGATAAGGTGTGATGAGGTGTGATGAGGAGTGATAAGGAATGATAAGGAATAATTAGCAGTGATGAGGAGTGATGGGAGATGAGGAGTAATGAGGAAAGATGAGGAGTGATATGGAGTGTTACGGAGTGATGAGGAGTGATTAGGAGTGATGGGGAGTGATGGGGAGTGATGGGGAGTGATGAAGAGAGATGAGGAGTGATGAGGAGAGATGAGGAGTGATATGGAGTGATGAGAAGAGATGAGAAGTGATAGGGAGAGGTGAGGAGAGATGAGGAATGATGAAGAGAGATGAGGAGTGATGAGGAGAGATGAGGAGTGATATGGAGTGATGAGAAGAGATGAGAAGTGATAGGGAGAGGTGAGGAGAGATGAGGAGTGATGAGGAGAGATGAGGAGTGAGACAGAGTGATGAGGAGAGATGAGGAGTGATAGGGAGAGATGAGAAGAGATGAGGAGTGATGAGGAGAGATGAGGAGTGATGAAGAGAGATGAGGTGTGATGAGGAGTGATGGGGAGTGATGAAGAGAGATGAGGAGTGATGAGGAGTGATGAGGAGCGATACGGAGTGATGAGAAGAGATGAGGAGTGATAGGGAGAGATGAGAAGAGATGAGGAGTGATGAGGAGAGATGAGGAGTGATGAAGAGAGATGAGGTGTGATGAGGAGTGATAAGGAGTGATGAGGAGTGATGAGGAGAGATGAGGACTGATACAGAGTAATGAGGAGTGATGAGGAATGATGAGGTGCGATGAGGAGAGATGAGGAGTGATACGGCGTGATGGGGAGTGATGAGGAGAGATGAGGAGTGATAAGGAATAATTAGCAGTGATGAGGAGTGATGGGAGATGAGGAGTAATGAGGAAAGATGAGGAGTGATATGGAGTGTTACGGAGTGATGAGGAGTGATTAGGAGTGATGAGGAGTGATGGCGAGAGATGAGGAGTGATGAGGAGAAATGAGGAGAGATGGGGAGAGATGAGGAGTGATACGGAGTGATGAGGAGAGATGAGGAGTGATACAGAGTAATGAGGAGTGATGAGGAATGATGAGGTGTGATGAGGAGAGATGAGGAGTGATGAGGAATGATACGGAGAGATCAGGAGAGATGAGGAGTGATACGGAGTGATGGGGAGTGATGAGGAGAGATGAGGAGTGATGAGGAGAGATGAGGAGTGCTACAGAGTGATGAGTGATGAGGAGTGATAAGGTGTGATGAGGTGTGATGAGGAGTGATAAGGAATGATAAGGAATAATTAGCAGTGATGAGGAGTGATGGGAGATGAGGAGTAATGAGGAAAGATGAGGAGTGATATGGAGTGTTACGGAGTGATGAGGAGTGATTAGGAGTGATGGGGAGTGATGGGGAGTGATGAAGAGAGATGAGGAGTGATGAGGAGTGATGAGGAGAGATGAGGAGTGATATGGAGTGATGAGAAGAGATGAGAAGTGATAGGGAGAGGTGAGGAGAGATGAGGAGTGATGAAGAGAGATGAGGAGTGATGAGAAGAGATGAGGAGTGAAAGGGAGAGATGAGGAGAGATAAGGAGTGATGAAAAGTGATACGTAGAGAGTAGAGAGATGAGGAGTGATGAAGAGTGATACGGAGTGATCAGGAGTGATGAGGAGAGATGAGAAGAGATGAGTGATGAGGAGTGATGAGGAGCGATATGGAGTGATGAGGAGTGATAGGGACAGATGAGGAGTGATGAGGAGTGATACATAGAGAGTAGAGAGGTGAGGAGTGATGAGGAAAGATGAGGAGTGATACGAAGAGATGAGGAGAGATGAGTGATACGGAGTTATGAAGAGAGATGAGGAGAGATGAGGAGTGATACGGAGTGATACCGAGTGATACTGAGTGATGAGGAGAGATGAGGTGTGATGAGGAGAGATGAGGAGTGATGAGGAGAGATGAGGAGTGATGAGGAGAGATGAGGAGTTGTATGGAGTGATTAGGAGTGATGAGGAGAGATGTGGTGTGATACAGAGTGATGAGGAGAGATGAGGAATGATGAGGAGAGATGAGGAGTGATGAGGTGTGATGAGGAGTGATGATGGAGTGATACCGAGTGATGAGGAGTAATCAGGAGAGATGAAGAGTGATGAGGAGTGATAAGGAGAGATAAGGAGTGATATGGAGTGATAAGGAGTGATACGGAGTGATGTGCAGAGATGAGGAGTGATATGAAGTGATTAGGAGAGATGAGGAGTGATGAGGTCAGCTTGCCCTTATGCTTCAGATCACAGACTGATCCCTGTAGATCCTCCTCAGGATTTTCTGGTAAAGAGCAGAAGTCATGGTTCTGAAGCAGTAGGTCCCCAGACCAGCACATTACCACCACCATATTTCACTGTGGATAAGCTCCTCTTACTGTGGCATGCTGGGTCAGCTTTACACTGACAGTAATCAGCTCTAGTGTAATTGAACCTGGTTATCAATTCAGCTTGGTTTTTGTGATGACTGAGTAACCAAAGGGGCAGTTAGTTTCTGGTGTTGGATAACTTGGGACAAATATAAGTCACATAAATTCTGCTGTTCTTGGTTTGTCTGTGCGATTAAATGAGTCATGGTGTAAAACATATTCAGTGTCTGAGCACGAACCATGCCCCATGTGCTCGCTGACTGTGCAATGGTGCTGATGCTGATGTGGCAACTCAGGACTGAGGCTTAAGACTCAAATCTGACTCAATCCTTATAGCCTTAACAATGTGTCTTCCACATCTAGCCATGACGGATAATCAAAGGAAGCGACCCAAGGTCACTCAGCATATGGATGAGCTGAAGCATGCTGACTCAGCACTTCTGGAGCTGAGGTCATATACTGAGGACTGCAAGATGCTATGCATTCAAATACATCTGGGAGGTTTCTCCTAACTGATAGTGACCCAGACATTAAACCATGGTGAAACCTTTGAAAACAAACTTGGATACACAAGCAGTTCTGGCAGGCAATACAGGCAATACAAAACAACTGTTAACTGTTAAACATGCAAAGAATGGCACCTCCATCCATCTTCATCTCAGTATTTCTGGAGGACCTCAGTAAGGTATCCAGGTGATTTCCTCCTGAAGGTTATCCATGGTGCACAGAATCTCTCTGACATATGGAAATGCAATTTTTTTCTTTCTTTTTTTTTAGGTATTCAAGGTGTTGTAGAAGCTTATCAGAACTGTCTGCCTAAGATCCAGCTCTATGGCCCCACTAACATCGCGCCAATCATCCTGAAAGTAGCCAACTCTGCTTCTGAGGAGATGCACACCAAGGAGGCCATGGTATGTAACTGTCTATTCTTATCTCATCTCATCTCATCTTATCTCATCTATAGAGCACTGAAGTTGAAATGAAACAAAATTCAGGATTGTTGTATGTTTAGTAAACCATATAGGAATCACATGATGAGTATTAAGTTCTTCTGTTATTTCCTGTGAGTGAATTACTGATAGAGATCATGAGATACTGTAATATATCCCCACTGCTGTTTCTCTGCCTGAAATGTAATGAACATCCTGGCTCTTCTTTTTGTCTGAGGGAAGTTTGTCTCTGTGTACTTGACTCAGTTCTCCTTACTTCATCAGTTTGCGAGTCTCCATTTTCTATTGAATGATTAATCGCGTAGCTGTCAGTGCGTGCTAGCTTATTAACGCTGCATTCAGGGTAAACTGACCTAGGGACTGTGTATAGAATTGAGCGAATGAAACTGCCTGGCTGTGTGGTCAGGATTTAATTGACTTGTGTGTTGAACTACTCCCGCTTTCTCTCTCACCAGGAGTATTTCATCCTGCTGATCCTGACAGATGGAGTTATAACAGACATGGCAGACACACGGGAGGCCATCGTACACGCCTCCCACCTCCCCATGTCCGTTATCATTGTGGGAATAGGCAATGCGGACTTCAGTGACATGCAGATGCTGGATGGCGATGACGGCATTCTGCGCTCGCCCAAAGGAGAACCCGTCCTCCGAGACATTGTCCAGTTCGTGCCCTTCTGTAACTTCAAACATGTGAGTATAAGCAAATCAAATTACTTTCTGTGGCAAAATGACAAAAGGTCAGAGCATTAACCACTTTGGAATGGATTTTGCCAAAGGTATGCACATCAAGAAAGGAAATCTAAAGACAGGGCAGTCTTAAAGGAGAAGTAACATGTAATGTTGATGAATCAGCAACTGGGATAAATCAGTGGCTCCTGAGGGTGGAGCTTTACTCTTCAGAAAGGCTGAATCAAATCATACACAACAGGTATCATGTATATATGAGTGGACGTGGTAATGAGTGGAAAAATAAAGCCAGGATAGCTCGGAGGCCTTCTAGCAGCTGGCAGGATAGTTTCCTGTGGTAGTGAATGGCTATACCAAGATTATAGCAATGGCACTGTGTGGTGTAATCGTTCTGGCTGTTGGTTTCACGCTGGATGAGTGCTGGATAAAACAGCAGCATTGCTAACAAGTAGGTCTCTTTTGCTAGTTTATAAGCATTATAAAGCCTTTAAATATATTCATATAAGGGTTTAATAGAGCATCTGGTACAGACAACACTGTAGACCTTGCTGTGACCTTCACCCTATTTGGATCAATTTCAGTATCAGCTGGTTAGAGTTATAGCTCCATATAATCCCACAAACATTCAGTCACTCATTCATCAGATCTCGTGCTAATGTTCGAGAATCACAGACAGACGGACAGACAGACAGAAGACATGAAAACACAATGCCTAGTGAGGAAAAAGTAGCATCTAGTGAAAATGAGGCCTTCTATCTCCTCATTAATGTTGGCAACTGTTTCTTAATCTGCAGTGAGGATTATCTCAGGTGAAGGCCACGGTGTAAACATATGCTTTTGGTAAACTTTACCTGCTCAAGTGTTAGAGAGCTAAACCTGACTATTCTTAGCTGATGCTCTTTTAACAGCCAGACAATAGGAGCAAAGCATGTGGGAGAACTGAATTCATTTAATTCCAATTTTTATGAAATGTAGTCACTTTTGCTGTTGATGGTTTATTGTTGTAATAATTCAACTGCTGTTATTTTACAATCAGAAGCTGGTGTGTGAAACCCTTTCTCTCACTGGCAGTGCTGCTTGATGTCCCCGAATGTCGTGGTGTGTTTAATTGAGTGTGGCATGTCATTAAAAGTAGAACAGCCACACCATGGCACTTTCTCAACACAAACGTGCTTAGACAGGCAATCTGCGCCCCCAGTTTGTCCAAACCCATTTGTCACCAGCTACAGTGTGATAAATACACCACATCTTCACAGCTCTTCCACATCTTTATGTTTTTCTGCTGTTCTGTGGCCTGGTTTCTTCTCTTCCTGACTTTGAAGGATGTGTTACACTTTAAGAGCACTAAAGTGCCGAAGCAGCAGCATTTTGATATTCTATTAAGAGAGTGGTGTACAGGAATAGAACAGCTGAATCAAACAGAACAGGTGTATCAAACTGAACAGGTGAATCAAATAGAACAAGTTAATCAAACAGGACAGGTGAATCAAACTAAACAACTGAATCAAACGGAATCAAACTGAACGGGTGAATCAAATAGTACAGCAGAATCAAACAGAACAGGTGACTCAAACATAACAGCTGAAACAAATAAAACAGGTGAATCAAATTGAACAGGTGAATCAAGAACAGGTTAATCAAATAGAACAGGTGAATCAGCCTGAAAAGGTGTTTCAAATGGAACAGCTGAATCATTCTGAACAGGTGAATCAAATAATTGAATGAAATGAATTGAACGGAACAGTGTGTTTCTGCTTGTATGTGATGTGGTTTCTTCTCTGTGACTTTGAAGGATATGTTAGGGTTCGAATACTAAACTGCTGAAGCAGCAGGATTTTATTTTGATCTATTAATGGAGGCACAATATGAGCCTGCTGGATTCAGGTCAACGTGAGCAGCATCACACCAACCATTTATAAATACCACAGAGTTCTGAAGCGTAGGGTTGAGCTGAACTGCTGAATTTGTGTGTGTGTGTGTGTGTGTGTGTGTGTGTGTGTATGTGTGTGTGTGTGTGTGTGTGTGTGTGTGTGTGTGTGTGTGTCCATGCTCATACTTCCCGGTGTACACAGGTTTATTTTTAGCCTGGTCCTGCTGTGTATCCTGTCTCTCTACCTGTTCTGCAGACAGAGTGAAATGGGAGTGACTCCCCCCTCGTGTCACCTCCTTCACAACAATGTCGAGTGTGACATTTCACTTCTCTCTTCTTCTCATCTCTTTCTCACAGGCTTCTCCTGCAGCGCTGGCCAAAAGTGTGCTAGCCGAGGTGCCCAATCAGGTGGTGGACTACTACAACAGCAAAGGCATCAAGCCCAAATGTCTGTCTGACTTCGAGTCTTCCAGAGCCTTCAGTCCCTAAACAGCACCCTGCTCATCATCTTCATCATTATCATCATCATTACTATTATCAGCATTATTATTATTATTATTATTATTATTATTATTATTATTATTATTATTATTAGCAAATAGTACAAAAGTGTAATAACTGCTGTAATTGTTGTGTCTATATCTTCCACAGTTTTGAATAATTTACTTATGTATTTATTTATATCGAAGCCAAAAGCACACCTTCAGCTAGAGTATAATTCTCCACACATGCTCATGATTTCTGCTTGTACAGAATGTGTTTCTTATTATTATTATTATTATTATTATTATTATTATTATCATTATTATTATTATTATTATTATTATTAATTCAGATGTTTGTTTTCTAATATGAATTTCTAATTTATTTTCCTGATTATTAAGATTACTTCTAGATGGCTCTAGAGTTTCCAGATCACATGTGAGGATTAAGCAGGTTCATTAGATCATTAGGAACTGAAGGGCTACACAGTCCCAGGGAAGGTGATGTTCCACTATTAGATGGTAGCCATTGTTTTCCTGGAACAGGAAGTTAGCTGTTTGCTGTTTCCTCTTAGCATCTGATCATGACTTCAGTTTTATTGCATGTGTTTCCTAAAGAAACTCTGTGTATAGTATGTAGAGATACAAGATATCAGTAAATATTTACATGAAGCTCAGATGGCAGATGTTCTAGGCATGTTTTGTTCTTTTGTACAGGATTGTTGACTTTTTTTTTGTTTTTGCAAAATTTCTTAACAGTTCTTTCTGATTTTCTGGAGTGAGTAGCTGAGAATGCAATAGATTCTAACTTTTTCTCTCTTCTGTGGTTGTGTGTGTGTACGGATGCACATGAATGTGTGTGTGTGTGTGTGTGTGTGTCTGTATTTATTACAGATACTACATTGTATATTGCATGTTGACAATAAAAGAATTGAGAAGAAATAAAAGAAGCAACATGTTTTTTTTATCTCATTGGATATGATTAAGAGTATAAATGCACTTGCTTGGTATTGCTTATTAGCGCATACACACACACACACACACACACGATTGTCAGCTAAATGGTTAGAAACTGAGTATGAGGTTTAAAGATCTAGGCCTTTCCATGCTCAGATTGGACTCTTGAGCAGCTCTGTAAAGGACAAGATGAGGAGCATATTGATGGGAATGAAGAAGAGAAATCCACCTAATGCTACAGCTTCTAACTGCTGAAATGAACAACAAGGGCAAATATCAAGAAAAGTCATCATCCAGTCATTCTCTTCAGGAGAATAGATAATGGTCTGTTTGATGGTTCTCTCACCTGAATTTCCATGTGTTTCCATGACAACGCATTCCTCTGTCTATTAAGTCATATGCACAAAAACCGCTGACTGTTAAATGCCCCTAAAACCATATAGAACCCCATGACTGTTAAATGCCCACAAACTCCACAATAAAAGTCTGGGCAGAAGGACGGCCAGGTTCCAGTAACGAGCTGCAGGTGTGTATGTGAGAGGAAGAGGAGGAGGAGGAGGAGGAGGAGGAGGAGGAGGAGGAGGAGGAGGTGGTTTCTATCCTGGCCAATGTGCTAAAAGGTTAATGAACAGGATTTAACTTCCATGAGTGAGTGAATAAATGAGTGAGAGTGAGAGTGAGAGAGTGAGAGAGAGAGAGAGAGAGAGAGAGAGAGAGAGAGAGAGAGAGAGAGTTTTGACTTTTTACAATCCTTTATTTAAACAAGTCACATTACACATAGATCGTGGCGACTCAATAAATAAATAAATAAATAAATAAATAATTAAAAAAAAATTTAAAACCATTTCAATAAATTAGGTTCAGTATAGCAGTGGATAGTTAAAAGTATAGAGGATTAGTTTAGCTCTGGTGCAAAGCAGATCTTCAACATCTTCAACAGAGCACAGAGCTTTCTCACAACACCACACTGTCTCAAACATCAGCAAATCATTCATACTCTTATAAAAAATTCATTCATTCATTGTCTACCGCTTATCCGATCTAAATTGTTTTCTAA